>NW_010729105.1:3372317-3467188 GCF_000365185.1 Nelumbo nucifera | reverse complement strand
AAGGCTCCTTGATAGTGTGCAATGATATCGGGCAGTTCCTTCTTCAGCCTCAAAGACAACACTTTTGTAATGATCTTATACAAGCTATTAACCAAGCTAATTGGCCTAAAATYYTTCRGGTGKGAWGCATCTTTCTTTTTTGGAATTAAGGCTATAAATGTAGAGTTCACACCCGGATTGACAATTCCTCTCCTGAAAAACTCSTCAAGCACCCGCAAGAGATCATCTTTCAAGATATCTCAACAGTCCTGATAAAAAGCCATTGGGAACCCATCTGACCCTGAAGCTTTTGTTCTATCCATAGAAAACACAACCTCCTTGATCTCTTCTAAAGTAAAGCTACTTTCGAACCTTATCTTGTTCTCCACCCCTACATCTGGCCAGTCCAAACCTTCTACCCACACCCTTCTACTCACAGGCCTTCTTAGAATAGATTTGAAGTGCTCCACATAGGCCCTGACAATCTCCTCTTGTTGTACTAACTCGACTCCATCTCTAATATGCCTGTATTTGCTGTATTATATTGTATCTTTTTGTTTCTGATACAACTTGGTTTAACATATTTTAAGAAAATTGCTTTTTTTTTTCTAAGAGTTAAATAACATAAAGATGGCCTACTTCTGAAATTTGAAAAAAAAACTAAATTAAATGAAAAGTGGAAGGTTCAAAGTTCTGATATACCCCTTTCGCCATATGGGGGTCTATTGATATTTTGAACCTTGGTTATGAGTAGACCTCTTCATGGGCCGGGCTTTGCCTCTACATTAACAGAATGTGTTCATAGGTCTTGAGCCCAAGCCTGGCCTTCATATAAAGCTTGGGCCCAAACTCAAGCCCGGTTAGAAATTTGGAAAAAAAGTTTTTTTCCTTTTTAATTCAATTAAAAGCTGTTTTATTTATACTTAAAGACCTCAAAACCTAAAAAATAATGAAAACTCCAATTATTACTTGAAAAAAGAGAAGAAAAATAAAGAAAAATGTATTATATATATGCTTTTTTATTATCTAAAATATATTTTTATTAATATAATACATTATCAAGTTGGGCTTGGGCTCGAGCCGGGCTTTTTTGAGAAAGCCCGAGCCCGGCTCGATATTTTGGGCCCGAGCCTGAGCCTGCGGGCCTGAAATCTTGTCCAAGTCCAACTTAGATCGGGCTGGCCCAGCCCATGAACAGGTCTAGTTATGAGTGAGTGGTCCATGGAGTTCTGTGCACGGTTCTCATCAGGAAACCCACATGATAATTGATTCTTGCTTTTGCATTTGTTGCATGATATTCTTCTGCAGATCCTCGAAGAGGATGTTGCTTCACCAGCAGAACTAGCAAAAGCCTACATGGGCAATACGGCTTCAAAGGTGTCAACTTTGGGCTTGTATAGTCAGGCACTTCAGGAGGATGCTGCTTTAATAAGTAATATGCCATTTCCTCAAAGATCACCGGGAATGTCGATTAGACCTAGGTTAGATGTCCGCCTTGCTGGCAGTTCTGGAGTCTCTCAAAATGGCTATCTGACTCCAAGACCTCGAGGCAGATCTGCAATATACAGTATGGCTTGTAGTCCATATTCAAGAGTTCATTCTTCTGCATCACTCAAGGTATATGTTATTCATTTCAATTTTCAATGTATGTTTTCTTCAGTTATTTTCTATTTTCCATTTTCTTTTTTGTGTTGTTGATGTTGTCTCAGGATATGCAAAATCTGATTCTGTTCATCTTCTAGGGTGTGGAGTCCACAGTTGATGGGTATATTGATCCCTCAACTTCATCTCAACGGATATGGGATAATGGCACCCTTTATAGTGGTAAACAGGTAGAGATGATATTTCTGAGTCAATGTGGAAACCTAGTTATCTACTTAGTCACTTTCCTAATCTTTTGTCTAATTGCAGGTATCTAAGCGAAGAAGTTCAGTTTTAGACAATGATATTGGATCTGTTGGCCCTATTCGTCGGATACGCCAGAAAACTAATCTGATGACACCTTCAAAAAGCATGGGCTTATCAGTTCCTGAAAATGCACTTCCATTGGAAAAGCCTAAACATGGCATCCTAAGCATGGAGCATGCAGAAAATGGGGATAGTATTTCCGGCACAAGTTTGGCCCTTGTCCCATCCCAGTCCAGTGAGATGGCCCAAAAAATTTTTGAGAAGATTGATAAGTTAGTACCTTCTCGTAAAGAGAGATCATCTGAGCTCAAGCTAGCTATTTCCAAGGATAAAGCCCCCACTAAATTGACACTTGATATGTTACATGGACAAGCTCTGAGAAGCATGGATGATGTAGGTTCATCAAAGTTGCTACCTAGCATAGAAGGAACTGTTACTTCAGATTGTTGGGTTGGTTCCCAACAAACATTTTGTCAAGATTCTACTTCTCAAAAGCTTAACAAGGTTGAAGAAAATGGACCAAGGGAGACTGCGGACAAATTGGCTCCTAAAGCTAATGGTGCAGTAACATCAGCATTTATTAAAGATGTACCTAGTTTTAAAGCTATGGATTCAATAAAGCCCAACTTTGTTGTAAATCCTCCACAAATGAGGCAAGCTTTCAAAATGAGTGCTCATGAGGTTAGCAGTGTTTCTTACATTGTTCAGCTAGATAATCATTGAATATGGAATGGTTTTGCTCTAGAAGTTTGTCTTTTATCCACTGTTTCTATTGGTTCCTAATCATTTTTTGTCTCTTCTTACCATTGATTCTCTTCCTGCTTTATATTTGTAATGAATGCATGTTGCATATGAGAATATGGTATGAGAATAGTTCTTGACAAGCATTTGTTGTATCTCCTGTTTCTCCTAGATTAAAGCTTGGCCTAATCAGGATAGAAATGTTTTTTTTTTGCTTGGACTTGTCTGGTGAATCATCTGGTGTTCCAGAGATGGTTTCGATGGGCCTGATCATTAAATAAGCTATTAACAATAGGAAATATCCTGCATCCAAAGTACTTTTTAAACAGTCAGTTTTAAACACCTTGTTTTTTTGACTTGTACATGGTAGTGATTGGAGAGACTGGATCAAATAGGAGTTGCATAATCTCTCGAAAAGCCTATTTTTCTTTATCTTTGTCTTTTCCATTTTTTTTTATCCACAGATGTCCTTTTAGTATTTTTTTCATTATTTCGTTTTTTTAATTCATTAATGTTTTGATTTTCATGATGAAGGATTTCGTGGAGTTGGATGATGATAGCGATGATATGAGGGATTCATCTATATTATTGGCTTCTGAAAAAGAAAAGTCAGACACACCCATTAAGGAGATGAAAGCAACATCTGTTGAAACAGAAACTGTAGAGAAGTCTGTAGTTCCTTCTTCTGAAGCCAAGCTCCTTGAGGATTCTGACACCAGAGGTACTGATACAGCGGCTTCTGATGGGCCCACACTTCCTGACAAGACTAACTTTACTGCATCTGTCACATCACCACCCATCACAATTGCTCAGGCAGCAACAGTCACTCCTCCGTTGCCACCATTGTTTAATAACACAGCTCCACCAAAGGAACCACCCTCTGCTCCTATCTTCAGCTTTGGCTCTAAAGATGTTGATAAACCATTTTCTTTTACACCTTCTTCAGTTCCCTCTAGCTCTAGTGAATTATCAGGCCTCAAATTTGGAGCCCAGCAAGGTTTGAGGCTGGAGACCTTTAGCAGGTCAGTTTCCAACCTTAATATTTCTTTGTCAATTAAAGGACTGAGCTATAATTTTCTCTCCCATAAACATTTTACACAATTTCACCTATCATGTAACCTAGTTTGATTGATACCACAAAGTTGAAAGTCTTAACTTGGGCATTTTTTTTGTTATGTAGAAGAAGAATAAATGCTTGAGGGTTTTCTGTAACAGTTTTTATGAACTAAAAATCAATTGATCAAAAAAAAAAAAAGAAAAAACTTAAAAACCAAAAAAATTGTTACTTATTGTTAATGATTAGAATGCATAAGGCTGCGTTTGGTAGCAATGTAAATACATATTTGCATGGTGGAAGTGATGACTCTTCCGGTTCATTTGAATGCAATATGGGACTGGGATTTGAAATTGTTTCACTCCTTCGTTTGGCATGGAACGACACAAACATTGGCTCTACATGGTAGTGGCTATGATGAAGATGATTACTAGGAATATGGTGATCCCAAAGCAAGCCCATTTCCAAGTGTTTTTCTGAAGCGTCTTGGCCTCTTGAAGCTGCTCTTTCCCACCCTTGATGAACAAAGTGGTCCAGGCTACTTGGCTATCAATGTTGTTCAGCTGCTCTCCCTGGCTTTGCACTAGCTCTGCCTTATCCAAGAAGACCTGATGCAACTCCTTCAAATTCTTCTCTATCTCCTTAACTGCATTGTGCCTCTCCTGTATCTTTGATACTATGTCCATCACAGTTGCCCACCCTTGCTCTTGTATCACCTTCTGAAACAGATTCTCGCTATGTAGGGTTGGGTTGGGTCGGTTTACTGGTGTTTTTCCAACCGACCCAATCTGGTCGGGTTACCTAAAGATGAAACCAAAACTGACCCTATACTAAGCAAAACCGACATAGTCGGTTTCAACCGACCCCAAGCTTGACTTGCGACTTGCGAGGTTTGATTGTTCCATCCAAAATCATGCATTAAATTTTAAAAATATTATATAAAAAAGTACTAACATGTGAATGACTGAATGTGATGCTTGAGTCTTGAGAAGTTGAGAGTTGAGACTTGAGTTGAGAGAATGAGAGTTGAGATTTGAGAAGATGGTAGAGCCAAGTTGAGATTCAAGTGATGTTGAACACTGAACTTTAAATTTGAAAATCTTGGATTCTTGAGAGTTGAGAGAATGAGAGTGCTTGAGTTGAGCCTTAGGGAGGCGGACCAAGAAAAGAAGAGTCAAGTCAAAGAGAAAGAAGAATGAAATTTGGAAATTGGAAGAAGACTTCTAATCTAGGAAAGAATTGACACTTTTTTGTCATTGCCTATTTGGTTTAAAGGTCCTTAGAGAGCAGTGATCCTTTCTTTAAATCTTTCCAAAAAATGCAAGAAGCTAATATTTCTAAAGGAGTAAAGGTGTAGGGACTAGGGATTCTTTGCTTTGCAGTGCTTGCCATTAATGCCAATCCTAAAGAGAAAACTAGAAAGAATAGATAAGTAACTAGAAAGAATCAAAGAAGTAAAAAACTAAGTTAGTAAGTAACTAGGATAGAGACAACTTAGTTAAGTAATAAGTAGTTAGATAACTCGGTTCTGTTTAAGTTAGTAAGTAACTAGGATAGAGACAACTTAGTTAAGTAATAAGTAGTTAGATAAGTCGGTTTGGTTCGGTTCGGTTTTGGTTTTCACACATGAAAAATGAAATCGAATCGAACTGAATCGTCGGTTTACCCATCTTTGCAACCCAAAACCTACCGGTGGTGAAGAAAAACTGGCCGACTCAGGTTGGGTCAGACCGGGTTGGCGGGTTTGAATTTTTTTATGAACAGCCCTATCGCCATGCCCGTTGATATCATGACATCCATTGTTCGCTTGTTGAGTTTCTCCCCTATAACCGTGAATTATCTATGCTCCACAGTCTCCTTGTATTCCTTGGCAATCTTTTCCTTGAGTGTATTGAAGCTCTCCATTTGGTCTTTCAGTTTCTTCCTTAGGCCACTAATGACGGACATTCGTGTTTGGTCAGAGGAGCTACTCAAGAGATGCCGGTGGGGTGCTTTTACTTCTTTGAGCTTGTCTTTGATTTTGAACATCGTGCCCCAGTAGAGGAGCTGATGGTGGTGATGTACATATGGGAACCAAGGGAGTCAACTTGGATAAGTTCTTCAAAGACATGGAAAGGGAGTGCCAAGAGAGGAAAACTTTACATTGATTTTATCGATGTTAACTTTCCATTGATTTCATCATGTTGTACATTTGTACCAAATGTCTAAAAATTCAGCCTAGAGTGCAATATAGCATTGAGCTGGGATTTACATCGCAACCGAACATAGCCTAAATATTTTTTCTTGGCATGGCATAAATAGCTGAAAAGTATAAGCATGCTCCCCTTCTTGTTATCTTGTTTTTTTCAGAAGTCAAAAGATTGATCATTACTTAAGTTCTTGGTGGCTTGTCTTAAGATTTTTGAAACAAAACAATAGAAGATGGTTAGCTAGTTTTACAAGAGAAGGCCACATCAACCTCCTGGTATAACAACCCAACTAACTGACCATCCATTTGCGGTGGTTTGAACAAAAAAAGAAATTAAAGAATGTAAGTGAGGGGAGCTTTGTAAAACAGTATAAATAATCAAAGACATCAATATTTCAACATCATTTTCTGTCTCTCTCTCTCTCTCCCCCCCTATCTCTCTCTCCCTCTCTCTCTCTATATATATATATTTCAGGAGGTTGGCTCCCTTGAAGAGCCCTGTGTTAGGCAGGTTCCTAACAAGTTGGTATTAGAGCAAACATGACCAACACTAGAACAATTCAAGTAGACACACACGCGGATCACATGGAGGTGGAGATCCATCGGATGTCAACAGATCTCAAAGAAATGAAAGAAGGCTTCATTGCTCTCTTCAATTGATTGGATTAGATGCCAACAATGATAGGGAAAGTCAAGGAGCGTAGCAACGGAAATAGCTACAGAGCGGGATTTGGTGCAATGTGAACAACAAGGATAGATTTCCTTGTTTTCTTGAGCAGCGATCCTACTCCCTAGATTCTCAGAGCAGAGTGCTATTTTGATTGCCACAAGACATTCGGGCAAGGTAGGGTGGCTCTAGCTTCTGCACATTTGGAAGGAGAAGATATCTTGTGGTATTAATGGTACCGATGAGGACCCTCGCCAATCTTAGGCAGATTTCACTGATGCCTTGACCATTCACTTTCGATCATATGGGTTCGAGGACCACAATGAAAACATGGAAAAACTGCGATAGATGGGATCGATTAAAGACTACCAAATGGAGTTCGAAAAGCTGGCTGTGAGAGTCTATGGGTGGAAGGAAAAATCTCTAGTGGGAAGCTTTGTTGGTGGCTTGAAGGAAGAACTATGATTGGAAGTAAAGGCGATGTAGCCTACGCCTGTCATAAACACAACATTGGAAAGATTGTATAAAGACAAGTTTGCACGACCAAATAGAATACATCGACCATGGGGACTAGTACCTAGAGCAGTAGTGCCAAATAAAGAAGGAATATTGGGGTTATGCCCATGCCCAACCATTCCATTCGAACGATTGTCCTGGGCCGAAATGCAAGCCCACATAGACAAAGGCCTCTGCTACAGCTGCAAAGAAAAATTTGGACCGGGCCATTGGTACAAGACACAACAAGCTTTTCTCCTCTAGATAGAGACCGAGGGAGACGACTTCACTAGTTACAGGGAATCCAACCCCATTTGGGAATTACAACCAACAAGGACACCTAAAATATCCCTACAAGCCCTCACTGGACTTACATCTCCACAAACAATGAGTATCAAGGTTAATCCAAGGACACCATGTGTCAATCCTCATAAATAGTGGTAGTTCACTTAATTTCATAACTCAGATTCTGGTGGATAAACTGGGGCTCACAGTTCAACCCACAACGGCCGTTACGATACATGTAGCCAATGGTAATAGCTTATCTTGCAACAACATATGCTTGGGCCTACCACTAAAGATTCAGGGGCACCAGTTCTTCGTGGACCTATACCCCTTAATCTCAGTGGAGCGGATGTGGTGCTAGGTATCCACTGGTTAAGGCAATTAGGCCCCATGGTCTATGATTGGGCTTGCCTCACCATGGACTTTACGTTGGGTGATTCTAATGTCCATTTACAAGGACAAACGTGCAAAGGCCCAAGGTCAATCAGTCTTGCAACATTAACAAACCAAATGGGTTCGAATTGGGCCAGCCCATCCTTAGTTAACAGCAACTCAAGTGGGGCTAGAGACAATCACAACCGCCTACAACAACTCCTCTAGCAATATGATAGCGTGTTCGGAGAACCCCAAGAGCTTCCACCATCTTGGGAGCATGACCATTGCATTCCTCTCATGCTAGTAGCCGCTCCAACCAATGTAAGACCCTACTGATACCCTTATTTTCAAAAATTTGAAATTGAGAATTAAGTTCAAGATATGCTTGAGGAAAGAATGATACATCCCAGCCATAGCCCATTCTCTTCATCGGTACTACTAGGCAAAAAGAAGGATGGGACTTGGCAAATTTGCATTGATTATAGGGCCCTTAACAATATTACCATTAAGGACTGATTCCCAATACCGGTCATTGATAAACTAATGATGAACTCAGTCGGGCTATGATATTCTCAAAGTTAGATTTATGGGTCGGATATCACTGAGTAAGGGTACATATGGAGGGTGTTCACAAAACGGCTTTTAGGACACATGATGACCACTACGAATTCTTGGTCATGCCATTTGGATTGGCCAATGCTCCGGCAACATTTCAAGCCTTAATGAATGCCATATTTTGGCCATATTTACGTAAGTTCATTCTTGTATTCCTTGATGACGTATTGGTATATAGCCCCAACTGGGAGGAATGTCTTAACCATCTACAATTTACCCTTGCAACACTTGAGGCCCATCAGCTGTTTGCTAAAATGTCCAAGTGCTTCTTTGGACAATCTCAAGTATATTATCTGGGACATGTTGTAGAAAATGGGATTGTAGTTGCAGACCCAGATAAAATCTCTAGTATGGTGGGCTGGCTGCAACCCAAAAATGTGAAAGAATCGAGGGCCTTCTTGGGACTGAAAGGTTATTATCGCTGCTTTATCTAAAGCTACGATCTAATCGCTGCCCCCCTTGACCCAATTACTTTAACGGGATGCTTTCCACTGGTTAGCCCAAGCCCAGCAAGCCTTTGAGCAATTGAAACATACAGTTTTGACACCACCAACATTAGCATTACCCGATTTCACAAAAGATTTCACCATTGAATGTGATGCATCTAGTCAAGGTGTTGGGGCTGTCCTCATGCAAGAAGGCCGACCATTAGCCTTTTTCAGCAAGGCTTTGACATCACAGAAGTGGGCCAAATCAGTTTATGAACGAGAATTATTAGCAGTGGTCCTAGCAGTGCAACGTTGGTGATCCTACTTGCCTGGTAGACAATTCATCATCCAGACCAACCGTCAAAGTTTGAATTTCTTGTTAGAACATGCCGTCCTATCACCTGAACAACAACGGTGGCTGTCCAAACTATTGGGATGTGACTATACAATTGAGTACAAAGTGGGGTCTACTAACCGCGTTCCCCATGCCCTCTCACGGCACCCACAGTCATTTTAGTTAGTCGTGTCATCCCCAGCCTCTCCACTCATGGATCAGCTTCAAGTGAAGCCACTCCCATGCTGAACTACAGCAATTAAAGACCCAAGTATTGGAAAATCCATCACAGAACCCAGGGTATACCGTCAAAGATGGTCTACTTTTCTTCAAGGGCTGCCTGGAAATCCCAGCAGATTCTGCATATCTTTGGAAGCTCCTTGAACTATTTCATGCCTCGCCCACAGGTGGTCGCTCCGCTGTCCTACACAATCAGAAACACATTGCCACACAATTCCATTGGAAAGGCATGTGTGCCTTGATTCGATTCAAAATTTCATAGCTGAATGCACATGTGTCAACAAAATAAGACAGCTACTACAACACCAGCAAGCCTCTTGCAACCACTTCCAATTTCATCATTGGGTTGCCCGTTTCCACTGGTAAAACTGTTATTCTTGTGGTGGTTGGTTGATTGACTAAATACAGTGACTTTCTACCTCTATTACACCCATTTACAGCGGTCACAGTTGCTGAAGTGTTTCTTCGGGAAATCGTATGTCGCCATGGGCTTCCCAGCTCAATTGTGTCTGACGGAGACCCTATTTTCATGAGCCGTTTCTGGGCTGAACTTTTTCATCTACATGGGGTTAAGGTCTTCGAATCAACTAGCTATCACCCCCAATCTGATGGACAGACAGAGGTGGTTAATAGGAGTCTTGAAACATATCTCAGGTGTTTTGCCGGAGATCGACCAAGACAATGGATGAAGTGGATTCACTTGGCTGAGTGGTGGTACAACACCACTTTCCATAGTGCTGCTGGGATGACTCCCTTCAGAGCTCAATATGGTCGGGACCCTCCCCCTCTACTTCCTTATGAAAAGGGGACTACGACAGTAGCAGCCCTGGAAGAACAATTAATACAATGAGATGAGGTATTAAAAGAGCTGAAAAATCATCTCCCACAAGTACAGCACTGGATGAAGCGCAGTTATGAAAAGCATCACAAAGATGTCCACTATGCAGTGGGTGATTGGGTGTTTCTTAAATTGCATCCTTTCAGACAGATTTCAGTAGCAAGCAGGAAGTGGAATAAACACAGCCCACGCTACTTTGGACCATTTAAAATCCTTGAGAGGATAGGGTCGGTGGCATACAAACTGGACCTACCAGCAACATCAAGATTACATCCTGTATTTCATATCTCCTTACTCAAGAAAGGGCCATAGCCAGGTGCCATTACAAGTGCTACTCTACCCACATTTTCAGATGAAGGACAAGTGCAGACTGAGCCAACCTACATCATTGACTTCAGATGGGTGCGCCGTGGTGGTAGAGTCATTCCAGAAGCACTAGTTGTATGGTCTAAACTTCCAGAGGAGGACGCCACCTGGGAACCTTACTTGAATCTGTAAACGAACTTTCCCACTTTAGACCTTGAGGGCAAGGTCTCTCTAAAGGAGGGAGGGATTGTTAAGACTGCTGAAACAGAACAACAGAAAATGGTTAGCCAGTTTTACAAGGGAAGGCCACGTCAACCTTCTGGTATAACAGCTCAACTAACTGACCATCCACTTGCAGCGGTTTTAACAGAAAAAGAAGTTAAAGAATGTAAGTAAGGGGAGCTCTGTAAAACAGTATAAATAATCAAAGATGGGAAATAAAGACATCGATCTTTCAGCAACATTCTCTCTCCTCTCTCTATCTCTCTAATTCAGGAGGTTGGCTCCCTCAAAGAGCCCTGTGTTAGGCAGGTTCCTAACAGCTTGCATTAGGCAGAGGGTGGGGGTAATATCAATGGGAAAATGTTGCTTTTGGTTACAACTCATCTCAGCTTTAATGTTAAAATGCTTAAATTCACAGAATGGATACCGAATTATGGTTAAATGCTTAATGCATGTATATATGTACGAGTTATGCCTAGATAATTGGACATGTGAATGATATTGATGAAATGAACCGTTTCAGTTAAGTTTCTGTGTTCAATGATTGTTTATATTTTCCAGTCAAGGATAATGAAGACTGATGCTTTACTGAAGTCATGGTATCATTATGAGTTGTTACTGAACTTTGGCTTACTTTATTACATATTGGTGAAGTCAATATTTTGAACAATAATAAGCCTTTTGAAGTTATGTTTTTAATGTTTTCTTTTTATGCTGAGATACAGTCCTGCTACTTTGTCTTCTACAACAACAGAAGTTGTTCCAAAAACCGGAGATTCAGATAAAGCTGGTAATGGTCAGAAGGTTGCTGATTCATATAGAAAATCTGAACCTTCTATTTCTTCTGGACCTGCAACAGAAAATGTTCCAAAAACTGGAGACTCAGATAAAGCTGGTAATAGCCAGAAGGGTGTAGATATTTCTTCTGGTGCATCAACATCAGCTTTGCCAATTTTCTCTTTTGGTACCTCTAATAACAATTCAGGGCTAAGCAATGGGTCAGTTGCTTCAACCTCTTTCATATTCTCATCTTCTTCTGCTCCTTCACTGCCTGTTCCTAGTAGTTCTATGAGCTTGATGTTCACCACTAGCTCAACATCTGTTACTTCGACCACCAACAGTACAACTTTGTTTGCTGCCACCAGTCCATCTATCTCTGCAGCAACCCCTTCTTTTGCTGTTGCACCTGTATTTCAGTTTGGATCCAGCACATCAGCAGCAGTTGCTCCATCAAATTCAGTTTTACCACCATCAACTTCTGGCACTGAGTGCACAAGTTTGGAGCCGAAGATCAAGCAGGCATCACCTTTTGGAAGTCTAACAGGTTCTTCTTTTGGAACATCATCATCATTTACAGGCAGCAGCAGTGGCAACATCTTTGCTTTTGGTGCTTCAGCTACATCTAGTACTACAAATGCTGCTTCATCTTCCAGTACCCAATCTCAGAGCTGTAACATTTTTAATGCTGCTACTGGTACTGGATCTCAGTTTGGTGTTCAGGTAGCATCTGGTGAAACTGGGGCTTCACCTTTTACACAGAGTGTTCCAAGTCATTTTGGTTCATCTTCCTCATCTCCGACATTTGGTTTGAGTGGGTCTTCTGCTTTCAGCTCTGGCAGTCCTGTTTTTGGCTCAACTCCTGCTAAATTGTTTGATTCAAGTACTGCCTTTGGACAAAGTGCTTCAACTACTGTAAGCTCTAGTAGTGGTGCTTCTGGTATATTTGGTTCCACTTTACAGGGATCAACTTCATCCATATTTGGTTCTTCCTTCAGTTCTACGTCTTCCTCAGTGGCGGGATTTTCATTTGGAGTGTCTTCAGGTGCTGCTTCTGCTACTGGCAGTGTTCCAATGGTGTTTGGCTCATCCATCGGTCCCTCATCAAGTTCTATTTTCTCATTCACATCAGCTTCTACAACCACTTCAGCTTCTCCTACCCCATCATTTCCATTGTTTGGGGCTCCAAGTCCACCACCAGTCACATTTGGTACAGCCTCCCCAGGTAATAACGATCAAATGAACATGGAGGATAGCATGGCTGAGGACACTATACAAGCGTCTCCACCTGCAGTTCAAGCATCAGCATTTTCACAACCTTCTACACCACCATCTAATTTCACGTTTGGTTCTCCAGCTCCATCAGCAACACCTCCCTTCTTCCAGTTTGGTACTCAACAAAATTCCGTAGCTCCACAGACTTCTCCATTTCAAGCAGCTGGTGGCAGTCTTGATTTTGCAGCTGGAGGAAGTTTTTCATTAGGCACTGGGGGTGGTGACAAGTCTAACCGGAGATATATAAAAGCCAGAAGGGACAAGCCACGGAAAAAGTAGTGTTTGTGTTTCCATCTACTTAGCTGGAGATAACTAATGGGGGGATGTGACAAGGCAATTTTATTTATTGAGAGGAAGGTGGCATTTGTGCTGGTTCTTTAATCGACCCTTAGATTTCCTGGTATTCTTGATGGTAAATTGGCCTCTTTTGAACCTGGAAATCTGGTAGCCTGTTTACATCCTCATCCTTTTCCCCCTTCTTTTCTTCTGCAGTCTATTCCGCTAGCTGTGCAGGTTTAAATGTTCCAATTTTGGTTTTATCCTTGTGGCAAGATCGAAGAATTTTGTGCATCTGTATCTGAGGTTGTCATTCTGTGTACGTTGGTCTGTGTAACATATAAGAAGTGTGTATCGATTATGACACTTTTCTATGCCAGCTTTTTTGTATCCTGTCTCGTCTGCCTTTTATCACCAGTGATGAAAGTCTACCATTCAGGATGGAATAGCAAAGCATTTTGCCAATGGCTTACCTGTAGTTTTATCCCGTTTAAGTGGTTAGTAATTGTTTAAGTGGTTAGTTCCACTATGCTGTGGGGGATCATATATGATTTGTAGCCTTGTAGGTTTGACTCTCTCTCTCTCTCTCTCTCTCTTTCGGAAGGCTAGAAGCCTAGAATAAGCTGATTTCATTTCATCAACTTGACAACTGCATCTTCACTCAGACAACACTGAAGAAAGGGGGGGGGGATCATGCCTTGTATGAATTCAATCAAGACACAGTGTTTAGTTAATGCACGGGGCTTCAGCATTTCTTGAGGTTCCTGCAATCATTGATTGTATCTTGCACAAGCCAAGGTTTGATCCAAGTTATTCGCCAACAGGGTTTTGGTAAGCATAAGGGAATCACTTTCAATTTTGATGTAACATTGATACACTCACATAAGGCAGAAGGGGGTGTATGGTACTTTGAAACTTTCACTTTTCTCTTAATTATTTTTTTTTTCAAAATTTCAGAAGTGGGCCATCTTTATATCATTCGACTTGAAGGCTCCGTTTATTTGCAATACAAATGCCGAACTGGGGTACTGGGGTTCGCATTTGTTTGACATCTAAAAAAGCAGATCAAAAATGTATTTTCTAACATTTTTGTACTCTGAAAAGAGAGTATTATGTACCTATTTTTTGGATATAATTTTGTATTCTTTTGATAATCAATTTTTTAACCAAAGTTAAGGCATTGAAGCATAAGATAGTTGGAGCATTTAATGATGGGGTTCACACTTAGTACTGATTTCAATCAAACAAGATGAGTGCAAAAACAGTTTAAAATCTGAATCGTATTTGCAATCATGAATCGAAAAGAGGGTAAATATGTAGTGTACATATTTGCGTTTGCAATGCAACCAAACGTGGCCGAAAAAACAATTTTCTAGAATATAAATATTGAAGGTGAAAGATAATTTGTTTTTGAACATTGGTTCAAAGTATGTAATTAGGTAGAATTGTAGATGCATCAGATACAAGGTCTATTGTGACACGTGATGGGTGGAATGGTTCAATTTTAATACCATTTTATTTGAAAATTGAATTTTAAATGTGCATATTGTGCCATTAAACCCTTGTCTCATTAATTATTCCCTTTCCCGTCGTTTAATTATGGTCTTTTTTTAACCCCATCATTAACCATCATTGATCTGGCTGGTCAAACTATTTGAACTGTCACCTAACCATAATTCTGGGTCTAGTTCTCATATAGACTTTTGCTAAAAACCGGTTGACCTAGTAAAAAATATTTGACCCATGCATTTAAACCTTTGGCTTGTTCAACATGGTCACTAGGTTATGGCTTGCACATTAAATGTTATACAAATTTAAACTTATGGAGTCTATAACATTACACTTGTATACTCTTGATTTTTTTTTTTTTTTTTTTTTAGTTTCCAAATGTATTGTCCCATACCCCCACCTATGTTATACCATCCCCCTTGACACTGTTCCAAACTATACAAACTAATAAGATTTAGGGGGACTAAACAATAAAAACCCTTTTTTCTTGTTTTGGGAAATATTTTGAGATCTATGCATCCCAATGTGTTTTGTCATGCTATTTTTGCCCCAAAACATTTCTAAGTTTCTAATTACAATTTTTAGCATTTTTTACAAATAAAAAATTAAGTTAAAAATATATGTTAAATATGAACTAATGCATATATTACACGTATAATATAATTATACATTATTTATTGATAAAATGTACTTATACCTATATAACACCAATATATATATATTATCAAATATTATTAAATCTATTATAATTATTTTTGTGTTTTGATAAAATTTTTAAGGTTAATACATAATTTCTTTATTTAATCTATTTTATTTGTTTTTAAATACTATTTAAAATATGATTTAGTTATTTCAATATTACTTATTTATTGAATTTCATAATGCATAAAATTATTACATATTTTTGTTATTAATTTTGTAAAATATAAAATTATTATTAATTCAAATATTATGAAATCTATTATAACGGTATTCTACTTTTAATAAAATTTTTAAGTTTATTACATAATTTTGTTTTTTTAACTATTTAAAATTTAGTAATGTTAAATATTTAGCTATTTAAAATAGAAAAATGCCACATCATGGCTTGAGTTTTCTCCCTTACCCCAACAGAGAATTCTCATCCCTCCCTCTTCATTGTAACCTTCCTTGCTCCCTCATGAAGCTATCTCAGCACTCCCTTCTCCCTCTCTTATAATGACACCTCAGCATAATAGGAACCTTGATAGAGCAGGACTCTTCCCACCTCATCGGTCTCATCTCCAGACTTTTTTCTCTCTCATATCATAACTCAGCCTTATAGAGTCTTCACAAAGTAAGGGTCTTCACACTTCTCAATTCTCATCACTTCCGATTAAGAGTCTTGACAGAGTAGTCTTGATAGATTAAGAGTCTTCCCATGAAGTTCATCGTTTTACAGTCATTTTGGATGAATCAGTCACAAAGTAGTTCTACATGGAACCGCTTTCAGTCGGCCTGTGCTGACAACTTAAACCTCCACAACTTTAAGTTGTTTTTGAAAGCTCAAAACCACACTATTTTAAGTTGTTCCCCACGACTGATTTCTCTATTATTTTAGATGAAATTAATTATCATGGTTTTTAAAAACGAACCGGTGACCGAATCGGTCAGGGGTCGGTTACCGGTTTGAACGGTCCGATCATTCAACCCGAATGGCCAACCCGTTCTAACAAAAAAAATATAAAAATACAAAAAATAAAAAAATTACAAAACGGTCAAAATAGTTCGAACAGTTAACTGGCCGGTTCAGTGGTTTGTTGACCAAAATCAACGGTTTTGAGGGAAAAAGCGGTTTTGGAGGAAAATGGAACCGGTCATTCTCGGTTTTTCTGCTCCAATCGTCCAGTCCGGTCCGGTTTTGAAAACAGTATTAATTATTGTTATTTTTATATTATAAAAAATTATATATAAAATATAAGTAATTATTAATTATTTAAAATTAACTTATAAAATAATTATGTACTCTTATGTATTCTATTATTCGTTTCAATAAACTGTCGATTTTTTTTAGGTTAACCGAAAATCGAATCGATCCTTCGGTTTTTCAAACGTCGAACCGAAATCGATTGATGGGGCCGTAATATAATCGTGGTCCCTGTTTTATTTTATCATTATCGCATTTAAGAAAGGGGCGCAGAAAGCCCTCCAATCGATAGGGCATGAAGAGGAAGGCTCGAGAACTGCAACAGCCTCCCTCCAACCTCCCAATCTCGAATTAGGTATTTTTATATATATCTATTTATTTATTTTTCCTTTTTTTTTTTCTCATCCGTCTTCCTCTGCTTCTTCTTCTTCTTCGGCTTCTTTTCATTGTTGAAGCTGCAATGTGTTCACTGTGTTTTTGTTTTTTCCTTCTAGCTCTGTTCAGTCGAGCACAGAATACATTTACAGGTATGATTCTCTTCTTCTTCTTCTTCTTATTCTTCTTCCCGAAGCTCCAAGCCTGCAATTTGTTGAATGTCTTTTTTTATTCTAGCTCAGATCAGTATTGAACTTCCTATTGATATACAGCACAGATATGTTTCTTTTATACCCTTATTTTTCTTCTTGGTAGCTCTTCTCAGTCTCGAGATTGAACACGAGTTCTGAATAGAACTTGTCTTGCTCTATTTTCTTATTCTTCTTCTCGTGTAACCCTTTTTCTTTCTTTTTTTTTTTTTGAAGACTAAGGCTGTAACTTTTATGGTTCTATTTTGGAATACCAAAGATACCACGGCATCTTCAGGCCTTCAAGTAAATTATTCTCTGCCCTGTTTATTTTTATGATAATTTCTTTCCTATTGTGTTTCCTTGTTTATGACTGAAGAATAATTTCTAGTAGCATTCATAAAAAAAATTCTAGTAACTGTCTATCACATGCTGGGTTAGAAATTAGAATTTAGAACATTTGCAAGTTGCTGAATTTAAGCATTTATGACTGAAGTGATGTGCTATTTTTTTTTTTTAATGAATGAATTTACACATTTGGAAATTGCTGAATTTAAACATTTCTGAATGAAGTTGGGATTGAGAACTCAAGTTTGGACTTTGGAGTCTTTTGACAATTTGACCATTGCAATTAAGTTTTACCACGTATTGTTCTGCTAAAAGTATCTGTATTCATTTGAATATGATGTTTTATTATTAAAATTCCAACTATTACTATAAAAATACATGCTTGAAGTTCACGCTTGCTTGTGCTCGGGAAGCTTATGCCTCTTGCACTCTGAAGTCTGAACTATGAATCACACCTCCAAGTAGTGGAACACTTCGTGTTACACCTCTGTTTTAAAACGTTGGGTGTAAGTGGATGAAAAGTTGTTTACAGATGTGCCATTACTTAGTATTGGTGAATGACGTACTGAGAGACTTTTTCCCGGCTTGTAGAGGTCTAAGGGAAGTTCGTCTACTTGCTCCATTCTTGTACTTTCATTGCTGATGTTCTCAGTTCTCAGTAGACCGTAGTTTTCATGCCAATGCCTTAGGCAACTAAGCGGGTGCCTAGCTGCAAGGCAGACACCTAGATACAATCATTCAAATATAAAAGATACAATTATCTACTAAGCATTTTTATTGGTTGGTAGTTTTAATAATTGAAATGGAGAGGATCAAAGTAATGTCATGGAATATAAGGGGGTTGTGGTCTAGAAGGAAAAGGCCAATAGTAGGTGATTTTTTGAAGGGAAGGGCACCAAGCATACTAATGATTCAGGAAATAAAGCTCCAGAAATTTAGCTTTCGGGTGGTAAGAAATATTTCGGGTTTCAGGGCTTGCAGTTGTTATGGACCTACTGGGACAGCAGCAAATTTAAACTATTGATAAAAAACGGAAGGAAGTTCCTATATTTCTATTTAAGCCCAACATTTGTTTTCTGGTTCACTTTTGTTAGTAACAACTGTTATGGACCTACTGATAACGCTTTGAAGCAGGACTTTTAGGAAGACTAAATGAGGTCAGAGGTAGGTGGGATGGTCCATGGCTAATGGGGGGGGGTTTAATGCCATTGTCGCCTCAGTAGACAAAGCTGGTGGTCCTTGCCTAAACAGTGGTACGAGACTTTTCTCTGATTTTTTTCAGAGGTGGGAGTTAATCGATCTCCCACTTTCTGGTGCAAAATTGACTTGGTTCAAAAACCAAGAAGTACCCTCTTTAGTTCAGATTGACAAGTTTTTAATTTCTATCGAGTGGGATGAGATGTTTTCCAATTTATCTCAGGAAGCCATCCTAGGAGTCCCTTCAGATCATGTACCTCTTCTATTGGAAACTAGTGGTGTAGTCAGAAAGCCTTCTGTGTTCCAGTTGGAACATTGCTGGCTTGATAAGGAGCATTTTATTTCAAATGTATACAAGTGGTGGGGTGAAGCTTATTTTGAAATTAAATTGTAGTTGGTGAAAAGAAATGCAAATTCCTTTACTGGTGCTTTGGCAAAAACAAGGGGTGGGAAGAAATCAACTTTTCTGGGCTGTGTTGTAATTTGTGTAATCAACTCGTTTTGGAGAGTTAATAGAGTATACCTCTTTCTCTCTTGTACCTTTTATTTATATCATAATGAAAATTCATTGTAATTGATAAAAAGAGCTTATTTTGAAGGGTCGGCTAGCTTCAGCTTAAGCAAAAAGCTCCAATGGATGAAGAGAAAGATTAAACAGTGGCAATTAGAACAAGCAGTTTTAGTAAAGGCTTTAAGGCAAAGTGCTTGAAAGAAATTGTGGACATTGACAAAGAGGAGGAATCTTGTAGGTTGGATGAAGATAGAAGGAAGAGAACACTGATGAAGAAGGAATATGATTCGTTAGCTTTCCAAGATGGTGTAAAGTAGAGACATCAAAGGTAATGTGGTTAAAAGCAGGGAATAATATAATACCTCTTTTTTTTTTCATAAAGTGGCCAACATGAGAAGAAGAGCCAATAAAATTTAGAAGTTGGAATTCAATGGAAACATAATGGATGATGAAAGGGAGTTGAAAGGCTATAGTGGATTTTTTTTTTTGAACAACACTATAGGGTGCCTTGCAAATTTATACCTAAATTGGATGGGTTGCACCTTGGTGAACGATTAGAGGAACATGTAGCTGACTTGGAGAAACCTTTCCCTGAAGAGGAAGTGAAACTGGTGTTGGGAGAACTAGAAGGTAAAAAATCTCTGGGCCTAGATGGCTTCACTATTGTTTTTCAAAAAGTTTTGGGATCTTGTAAAACTGGATGTAATGGAATTCCTTGAGTTTCACAATATAACAACTTTGGAGTGTAGCCTAAATGCCACCTTCATTTCCTTGCTTCCAAAGGAAGAGGGATCAGTGGAATTGAAAGATTGCAGGTCGATTTTAGAAGAAATATAAGTGGTAGGTTATATGCCAGGTGTAGAATGGAAGTGTGGTATGAGTGCCTCATTTTAGAAGAAGTTTGAACGATTGGTAAACGGAGTCACTGGTGGAATTGTTGCATAAACTATATAGCATTCAAGTGGACATTGGAAGAGGATGGAAGAATTTGGAAGTGGGAGAAATCTGGCGAATTCTTTGTCAAATTTTTTTACAACCACATCTCTAAGTTGGAGGAAGAACCATCCCAGTTAACATTGTTTGTGTTGGAATTTATCAAAAAAAAAAGTGTTAGAGAATATCCTGATTTGACTAAGGAAAGTTACAATAATCAGAAATCCTTGATCAAGCCTTGCAAGGATTCCGAGTCAAACTAATGGAAGTTTCCTAGCTAGTCATGTTTTCTTTGTTATTTCTTTATATAATCATTCTTTCCATTTTATTCATTATTCCTTTTTTTTGTTTTACTTCTATAGTTGTAAAGCTTCCTTTTGTAATGGTTCCTCTCTTAATAGAGGGGGATTGGGAATTGGGAATATACAAAGGAGAAATACTGCTTTGCTAGGTAAGTGGTTTTGGAGAATGCCTCAAGAGAGAGACAAGCTACGAGCAAGAGTCATCACGAGTATTCATGGGCTCTTGGATAATGGATGGGATGCTGGAGCATTGGTGTAAGGGAAAACTGAGCATCTCCTTGGAAGGCCATCAATAAAATCCTCCCACTTTTCCTTCCTCTTATTAGATATGATCCTTGCACCGGCAATGGTGTTAAATTCTGTGAACACACATGGTTGGGTTCTTCTCCCTTAGCAATTCCCTTCTCTTTATGCCCTATCTTGCTCCAAAAATGAACCTATTTCCAAGTTCGTTCTCTTCAAATTCCAGCGAAGGCGAAGTTGGGACTTAGGATTTAGGAGGGGTATAAGAGATTCTGAGCTTCAAATTGTGATAAGCTTGCTCCAATTGTTGGAGAAAGTATTCCTTGATCCTTCTAAACTGGATGACCGAATTTCGATTTGTACTCCCTCTGGCACCTCTTGTGCTTCTTTCTTTAGAGCTCTTTCCCAGCTCTAATTGGTTCTTTGCCTTGTATCCCAGTTATGGAGATTTGGTGCAAACCTATTCTAAATTGAATTAGGCTTTCTCCTTTCAGGTTTTTCCATCTAGACATCTATTTTCTTCGTTATTTCTCTTCCATTTCCTAATACACTCATTTATCACCAGTAGTCTATGGTGTGTTATTAAGCTTTCTCTTAGAATAACTTTGCAATCTTTATACATCATTCGTTCTATTCTCCTCATGAGAAAAAAATTATTTGACTTATGTTTGATCCACTTTTAAATGATATTAAGGCTGTGTTTGGTTGCAATGCAAACAAATTTGTACTGATGCAAAACTATGACAGTGCAAATGATTTGAGTCTAAATTCTAACCTATTTTTCTTTCAAATTTTAGCTTATTTTGTTTGATTGCGGTACAAATGAAGTAAATTAGGACATGAAGCATAATAAAGTAAAACCCAAAACAATATTAAAACCAGAATTTGCATTTTTTTCATTTGCACTCCCATGCATTTGTACTAGTGCAAATAAAATTGCACTGCAACCAAACACAGCCTAAAGTGTTCATCATTCTTTTGGGAAAATGTGTGTTTAAAATTACCATATCACAAGCTACTGCAAAATCTAATATTGTACCTCTTGATTCATTCTTTTCCCCAAACCCAAATCCTTAATGCACCATATCACATCCTAACATTGGTTGAGAGTATCAAGGAAAAATATGACCATACAATGTATAATCATATTTCAAGTGTGTGTAATTTTCAGTGCAAGTATTCTACAATTCTATATATTGTTTCTTTGTGATGCATATAAGTTGGAATTCAATGTTTATAAATAAAATTGATGTTCCTACATACTCCAGATCCTGTGGAATTGCTCCCAAAATGTTTCTTATTTCTTTCTTTATGTTGTTCGCCATTCTTTAGGTACTTCAGGCATGATGGCCTCTGGTTGTGCAATGCTAAAACCCAATTCCTGTAACCCAGTGACACCAAAGTTTACTTTTACATGCTTTTCTCAAGTGCCTATCAAAGGGGCTTGTTCAAGCATCAGGTGTTCATGGGGAAGTTATAAGGAACGAATGTCCTGGACTACAAGAGGTATGCTGACATTCTTAATTGCTTCATGGAATTTGTAACTTATTTTAAATGTAAAATTTATTGATTGAATGCACAAGGCATAAAAGTAATAGCGGTTATTTTCTTATCTTTACTGCTGAGAATGTCAAAATGGAAATCAGTAAAACTTTATGCTTTTGTTTTTTTTTTTTGGGAAAAATTGGATGATTTGAGGATCCAAATATCAAACTATACAAATGCTGAATGAAGAGACTTGCTTAAATTCCTGCATTTCTATAAAATTCTAAAATCATGGGCAATAAAGACTTCAGAATATTTCTGTTTTTTCTGGACCAACTAAAATTAGATTTGAACTCTCCTTTTGTAGCAATTTCCAGTATATTATTGTCCACTCGCAATTGAAATGCCAAGAGGCATATGATGAATGCATCTTCTTTGTTATCTTTTCCATGCCAGATTGGCCATCCATGTACCTTTCTGCTGCTTCAACCCCATTATTAAGTGGAAATCTTGGTAGCCTCTCACATACAATTCCACTGCTAGCAAGTTGGAACAGGGCATCTGGAAGATCTTCTATGGCTCCTAAAGCATCCAAGGATGTTCCTTACAGTTTTCGCTATCCTCCAATGACAAAGAAGCCAAAATGGTGGTGGAGGATGCTAGCCTGCCTTCCCCATCTCATGCCTCTTCATGAGACATGGATGTATGCAGAGACGGCTTACCATCTCCATCCTTTCCTTGAAGACTTTGAATTTGTTACGTATCCTTTTCTTGGAGCTATTGGGAGGTTGCCCGGTTGGTTCTTGATGGCATATTTCTTTCTTGCATATCTTGGGATTGTGAGGAAGAAAGAATGGCCTCACTTCTTCCGTTTCCATGTTGTTCTGGGCATGCTCCTTGAAATTACTCTTCAGGTGATTGGGACAGTGAGCCGTTGGATGCCGCTTTCTGTGTACTGGGGGAAAATTGGGATGCATTTTTGGACCGCAGTTGCATTTGCATACCTCTTTACAGTGCTTGAATGCATGCGATGTGCTCTTGGAGGCATGTATGCTGATATCCCATTTATATGTGATGCAGCTTATATCCAAATTCCATATGATTAATATGGGGGACAATGAGAGGTTAGTAACCAGGGTCCGTTGTTTTCTCTGTTCTGTTCTTTTTGTTCTTTTGTGTTTCTCAAGTATGGATGTACCTTGTTTTTGTGAAACAATGGATGTTTAGTTCCATTAATTAATATTTCTAGGGCTCCAAAGGGGAGATGGGGCTCAAATGATGAAAAAAAATCTCCTTGCTGTATGCCCTCACCCCTAGTCTTGAATTTAGTAGGTCAGTCTCATTCTTGAACTGGAGTAATGTATTTCGAGGAATGCTAGCAAACCAAACAATGGTGCATCGGCAGCTTTGCTATCTTCCTGGGCCCATAAGCATGGCTGGCAACTAAACCTACCCAACAGGTGATCATATTTTTAATGCGTTATCCTTTTCCAAGCTGACCAATGCCCCATGGAAGATAAAGTGTATTCGGTATAAATTCAAAATTTTTATTTTATTTTTTTTTGATAAAGAGAATAAAATAATAAATCAAAGTTGTGATCCAGAACACAAGATCGTTCTGATGAGATTTTGAAAACTCTGGCAATCTCGTTGTAGGGGTGGCCATGAATTGAGCTTTTCAGAGATATTCAAACTTGATCTAAACCGAACTGAGCCTTATTCTTTCCAAATTGAGTTTGGGAAAGAAGACAAATACAAATATGTATTTTATATGTATTTGCACTGTATATATTTGTACTCTTTTCAAACCTTAGTCTTAAAGTCTTAAAGAAGGCCCTTGAGAAGACTATTTATGCGTTTAGTATGATTGATTCAAAATCCACAACCCGTAATATTACAAAGCAAAATATTATTCAGATCGGTCACTAAAAGGTGCAAGAACTACTTCCACTTCATGAACTTGCCTCCACGTTTTCTATGCTTGCCTTAAACGGGCCTCGCCATTCGAACAAGTTTTAAGCTTAGCATTTTTTGCTTCATGTTTCTGTCGGTGACTCGGTGGTAAGCAGTTTTCAGGCATGCACTTTAAAGTTGGTTCGTTTCAGATATATTCAATTCCTTGCAAAAAGCTTTGAATGAAAGAAGAAGAAACCCTTATTTCCTTTTTTTTATTGGTGTATATTTCGTCTCAAGCATTCAGTCATGCAGTTTTTCTATTGGTTTTTATCATGCCCATTTGTTGAGAAAAGCTTTCAGCAAAAGAAGAGAATTTTAATGTAAATTTTAATAAGGAAAAAATAGAATGGGAGGACATTTGGAACTAGGGTGTCAATTGGACTGGATTTGGTCCAATCCGATCCAGTTCAATGTGAGCCCATTATAAATGGACCAGGTTCAATCTAATCCAATGAATATTTTGGACCAATTCAATGTCTGGACCATCCAATCTGTTCAATTTCATTTTGATTTCAACTCAAACCTGATCCATTGATGCATATATTCTTATCTTATATCAATGGATAGGATATTGGCTTAATCCAACCCAATCCAATATAAATTTGTTACGGATGGATCAGGTCCAATCCAATCTAATAAATATTTTGGACCAGATTGATCCAATCCAATATATCTTGTTGGTCCATCCAATCCGTCTAAATTGATTTTGGACTGGACGAGGTCCAATCCAAAACCAGTCCATCGACACCCTTATTTAGAACCGTTATTTCCACTTGCATATACAAGATTTGTCCATGTTTCGGTACTGACGTGACACCCTCTGATTCCAGATGTACAGGAATCAATGTGCAGGAGATTGATCCGGATTGGATGATGAGCACCATTGACATCTGGTGAGCTTAATAAGCGGCAGCAACTGCACCTCCAGCTAGCATTGCCCCCCATGCTAGCTAGGTCCATGCCCTGTAGGTAAGAGTGTCAGGATTCAGTGATAACTACAAAAATGGACAGTAGGCACTCAATTTCAACAACATTGTTTTCATTTCTCTGGCTTGAGATTTGGGCTGTGACTATAAACAGAACCAGAGGCCAAAAGTTTGAGAAACGCCTCTCCCTATAACAAGCTTTTGTATGTTCCTGAGTCAAATGAATTTGGAATGCTTAAGAAGAACACATGTTACGAGGGATAGAACTCATTGGATCGAGAGACTCCAAATTTTTGAACTAGAGGTTAAGTGGGAATAATAAATACTCTTAGGTTGTGTTTGGTTGAAGGAAAAAGTAGGGAAAGATACTAAGATAGGGAAACCTTTATAAACTTTGTATAGGTTTTCCTACATTTTCCTTCTTTTCTTTACCTTTTCCTTCGAACCAAACATTGCCTAACCTTAGTTCTCTAGTTTCTTATGTGATGAAGGAGACGAGTATTCTTCCAGGCTATCCACTGGAAAACATTGCAAGAAATGTCATATTCGGGGGGGATCGTTTGCTGCAAAATAAGCAGATGGACTCGGATAGCCAGTTGGGGGGTTCAAGGTTTCGGTAATATCCGATACGGGGTGTATCTTGGGCTCTGATACACCTATTTTCAGTGTTTAACAAAAATCGTTTTTATATTAAATAATATATATAATTATATTTAAAACTAAAATTTGAAAAAGAAAAAAAATAAAGAAAGTAAAAGATGTATCAGTTAAAGTTTCTATACACCTAGGCCGATACATAAAGGTACTTTCAACCATGATTTTTAAAAAGGAACCGGTGATTGAATTGGTCAGGGGTCCGGTTATCCGTTTGAATGGTCCGACTGTTCGATCCGAACGATCGGCCCGTTCTAACAAAAAAATAAAAAAATAAAAGAATGGTTTAAACAATTAACCGGCCGATTCAGCGGTTTACTGACCAAAATCAACGATTTTAGGGGAAAAAGCGATTTTGGAGGAAAACGGAAGTGGTCAGGTGACTGGTTCCCGGTTTTTCCTGTCCGACCGTCCGGTCTGGTCCGATTTTGAAAACAGTGTTTTGAACCATGATCATATCATATACTGGTCACACTGTAAAAGCATAGGCCTGCAAAACCCTTTAGACCCAAACTCGACCCATATAGGCTTAATTAGCTGACCGGACGTGAGTCCAGAATGAGTTGGCCTGGTCCAACCAAGTCAGTTGATTGGATCCATCTGCATCGAGTTAGCACTAAGAACAGTTAGAAGGGAAGAAATAATATATATAGGGGCCCATACCTAAATGGGGACCCAAGACCCATTTCTCTCACTCTCACCAACTCATATCTCCTCTACAAATTGGCATTCATCAAATATGGATCCGTCAATAGCAGTTGGTGTGTAGATTAAAGAGTGATACTTTCATTTCATGCAAGCATTATATCTTGCTCAAAATCTATAATGAACAATACAAGTTTAATGGCCTACAGTTTTATTTGTGGTTATTTTTAATGTGGGGGAAAAGGCTGGCTGACCTAAAAATTTTGGAATCTAAACATTTCATTCATGAGTGTTTTTTGTCTGAATAATAAACATAAAGTTTTAACCGCATTGGCGGTCCATGGTAAACTCAAGGTAGCAAGAACAGATTTGATTTCATTAAAGAACATTCTTCACTGTTAATCCCAATACATCCCCGCTGTGTATTGGGAATATCTCCCAATGCATCACCATTTCTGGTAGTCAAAAAAGTTTGTTCGTTGGGATGTTTTTGTAGCTATGAAGTTCAAATCTGGAATAGGGCTGTGATTATTAGATGTAGTTTTTTTTTTTTTCAGGTTATTTCTTATTATCTTTCTTATAATTTCTCTTATATCTATACGTAGAAACTTGTATTAATCATACTACTAACGAAAAGATCGTATAACTAATAAAATGCTAGTCCAAAACTGGCTATTTACTTCAGAATACTGCATATAATGCTTGAAAAATTGTAGTACGTACTTTGTACTTCCCGTCAACATAGTTGGCACCAAGGTTTTAAATTTCGTAACATATCGGTCAATACGGGCCGATATGTATCATTCCGGAAGAGTTTTGATACACGGAACATGTCTAATTAAATGGTTTCGTATTTTTTCGTTTGTATCGAATCGATACAGGTCCGTATCGGCCTTGTATCAGTCCGTTTTGGGTATATATCGGCCGATACAATCCAAAACGTGCCAATACATACACGAAACGGGCCGATATGCACTATGTATCAGCCGAATTTAATTTCCCTCTCCTTTTTAAATTTAAATTTAATTTATATCTTCTCTCTCTCATTATTATCAATTTTAATTAAGCCTTAAAGTTTGAGACGTCACTAAAAGCTAATATAATTTAATTAAATGCTCATTTAAGTTACCTTTAATTACATCATTTAATATGTCATTAAATGTTATTTAAATCAAATAACTTGTTAAAAATCACAAAACAAAGGTAAGAAGTTTTGGACCTAAGCCATTTGCTTGAAACACTAATTAATTAACCATTATGCCAACCTTAATTACTTATTAGAACCACATGTTTTTTTATACTTAAATTAATCTTTCTTGCCTTGGTGAATGTTTCCCAACAAATGCTATAAATTTGATTATTAATATTTATATAATAATAAGATGAATACAAGTTAAATTTATTTATTTAAAATTAAGGAATATATTAACTTGTCTACATAATAAATGCCATCTAAATCTATATATAATAAATATTAACTAATAAATGACTTCAAAAAATATTAACTAATAAATATTAGTATGTATACACATACATTTTAGTTCTTCTATTATTTTTTAATGGTTACTAATTATATCCCAATACTTCATATAAATCATTAAAGAATGTTTTTTTATGTTTAAATAAATTAGTTATAATCACATAAAACTCATTTTTATTATTGTTCATATTTTTTAAAGATTTTTTGAATTTTCTAGTGTATCCATGCGTATCTTGATTTTTCGTCTGTATCTATACGTTTCCAAAACGTATCTTGATATGTCTCCTAAAATTACCTTTCCGATATACCTTGCATTTCCGATACTTTGAACCTTGGTTAGTACCATTTCAAGATATTAAGGGGCTGTTTGATATATAACAGCTCGAGTGGCTTTAAGCCTTGACTAAATGTTACTTTTCCTTTTAGTGGATAAAGTAATTAAAAATAGCGAAATTGTCTAAAATCCACCATAATTCTCTTAAACCCACCG
Organism: Nelumbo nucifera; assembly: GCF_000365185.1. The sequence continues at coordinate 3,439,058 of NW_010729105.1, read as the reverse complement.
CAACTTTTCAAAATGCCAAAAACTCACCATCTCAACTTCACTAACGGACATCGTTAATTTACCATTTTACCCTTTATTATTTTCGGTCCATTTTGCAATACCAAAATTACCCCATCGTTATTCAACCCAAAACCCAAGCATTAGCCTCTGCTTTCTTCCTCCTTCGGCCGCTGCTTCCCCTTCCCCTTTGTTTGAGATTGAAGAACAGGATGCGTCTCTTAGAAGAACAGTCCGCAACTCCCCTGTCATTATTCAACCCAAAACAGCCGCTGCTTTCTTCCTCCATCGGCCCCTGCTTCCCCTTTGTTTGAGATTGAAGAACAGGATGCGTTTCTGAGGAGAAGAACAACAGTCCGCAACTTCTGAGAAGAAGAACTCTCGTACCTTCGTCTGATAAGAACAACGATCGGATGCTCATCAAGACTGTTCCCTTCGTCTGAGAAGAAGAGCAGTCCGAATAGAAGAAGATGTTGATCATTGCCATCAGATTTTGAATCATATTTTTGCCTCTCTTTTTGTATGGACCGGAAAATCCGCGCTGCTGACTCAGTTGTAGATCTACGATTGTGAGGCACCACCTTGATTACTCTTGTCTGCTGATCACTACTCTGACTCTGGAGTACAAGAGGAAGTGGATCTCTTCCTTGGGCAACATTATTTGCCCCAGTGCTCCGTGTCCTCTCACAAGGACGGATTGCTGTGGACATCTTAAACTTCCGATTTGCATCCACATACCCCTCCCTACCCCTGTGAAAAACAATGCCAACATTTAGTCATAAATCAAGAAACTAAAAGTTGTGGTCTTAAGGAGGAATTTATCTTGAGCTCAGTGAATTGGAGGATTGAATACTACTTTTGGACTTTAGCAGGAAGTATAGCAAGACTACAAGCAGGCTCTAGAAGGCAAAGCCTGAGATGAGGAAACTAGACGCGATTAAAAAATTTCTGTATGGTCTTGGCTGAAACCATCTTCTGAACACTTCGACATTTAGTCAAAGTAAAAGAGGATTAAACAAGCAGTGACCATACAAGTAGATGTCTGGATGGAATTAAATGAACATGGATCAGAAATTTCAAAACACCTTGCTTCTATACCAGTGATGAACCTCCAACCCTAACCTTCAAAAGAGTCTCTTAAAGCAGTGAGATCCTCTGGGTTGAGAGCAAGAACACTGTTTTTTTTTAACCGGAGAGGATAGATCTCATTCCCATTTAATTCTTTCATCAATCACATGTGACTAAGAAGACCAAGAAAATTTTTGTTCACATCTAATTAGCCCATCATGTGTGACTAAGAAGAACAAAAAAGGGTAAAACATAAAACAATGTTGAGTGCTTGGAGAAACAGAAAAAGTAACTACCAAGTTTCAGAATTGAAGACCATGTTCCCTCGCAGCATTAGCAAGGGCTTCAACACCAACACGCCCATGGTAAGGGTAACCACCCTGGTCAAATGCTACCTTTGTCATTCCTTTCTCCAAACAGTTCTTAGCAATGATTTCACCAACCCTCTTTGCCACTTCAACTGTAGGTCCAGGAGAATAATCAAATTCTTCAGATATGGGTTTCTGCATTGTTGAAGTTGAAGCAAGGGTGTGCATCTTAGTGTCATCGATCACCTGGACATAGATATGCTTGTTGGAGTGAAAGACAGACAACCTTGGCCTCTCTGGTGTCCATTCAACCTTCTTTCTAATACGGGCATGTCGAGCAAGCCTGTCTTCCCTCCTGGTTGTGGCCTTTGCTTCAATAACCAGAGATGGACTTGCTTTCGCTGCTACGAATTTGGGTCCAAGAGTGAGTTGTTGTGAAGAAGTCAACGCACTGTGAAGGAAGGAAAGAGAACCAGACACGATTTCTCCTCTCTCTCTCGCTCACTCGGCTTGCTGTGCCATTTTGGGCGCCTAAGGGCATTTCGGTCAAAAAATTTGTTTAATAGGCTGAGTCACCATTCAGGGATTGTTTAGTCATAAAATATTCATTTAGGATGATGTGGACAACTTGGATCATTCAGCTTTAACGGTGGTGTAACGTATGGTGAGTTTTGGAAAATAAAATCTCACTTACATGGTGAGTTTTTGATGTTTCAAAAAGTTGTGGTGGATTTAAGAGAATTCTGAAAAACTGATGGTGGGTTTTGGACAATTTCCCTTAAAAATAATATCTTACAGGGTATAATTGTATAATAAACAACTCAACTTCAGCTTCAACAATTAATGGTTGAACTCTCATTCATGCTCATTATTTCTAATAATATTCTAGAATGGACAAAATGGGTATAAGTGGACAGAAGGACAAAATGCTCATTATTTCTACTAATCAAACACTTTTTTCCAGCAAAAAAAAAAAATTATTGTCAGTCAATTTTCCATTCACCTCTCTTGGCACTTCATTTTCAGCCATCAACAGGAAGTAAGAGTGATGTTTTTATTGCAATCAAATAAATAATAATAAGTAGAAAAAGTAAAGGATACAAAGAATTTTCATAGATGTTCAACCAACCTCGACCTATATCCTTTACTCAAAACCCTCCTGAGATTTCCATTATACCAAGCTAACTGAACTTCCTAGGTGCTAGTCAAACTTTTAAAACCTAGCAAGACTTCTAGATGCTTATTAAACTTGGATAAACTTTCCTGGCACTATCTTTACCGACACTGGTGTGATGGTAGAGTGGCCATAGACCCTCATTTGATCCTCAACATGTTGGAATATCTAATGGCCATGTGACAAGCCACATGTTGATGAAAGATGATTATTTTGTGGTTATCTCTATGCAATACTCTCACACACAATCATTCATTTTAAATTATTACCTATTTATTTATTTTCTATAAAAAGAAATTTATTTGATTGTTTATTTGAAAATGTTTTTATGCATGGAGGTACCAATATTGTTGGATTATTTTGGATCCAAGTTCCAACTCTTATTTGGTCAATGGATATCCATTTGACCCAGTCTAGACTGGATGACCAAGAGGTTAGATCCTTGGTCAGTATGAGACATTTGTTTCAATCTGGAGAGGCCCTAACTTGGTCTTCTCCCCAAATGTTCAAGTTGGTTAAGTTCCCTCCTCAAAACAAGGAAGGGAACGTTGGGCAGAGACCTATATATGTGGCTATCATAAAGATAGCAAAGAGTGGAAAGGAAAGATATTTTGGAAGGTTAAGTAACCTCCAAATTTTCAGCCCCATTCAGATTTAACAGTTCTCTCTTGCATTTTGTTTGAGGGATAGATGTCTCGGATCCATATTATATGGCAGCTGCTCTTTTCTCTTTTTTTGTGCAGGTGTGGAGCACCCAAGTAGCAACCGCTCATCTCTGCACCCTCATGGTTCAAAATGGTGTTCAGCTCTCCCCAAATACAAATAATATCACAATCAAGAGGATGCAACACAACAATAAACTTAGCACATAAAGAGATTCCCAAATCTCTATGAAAAACATATAAGCCACAATAACTACTATGTTTTTTCTCACATAAACTGATTTAAACTCAAAGAAATCTTCTCTTCTTCAAACCTCTTGCTTTTATGAATATGCTTTCAATATAGCAATTACCAAACTTATCACTAATCAAAGTTGTTTTTTATTCTTAGCCTTTAAACATTATTTTATAGATGTTGAGACCAAGTGACCATTAGAGAGACATTGGATTGGCTTCAAGCCATTCTTGCTTTTATGAATCGACCAACCCCTCATGTTAGTCGACTATCAATTTGTCTCAACTCATGATTATTAAATGTAGTCGACCCACCAAAATCCTATACTTGACTCATGAATAGTGATCATTCATGCCTCGGCTATGAAAAGTAGTCAATTCATTAGAAGCCTGTAGTTGACTTATGAACCATGACACATAATACTCCATGCCTCGACTGTTAAAAGTAGTAAACTCCTCACTATTTTAGAACCTTAATTTCATTCAAAAGGTCTAGATACTATTATCTTAGTCTTCCAAAGCAAGATTAGGCAAGTTTATAATTCAGAAATACCTAAGAACCATACCTAATCTAATCATTAGTCTCTAAGGTTTAGGTTAACTGAGTTTAGTCTTTGATTGAGCTTATAGTGTGCATCTCAAGCTTATGATTTACATCAATTCCCAGACATAACATGACACAATATGATCTTTCTTGGACTTGAACAATCTTCTTTTTTTTCTTTTAATTGGTTGCTGGCCAATGCTTCCGTTATGCTTTACTTCATCTAAAATTTGTTTATCATTTTTTAGCTCAATGGAAACAATTACACATTTAGCATAAACCATTAGTACTCTCAATGAATTTGTTATCATGAAAACACATAAGACCAACATTCTCCCCTTTCTTGATGATGATAAACCATTAATAGAAAAATGATAACAAATAAGAACAATTTAAAGAGTACAATGATAACTCCGCCTATCAGCATGCTACCCAAAAATATCAATTCACAACATAGTCATTTAAGCACAAATATTCATAGAGATAAAAGATATTTCAAATAAGCATAATTACGTAAAACTCCTCCTAAGAAAAATAATCATTTGAACATAATATATGAAGCTCCCCTTAAACGAGCATAATATCGTTAGCTCAAGGATTTTGAAGAACCTTCAACAAGGGAAACACTCATGGAAGAAAGTATCTTAAATGTAGAGTTTTATTTGCTTTGAGAAGAAACCTATCATGTCTATGGTGAAGATTGATCACATGATGACCTTGACTTCCTTAGAAAGACAACTATAGCATGTCTAGATGTCACTTTCTAAATGATTTGTAAGGCTATATTAGGTCTAGTATAATGACTTTGTGATCTTCTAACTTAAACCATGGTTTTCAAAATTGGACTGGACCGGACAGTCGGACTGAAAAAACCGGGAACCGGTCAGGTGACCGGTTCTGCTTTTCCCAAAAACCGGATTTCCCTCTAAAACTGTTGATTTTGGTCAACAAACCGTTGAACCGGGTGGTTAACCGTTCGAATGGTTTTGACCATTTTTTTATTTTTTGTCAGAATGGGCCGAACGTTTGAACCGTTTGACCTAATAACCGGGCCCCTGACCGGTTCAATCACCAGGTCAGTTTTAAAAACCATGACTTAAACTATATTGATTAGACTTAGGGATCCTTGATTGCACAATATTAATAATGTAATTGTTCCATTATGTCTATGAATTCATTTTAAAATTGAACGAAACTTTGGCATGAGTCAAAGTATTCCTTCACTAGAGGCCTCATGCATGATTTGGGCTAGCCTCACATGCAAAATCTACAGGTTGTGCTTTTATTTCCTGATCGCTCATGGCCGGAATGATTACCATTAATCATATTAATGGTTATCTTTGATCCCCTATGTTTTTTGATGGGTTATTTTTCTTTGCAAGAAATTACCATATGAAAGGAGGATAATTGGAAAAAAGTTATAAATGCCTCAATCTATTGAAGGCATTCAAAATAGGGGAGGATATCTATTCTCATCTCTTTTAAAAGCATGGAAATGCTTGATTCAACCAAGACACTAAACTTGGCAAAAATTTTTAGTTGAAACTAATTATGAGTGGATATATTTCCTTCCCAATTGATAAATTGCGAACATGATTATTTAATTATCACATGCTCTTAATTGCATATATTTGTGGTTTGATGAGATTATGTTTCTTTTAAACTATAAGATATAGATTTCTTGGTGCAGTTCTAAGCTACTAACTCTACTAACCCTACTAATTGCACTACACTTAGATTTAGTAGTTTTATAGTTTAGGGTAAATTTCTTAAATTACCCTTATGGTTTAGTTAATTGACTAAGTGTATCCTTACTGTTTGAAAATTGACTAACACTACCCCTATTATTTATGACAATTGACTAATACTTCCCTTACCGTTAGTGCCTTTTAATATTTGTTAATAAAAAGACAAAAAAGACCATTTTACCTTTTTTTTTCTTCAAATTTTTGCCTCTACAGGCATGAGGGATTTTCATCGGTGAAGGTCTTAGATTTTAGCAGCGAGCAAGACAGACTAGAGTTACCTCCATTTGCTATTGTCCCTTCCCATTTCCACTCTTCAATGAATGGAGACTGATGTAAAATCAGGATTACATTTTTTCCATTTAACAGGATTAGGGAAAGAACTAGAAGGTCCTGAACCTACATCATAACCATAATAAGGGACATTCAAATGGTCAATTCTTTCCGCATTGAGTTCATTGAGCAATTAGGGATACATTAAGTTCATTGAGTTTGGCCAAAATGAAACAACAAAACTCACCTCCCTCTCTCTCTCTCTCTTTCTCTCTCCACCACCCTACCGAAATCCCTTTGTCCACTTTTAATCCAATCTTTTCTCAATCTTGCTGTTAATCATTCTTTCCGTTTTTCCAATAACTTTTCAAGAAATTCTCGTTGCTTCTTGCTGTTGGTAAGATTTTTTTTCCTCTTGATTATTATTGGTAGTGATTGTTCCTGGTTTCTCCTTTGATCTTAGATTTTTTATTTTTTTTTACCACAAAGCGGAATTTGTGATCCTTTGCATCAGATGCTACAATGATCTACCAAATATTCCAATATTCCCAGAAAACAAGGGATCGAAGGTTACATTGATTGTTCCTAGTTTCTCCTTCGATCTTAGATTTTTTAAATTGTTTTTACCACAAAGTGGAACTTGTGATCCTTTGCATCGGATGCTACAACGATCTACCAAATATTCCAATATTCTTAGAAAACAGGAGATTAGAGGTTACAGTGATTTATTCGGCGAGATTAGTGAATGGCTCATCTGAGCAAAATGTGATAAAAATAGCATGAGTTTACCTGTGTCAATGCCAAACAGTCTAACGATGAAGTTGATGTTTCTGGCAAACGAGCTTGAGCAGACGACTAGAAATGGGAGAGGTGTTAGACAGTGTACGCCCTTACCTCCAATCAGATTGATGTACTTTTTGACATTTATTGTAAATGAATAAAGTGCATAATTGATTCATGTTATTATGGTGTGTTTCTGTGTAATACCCTTAAACTAGACACTTATGAGACTCGTGTTAGTTTAAAATCTTCACAGCCGTTGGATAGACCTGTGGAGGTTTATCCTGTCAAGGCTGACACTAATGTTCTTCCAAGTTGGTTGGGGTGGCTTATCTCAGCTGCCAGGGTGAGACCTGAAGCACATGTAGTGTGGGTATGTTTGAAACCTTGAACCAGACTATTTTCCAGTTAATCCCTTGACCTTGGAGACAAATGGGCAAAACTGGAAAATTACACATAAACCCTAGACTCGATTATGGTACTGTACTAGGTGTTGGATTGGGTTATCTTTGATATTCCAATTAGTGAGATCCTTAGTGAGGGTTAAAACCTGGGTATGTTGGGGCAATCTGAGAATTCACCTGAGTGGGTGATCATAGTGACAGAATCAGCCCCTTTGTCGGACAAAGTGAATGATTAGGAATGCACTATCTCTGAAGGAAACCTAAACTGCTGGCAGTTGATTTCAAACTTGTTGAGATTTATTTTTGCAAAATATATTTATATAGAGATATACATATATATTATGGTTTCACAAAGTGTTTGCAAAAGGGTTTTAATTCCCGGGATCCATGTAAGCAGAGAGTGCAACACTGCACCTTGCAACCGAGGGAGGGGTCCTCTCTTATTGGGCAGTGTTTGATCATTATGAGCTGAGAGGTTAAGTGTAAGACCATTTAGGGCTTTTACCTGATGGGATAATCTAACTTAAGTCCATAATCTATGGGCCTTCATAAGGTGACTGGACCCATGGACTATTTAGTGTAAATGTTGGGCCTGTTAAGAGTCCATACTGATGGACTCAGGGGTTCACTGTCTTCAATAGTGAATTCGGCCAGGCCTTGTAACAGAGGCTAGGCTGAACCCATATGGCTTTTGTGGAGATCAATGTTACGGTCTCATGCCATACAAAGAGAGCCAAGTTATCCAACAATTAAAAGGGAAGTGAGCTTGAAGACCTAATGGGACTAAAGCCCATTTCAAATTGGGTTTAATTGGATTAATTAAAAAGGGGCGAATCCGGTTTATAATCTAATTAGGATCAGCTACAGGATAAGATAAGTCTTATCCACTTAAGAGTCCAGATTCGAATACACATTTGGATCAAGAAACTCCTTCCTAATTGGATTATGAAGCTGATCCTAAAAGGGTTTTAAATAAGGGGGTGAATTCCACAGTAGATGAATTGTTCTTCTGTAGTTTTTCTCCCTCTGCTCTTGCCGCCCCTACCATGTTTGATCTCCAGTTCTTGGAGTGATCAAGATTGGATTTTGATATTGTTTCTTGCTGGAAGAAACAATCTTGAAGTTGTGCTCACATCCCTGCGTGATTCTTGCTGAAGAATTGGGGTTCTTACTAAAGAAGCTCTTTGTTGATCCTACCTCACCCTAAGCTGTGTCATCTTCAGTGGAGAACGAATTTGGTGAACTCTTTGGGCGTGAACACCTATGTTGGGAACTACTGTTGATTCCGTATCAGGTATATCCCTCCCTTAATCTTGGTTTCAGATTTGGTATGGTTTGTTTCAAGAACGAACCTTGAAAAATGTAGTTTTTTTTTTTTTAAATCAGGGAATAAGATTCTGAGAAGGGAGAAAGAACATTTTTGAAATTTCGTCCAGCCACCCTACATGGTTCGACCATCCGCATGATAGATCTCTCTTCCCTTTAAGAGGAACGCAATCTAGTGGAGAGGTGTGGTAGAGGGCTAAGTTCGAATAAGGTTGGAAGTTATAACATGGGTAAATTGGGTATTTTTGGAAGTTATAACAATCATGTGATGCACATTTGAATAGTTTATGGCGGAACTTTAACGGTAAGCAAAGTATTAGTCAATTGGCTGAAATAATAGGGGTAGTGTTAGTTAATTTTCAAACAGTAAGGGTACATTTAGTCAATTAGCTAAACCATAAGGGTAGTTTAAGAAATTTACCCTATAGTTTATATGGCTTTATTGTTCATTAACTTCCAGTAATTGCTAATTGCCGACATTTAATTGCTTTGGTTTTTACATTTTTACAGTTGTTTGCATTTATTGCTATTTTTCTTTACTTATCATTCAATTGCACTATTTGCTCTCATTAGTAAATTGTTCTTGAGATTCCAGTAGTAGTTCCTTTATTCTTTTCACCATTCAACTACTTGAATTTGAAGTTTTTTATTTTACAATAGCTAGTCATTTTCATAACTACCATCTTGTACCTGGCCCTTTCTCTCCACTTATAATTTCAACACATCTTGCGACATAGCTTCGATTTACTTTTCAGTTCATTTATAGTAGTTACCTTACTTTATTGTTCTATCCACTTTCAGTTGTTATTTACTTTTTAGTATTTATTTATTTATTATTCTTTATTTAACCGCTAAACTCTACAGCTATTGAAATTATAGTGTGCATTTATTCGAAGCTGCAAATAATATGTTAAAGATTCTGACTAAGCTTTTATTGTGACGCATTCAACATTGAAGATTTAAGAAGGCTTAGTTTCAAATTTGGGGGAAGGTTTTAAGCTTGAATTAATATGTTTTTAAGCTATACTCAATTCACCCCCTTTTGCATAAGGCCTTGAAAATTTTAGGGTTGTCCAACAAATGTAAAAAAGATAAATGTTGACCAATTGAAATTCAGAACTAGCAAGTGGCTGTTTATAGGCTACTGAAAGGATTCCATGGAATACTTATTCTATGACCCTAGTGAAGAGATAGTGTTCGTCAGCCAAAATGCTCATTTTACGGAATGGGATTATATCTTCAATGACTAACCTCAGTAAGACATAGTTGTTAAAGAGGAGATAATCACCGTAGCGGGGGAGTCACAATAACAAGCTAACGACAGTGAGCAAGATCCATAACTTACATAAAGGCCAGGTTAAACTCAAACTCTATGAAGTGGCTAGATGCCAAGGGTGCAACTTTTTCAGGTTAAGGTTGGGAATTTGTCAAATTTTCAATAGACCCAACCTGAAGCCCGAGCCAGAACAATGTAAACTATTTACTCGGGCCAACCCAACTTGTAGCTCTACTAGATGCCATGAAGGATAAAATAGACTCAATGGAAACAAATGAAGTTTGGACTCTTGTGGATCTGCCCCCTAGAGTATTCAAAGCATAGGCTACAAATGAATATTCAAGAGGAAGAAGGGCCCCAATGGTAAAGTTGAGACATACAAGACCCGATTAGTAGTAAAAGGGTACACTTAGAAAGGAGTTGATTATTAGAAAACCTTTTCATCCATGGCCATTTTAAAGTCAATTAGGAAATTGTTGGCTATAGTTGCACACTTTGATTATGAAATTTGACAAATGAATGTCAAAACAACACTTATGGATGGACATCTAGTATACAAGCAAGTGTTCAATATATAGATTTAAAGAAGCTTACAAGAATGATTAAAGAATATAAAATAGTCTTTTTAGTGTGGACAAAATTATACTTGTTGAGAATGATGTAAGAATGTTGTTAATTGTAAGAGTACCACTTTTACGGTTGTTTCCCATGAAATATTTTAGAGAAGTCTCCTATATATTAGGACTTTGTCTTTGTAGAGATAAAGTGAAGTGGATCATTGGATTCTTATAGACCACTTACATTGATAAGATCATTATGACGTTCAACATGCAAGACTCTAAAAGGGGGTTTGTACTTTTTTGACATGCAACTTTATCCAAGGGGATGCCATCCATGACTTTCGAGGAAGTAAAGAACATAAGGAATATACCCTATGCCTTAGTTGTAGGAGCCTCATGTATGCAATATTGTGTACTTGGCTTGACATAGTTCAACCAATAAGTATAGTAAAAAATTATCAATTAAATCTAGGATTTGAGCACTGGACTATTTTTATGGACATACTGAAATATCTTTAAAGAACAAAGGACTGTTGCCTTATCTTAGAAGGTTGTTTACTACAATCGATTAGGTATATTGATGCCAATTTCTAGTTAGAATCGAATGGTATAAAGTCTTCATTTAGATTTATCTTTCTTCTAGGGTCAAGAACTATTCGTTACAAAAGTAGTAAGTAGGGATCAATAGTGGATTCCATAACAGAGGTTGAGAATACATTGCCGTAATTAAAGCTGCTAAGTAAGTTGTTTGGATGAAGAAATTTGGTAAAGAGCTTAGAGTCATCCCCACCGTAGGATCCCATCCCCTTATTGTGCGACAATACAAGGGCTACTGCTCAAGCTAAGGAGCTAAGAACACACTTGAAGTCATAGAACATTGAGTGTAAGTATCACATTATTCGAAAGATCATGGCATGTGGAGATATAGAGATTTGGATGGTGGCATTAGCGGAGAATGTAATAAAACCCATTGACTAAGCTACTAACACAAAATGTGCTTGAAAAACATGTGGACAATATGGGACTACAACTTATACTAGTTTGGACTGGAGTGCAAGTGAAAGTTGTTAAATAGTGTGTATGCCCTAAACTTCAACTTATGTATTGTAAATAACTTATTATGAATAAAAATTCATTTATTTCATGTATTATAGGTTTGTTTTACTAAATCACTCCTTGGTTCATATTAGTATTATGTATAAAGTCACCTAGTTATTGCAATATGGACGTAAGTGATCACAACTAGTGGATGGACTTGGAGGGTTTATCCTTTACAAGGTTATCATTCTCACACTGCCCAAGGTAGTGGAAACATTGAACTGGACTAAACGTAGTGTGTTCTTGAATTTTTTGAGTGGGACAATTAGGTGTTGCTTCTAATCCTAGACTTAATATTGGTGTTAGGCTATGTATGAAACTTATCTATTTTTGATATGCCAACTAGTGAGATCCTTTTAAGATCAAATATGTTGTATATTGGGTTATTTAAGGATTGTATGCCAGATATTGATCAATGTGGTAAGATCTTCTATTATGTTAAGACAGAGAATGTTATGTATAACTTCCTATTTTGGATAGTTGAATTTTCTAGTTGTGGTGTCACATGAATCCTCCATAAGGGTCCTATTAGGCAACTTAAGCCTTGAAATCCAATTAGATTGATGTATTATTTCATGTGTGTTTGGCATATTTCTTTGTATTAACCCTTAAACTGAATAATTATAAGACTTGTGTTAATTTAGAATGTTCTCAGCCATTTGATAAACTTGGGGATTTTATCATGCTAAAGCTACCAGTGGTGTATTGGTTAATTGGTGCCGCAATTTGCCTTAACTATTATGTTTAAACTTAAGGTAAATTAGTGGGCCTTTATTGAAACATTGAACATGGACCATTTTTAGTTATGCCCTAGACCTTAGAGATAGATGGGTAAAATTGGAAAATTGTACTTAACCCCAAACTTTGGAATATCACTTTAGTGGGTAATTATTGTGATAGGATTAGCCACTTTGTTAGACAAAGAAAATATCTATGTTTATATTCTCTCTGATGAAAATCTAAAACTATTGCTAGTGGATTTCAATGTATTCTGGAATCGGTTTGAAAAATGTATTTATATTTATAAATAAGTTATTTTGCGAACAAGGTTTGTAAAAGGCTTTAATCCCGGAATCCATTTGAGAGTGTGACACTGCATGTCATAGTCAGGAAAGTGATCATTCCCTGTGAATAGTGTATAGATATTATGGGTTAAGCGGTTAAAAGCAAAATTCTTTTGGGCTGAAACCTGATGAACATATTTCTCATATTAGTTCATTGGATTTGGGATTTATAGGATGTCTTAAACTAAAACCCACTTATGCTTAAGTGTTAGGCCTAATAAGATTGGGTGAGAATTTCATTATGTGCATCTAGTGAATTTTGTCCATATGGTTCTCTACTTGGGCCAAAACCATATACATTAGTATGAGGAGTTAGTAGATCTCATACGATATTCATGTTTGAGGCTAGCTAAACATCTCATTTTAAATGACTTGAGTGAGTGGTACAATTCACATTAAAGACTATTGTGATTAGTCACATGACTAGTTTGCCTAGACAATATATTGGTTGAATTTGATATGGGCTTGGATATTGGTTGATCTTCATTGTTGCTTTTGGGAGGTTTTAATGCTACTTAGTGAAGAGGAAAAGCTTGGGGGTATCCAGCCAAATTCCCGGTCTATGAGGGAGTATCAGGACTTTGTATTTTCTGTTGGTCTTCATGATTTGGTCTTCTCTGGTAATATGTACACCTGGTGCAATGGTTGAGAGGGATCACCCAACAGGGATCACCCAACTGTGTTTTGTTTTCAATAGATGCGGTTAAGCCATAATACTTTTTTATCTACTATTAAAGAACGTTAAACTAACCGAAGACAAGGTACTTCATAAAAAATAGTTGAGTATTCCCAGCCGAAACTGAAGATAGCCATGCTGAGCTTCATAATGCCAAGTAGAATTTACATCATTGATTTCTACAGGGTGAAATATATTGGAGACAAACATCCAGGGTGGAGTGGCTTGTAGAGGGAGACAGGAACACAAAGTCTTTCCATGCTATAAATTAAATGGATGTTATTCCACACTATAAAGAATGATTCTGGATGATGGTTCAATAATCTCTGATACCCCCCAAATTATTCATGAGGGTATCCATTTTTCTGATAGAACTCTCTTGGTTGAACAATTTAGATTGGGCACTAGCTTTCTTGATGTTATTTCGATAGTAATCTCTTCTGTTGACACTAAAAATCTAGTGACTATCCCCTCAACTGAGGAAATTAGGGATGTAGTCTTTGCACTTTCTGAAGATAATGCTTTGGGACTAGACAGGTTCACTGGATATTTCTACAGCCATTGTTGGGACATTTGAAGGAGGATGCTGTCGATGTAGTCCAGGATTTTTTTCCAAGGTGTGATCTTCCTCTCAATTACACTTCGGCCTACATCTCTTTGGTTCCAAAAGGTTAGACTCCATTGTCATTTTCAGATTACCACCCTATTAGTGTATGCAACTTCTCTTATAAAATTATACTGAGAATTCTTGTTGACAGGCTAGCTAGTGTTCTACATAAAAGTATTTCTGCTTAGTTAGCCGCTTTTATCAAGGGCCAAAATATTATGGATAATGTAGACTTCGTGAAGGAACTAGTACAGGAAATTGACAGGAATGCGAGGATGTTGTAATTAAGCTTGACATACTAAAATCATATGACAGATTAGAGTTTACCATCTAGGTTGAGATGATATAGAGGTGCTTGGTTGCAGTTGTAGAGACCTTGTTCTGGTATCACTGTTAAATGGTGTTGTTGAGTTTTTTTGAAGAAGGTCAAGCGATGACACAGAGTTCAGATGCAGGTCTGAGAAGAAGAGTGGGAGGTTCAGGGGTTAGAGAGAGAGAGAGAGAGAGAGAGAGAGTGTGGTTTACAGAGGTGCCTGGTTGCAAGAAGAAGGTGGAGACACAGAGAGACTTTGCGACTTTCAGGAAGAAGCAACGATGTCGGGTTAAGCTCGCAAGAAAAAGACCGATGAAGGAGGGCTCAGGGGGCAATGAAGTTGAATTGGAGAAGACATCGGAGATGGTGACGCTCAGGTCTCCGTTTCTATTGCCTCCGCAAGAAGGGAAGGCTCAGGTGAGGCCCAATGTAGACTCAAATGGGCTTGAAATTTTAAATTCAAACTCAATCTTGGCATCCAATGCTTCTGAGAGTGGGCAACAAGCAGTAGAGATTCCCGGGTCAGATTCGGTTGAGGTTTATCTTCGAGTTAGATATGGGCCCCCATCTACCCTCTAGTTGCTGGGTGAGGGAGAAGATTGGGTGTTCAGGAGCTGAAGGGCATCTAGCCTCCGCTCCTGGAAGAAGGTGAGTTAGAAGCCATTACTTCATTGTTGGCGGGAAGAAGGGAGAGGAGGGGAGTCCGAGGGAGGAAATGTGTAGTAGACAAGGGACTCTTTTGTAGAGAGGAATTTTCAAGTGGTGAAATCAATGGGGTTGCACTTTTGGGGTGTGAAGATTTCGCAAGAGAAATGTTTCAAAGGTTCAAAGAAGAAGCTGAAGAGGCACGAGCCAAAAGAAGGGTTGACAATGACGAGAAAGAGTTCTTAGTATACAATGATTCCTTGGGTGAAGCTGACAAGGCTTTTAGGTTTGGGGGTGTACCTGGAAGCAGAAAACTGAGGAGGCTTATTGATTTTTATGTGGATGCCTTAGTTAAAGCAGATAGAAGTGGGGGAAAGGCGGTTAGGGGTATAGGTAGAGGTGGACGAGGCAGGGTATAGGGGTGAGCATGGGTCGGTTCAGTTTGGTTGCATGGAAGTGAAAGTCGGTTCCAAGGTTGTTTTGACCTTGGCAATTCTGTGGTCGGTTCCAAGTTTTACCTGTGGAACCTGTTCTTTCTTTATTATCCCCATTCAAGAAAATAAGAACCATGTTCTTTAAAAACTTGATTTCAATAAATGTAATATATAGTTTAAAACTTGTTTTATCTCATTGAATAATTTAATATGTAGATTATGATTATACAGTTTATAATTTAAATTTAAACTTTATAAATATTACATATTACATTACTTATTGTATTCATTCAAATATTAAAATGAAAACAAATGATCAAACCACTCAAGTAACTCAATGGTAGTGAGACCATGACCTTTGTAATCATGAGTACTTGGCTTCAAATCTTCAAAATTTCAAAAGTATTTTGGGTTTTATTTCAAGACAAGTGCAGTTCTAATGTAGGATCCACTAAGGTTGGTTCCACCAAGGCCAACCAAGGCTAGTTCATTGGGTCAGTTTAGGTAGGGTAAACCCATAGGCCCTGGAACTAGACTTGGTGGGGGTCGGTTCCAAGAATTTGGAACTAGACACTACCCTATTACAAATTGGTTAGGGTTGGTTCAAGGCCAGTTTGAGGTCGGTTCCACGTTGCATACCCATTTGCTCACCCCTAGCCAGGGTATCAGCATAATCTGCTCTTCGAGCCTTGGGTCTTTTGAAGCTTGTTGAGGGTGGTCCAAGTTTGTTTGTTCTTTTAAGTTTGGCTTTTGTTTTTTTTTTTGGGCTTCAATTTTGGCAAGTTTGTTTCAGGGTTTGTTGTTGTATCTTGGAAGTTAGTTTTGTTTTGCCCCTTGTGCTCTTTCAGGGCCTCGGTCCTTGACTCGGATTGTATTGCTCTTTCTTTTCTTCACCTTTTTTTTGTTTTAATAATTTTTTTCTATTTACTCTTAAAAAATCACAAAGTTGTATGTAATTGCTGGTTCTCTCTAAAGCCTTTATGGCTATTTCAAGTCCTCGAAAGGTCTCTGGCAAGGTGATCATCTTTCCCCCTATCTATTTGTAATTGCTAAGAAAGTTCTTAATCGTGAGTTATCTAAACTCTGTTCTGATAACCCAGAGATGTACTATCATGCCCTAAGGGCTTGTCCACCTATCTCTCACTGCTTATATGCCAATGATGAAATTATCTTTAATAGTGGGTCTCGTGTTGCTATCCAAAAGTTGATGGAAATTAATAGAAAGCAAAAGTTGCTTTTACACTTCGGCAAAGGTCTCCCCTACTAGAGTGAACATTCTCCAAGTTGCATTTGGTTTTAGAAAACAATCCTTACGTTGCAAGTACTTAGGTGTTCCCATTCACAAAAGGAAAGCTGACAATATATATTTATGAGCTCTTGTGGAAAATCACATCAAAGATGAAATCGCGGAAAGGTAATTACTTTCTTAAGGTGGTCATATTGTTTTACTTTGCCATGTATTTCTATGCAACTTGAAAAATTTCGGAAGCCCCAAGATCCTGCCTTTCCATTGATATCTTATGATATATATATATATACAAATTCGATCGGAGTTCTTGCTCCTCAAGGTGGTGCATGAGGATTGCGAATGCCCAGCTTGGGAAGG
The DNA here is from genome assembly GCF_000365185.1 of Nelumbo nucifera. Next base: position 3,422,264 of record NW_010729105.1, on the reverse strand, counting down.
AAAAAATCAAACTGTTTTTGTCCAAGAGCCTTTGTGAAAATGTCGGCAACTTGTTCACCGGTACGGACATAGGAAGGCGCAATGGTGCCGGCTTGGAGCTCATTGCGAATGAAATGACAATCAACTTCAATATGTTTGGTCGCTCATGGAAGATAGGGTTTGCAGCAATGTGCAGAGCAACTTGATTGTCACAAAACAAGCGTATAGGTTGAGGATGAGATATACCCAAAGATGACAGCAGACCTTTTAGCCACTTCAACTCACAAGTGGCAGTAGCCATGATCGGTATTCAGCCTCGGTAGGGGAACGAGAGACAATATGTTGTTTCTTAGTCTTCCAAGAGATGGGGGAATGTCCGAACATGACAAAATACCCAGTAAGAGCGACGAGTTAGAGGACAACTTGCCCAATCGGAATCACAATAGGCATACAATTGCAAATCACTATCAGAGCACAAAAATATTCCTTGACCAGGACGTCCTTTCAGATAACGAACCACATGTAATGCCACATCCCAATGATCAACACGAGGACACTGCATAAATTGAGCCAGGACATGGATGCAATAACTGAGCTCTAGCCGTGTAATGGTTAAGTAAATCAAACAGCCCACAAGATGATATCGTTCAGGGTCAACCAGGAGTGCTCCGTCAGCAAGGGCAAGTTTATGATTCTGAGTAATAGGAAAGTGAGCAGGTTTGGATCCCAATAAGCCAACTTCTGTAATAATATCAAGTGCATATTTTCTTTGGCAAAGATATATCCCCGATGATCCGTGAGTCACTTCAATGCCCAAAAAATATTTAAGAACACCCAAGTCTTTCATGTGAAAACACCGGTTCATATACTGTTTAAATTTGCGTATGAACTCTGGGTTATTCCCACCAACGATTAATTCATCAACATAAATCAGGACGTGCAAGACAACCCCATTCTTGCGATATGTAAATAAGGAATAATCGAAATAGGACTGTGCAAACCCAAAAGTTTTCAAGGCATCACCTAACTTAGAGAACCAGTTTTGGGGGGCTTGTCGCAGACTATACAAAGATTTCCGGAGTTTGCATACCTTTGCAGTCCCGGAGGCCGAAAAACCTGGAGGAGGTTTCATAGAGACCTCCTCATGGAGATCACCGTGTAGAAAAGCATTGTGGACATCCATCTGATGCAATTCCCAATGTTGGGCCGCAACAACTGCTAAGAAGGTTCGAACTGTGACCATTTTAGCCACAGGGGCAAATGTCTCGTTGTAATCAAGACCTTCAACTTGAGTGTTGCCCAGGACTACCAACCATGCTTTAATTTTTCAATGGACCCATCAGAGTTGTACTTGATTCTATAGACCCATTTACACCCGATTGCCTTTTTTCCAGGTGGGAGGCCTTCCAAGGTCTATGTCCCATTGTCTTCCAAAGCCTATATCTCTTGGCGCATAGCCTCGCGTCACCGAGCATCAGTCATTGCTTCAGAGAAACGAGTAGGTTCTCGGCCTGCACTAATAGCTGCCAAGAAATGTCTATGCTTCATAGAAAAATTATCATACGTCATATAATGAGTTATGGGATAAGGAGTACCTGAGGACTGAGATGATGTAGGAGAAACAGCGAAGGGGTTTAAGCGACGAGCTGAGTGTGTGACAAAGTCCTGTAAATAGCTGGGGGTCCGCTTTTCTCGATGTCCGCGGCCTAATACCTCCGTGGTGGGCTGAGGAGCAGCTGGAGTTTCATTATCTTTGTAATCTGTATGGCTCCTTGTCTCATTAATAGGACTTGCCTCTTCATCATTACCCGTGTTCGGATGTCCTTCTTCATCGATCGTGTCGCTTCCCCTGACTTCTATATGAGGTGACTCAGATACCATGTCAGGAGGAGTGGCTCAGGGCAACCCAATATTTTCTTTGGCTATGGGAGGACTGGTTACAAAGGGTTGATGTGTCGGAGTGGCAAAGGGAAACTCAACCTCACTAAACACCACGTCTCGTGAGACGAAGTAATCACCAGACTCAAGGTCGTACAATTTCCACCCCCTTTTCTCAAAAGGGTACCCAATAAAGACACATTTCCTACTCCTAGCAGCAAACTTGTCACGGTCCCGAGTATGCGAGAAACATAAGCAACCAAAAACTCTAAGATGTTTATAAGAAGGACTTTGTCCAAATAGCATCTCATAAGGTGTTTTACCACCAAGAAGAGTCGAAGGTGTTCGGTTAATCAAATATCTTGCGGTCAAAACACACTCACCCCAGAAATTGATCGAAAGATGTGCTTGAAACCTGAATGCTCTGGACACATTCAAAATATGATGATGCTCTCTCCACACGACCATTTTGTTGTGGTGTCCCAACGCAGGAAGTTTGAAATAAAATTCCTTACTCGTCAAAATATGACTTCAAGGATTTAAACTCTGTTCCATTAACACTTCTTACCACCTTAACCTTCTTATTAAATTGTCGTTCAATCATGACACATAAATTTTTGAGTGTTCTACCAACTTCACTTTTTTCAGCCAGCAAATAAATCCAAACCGCTCGAGAATAATCATCAACAATTGTCAGAAAATATACCGCACCACAAGATGCAGGTACTCTATAAGCACCCCATAAGTCACAATGAATTAATGCAAAACAATCAGTCACCTTATTGCTGCTTTGAATAATAACATCTCTAGTTTGTTTTGCCTTCAAACAAACATCACAAGTTTTGTTCTTACTATTACTGATATTAAGAAGTAAGCTAACCGTTTGATAAGAAGGGTGTCACAATCTCCGATGCCACAAATCGCATGACCCAATTCCATCTGTCTTGTAAGCTCAAACCAGTGGCACACCCTTGAAGACATAGACCCCATCAAGTTGTTCACTTGCACCAATCAGAGTCCTTGAGATGCGGTCCTGTATCACACACAACTTATTAGTAAATGTCACAATATAATCTGTGTCATAAATTAACCGACATATTGACAATAAATTAAATTGAGTTTTGGGACATATAATACGTGCAACAATTTAAAATTATTTCCAAGTTCAACGGTGCCTTTTTTCACGGCCTCGGTGTGTGCACCGTTGGGTAACCTAACAGGACAAGGTGCAACATCATAAGTGTCGACGAGCACATTTAAATTCCCTGTCATGTGATGTGACGCCCCAGAGCACATTTAAATTCCCTGTCATGAATTGTATATATATATACAAATTCGATCGGAGTTCTTGCTCCTCAAAACTTTCTAAAAACCAACTCCTAATCCAAAAGGAAATACAAAGCTTCTAAAACTTCTAAATCCTAATTGTACAAATCCGGGATGAGGATGAGCCTTATCTTCGTCCAATACAACTATATATGATGATGGCTTTTGATCTCCCATGAAGCATTATTAAGAGAATGGAAAAACAATTCAAACACTTTCTTTGGGTCGGAATTGATGAGACTGAAAAACATAATTGCGTTGCTTGGGTTGAAGTGTGCAAAACTCTAGAGGAAGGTGGGCTTGGACTTAAATGTCTAGATGACATGGGCAAGAGTTTTCGTTTAAAAGCATTTTAGAGAGCTCTAACTTAGAATGAGCTGTTGGTAGGATTATTTTTGGTCCAAGTTCATTAATAGTTGGCACCTTGGTAAAGATTATATAGGCTCTTCAGCTTGGCGTAGAAATGCTGAACTCATGGAGACCCTCATGTCTAATTAAACTTGGCATATTTGAGAATGCCACATTTTCTTAAATCCTAATGTGATTAACCCCACGATTATGGTGAAGGACGTTTTGAACGATAGAGGGGTCTGGCACTGGGAGAAAATAGGGGAAACCTTTCATCTGACATAAATGAATTAATAATCTCTAGGAAAATATCTTTGAGAGAAAGCTTTGACTTTTGGATATGTCAGAATATCTCTAGGATTGACCCCTTTGTTAAACAAAGTGAATATCTGAATTAACATTTTTTGATAGAAATCTAAAACTACTAGTAGTGGATTCCAAATGTTTTTGAAATTTCTTTGCAATATATATTTATATCTATAATATTATTTTAAGGAAAATATTCACAAAAAGTTTTAATCCTGAGATCCATCTAAATAGAGGGTGTAAAACAACATTTTGTAGTTAAGGCTGAAAGGTTAAGAGCAACAGACCATTATAGGGCTGAAACTTGATGGACTTTATTTCATAGCAATCCATTATCCTTGGACTTCATAGGGTGGTTGAAACCAATGGTCACTTAAACTTAAGTGTTGGGCCTAGATTGAGCCCAATTTGATTGGCTTAGGGATTCATTGCCTCTGTAATAAATTCGGTCCATGTGTTTCCAAACATGGGTTGAGCATATAGGGAATGATATGATACATTTGTGGGTCCCATTCCATAGACTAGTCACATGACAACTTTTGGATCAAATATGGATTTGGATCTCCATATTATATAATATAATAGAGACCTATCCCAAAACAGATTTGGATTAGTCCTTATGCATATTGCATTAGGAATGGGGTCTATATAGAGAGATAAGAGGGAGAGTTTGACCTAGACTATTCTAGCTACTCTCTTGTACTCTCTCTCTTCTTTCTTACTACCCATAAAGTCTAATTTGAACTAGTCTAGCAGAACATTATTCTTCCATCATTCTCTACTATGTTTTGAAAATTAAGTATCATAACTAAAGTGGTTATCACAGCTGCATACATCCAAGGTTGTTAGAGACCAAATTCAACTAAAACCTAGTTATAGGATCAACCTCTGGCTTTCTAGCTTTAACTATGCAATCTTTCGTTGGGAGGCTGATTTGGGTTTGAGTTCTGGTTCATAACAGTGCTAGATTGATCATAGGAGAATGCAATTCTCCAAACTCCAAGAATCAGATTCTTGGGTTCAGATTGAAATTTTTTAAAATTTGGCCATTTATTCTAGTTGGTTTGGCCATGAAACAATCTACTTTCAGTCCATTCAACACATATGTCAACAATAAGTTGATCACATTGATCATTCACTTATTTCCAATTTTGAATAATCTGACTAGGCCTCTATTATGCTGCTATTTGTATTGAAGGCTTAGCTTCAGATTTGGAGGAAGGTATTTGATCTTGAAATGTTCAAAGTTTAAATCTGAATCCAATTCAGCCCTTATTGGGTAAGGCCATTAGTCCTAACAACATCAAGTCCTAGACATGACATGAGACCGTTTGGCCTTCCTTGGATTTGAATAATCTTCATCTTTCAACTTATCGTAGCCAATATTACATTTGGAAATATTCATCATATAATTAAGGGGTTTTAACCGTTCAGTCCACCCCTAGGGTGGAGCTAGGATTTTTAGGGGTGGACTGAATCCTGTCCGTGGGTTGATGCATGCTAAATTCATGGGCAGGATGCGGTTTAGGGGGGGGGGGGGCGTACTCTTAGTGCGCTGCAATTCAGATTTCTGAGGGGGATTGCAATCCAAAAATCCCTATAATTAATAATAGCTGCCCCAGTTCTTTCATTAATGCTTTGCTTCATCTAGTATTTGTTTATCATTTTTAACTCAATGGAAAGAGTTATACACTTGGCACAAACTATTAGTATTTTCAAAGAGTTCTTATTATCAAAACCACAGGGTCAACTATTTTAAGTCCTTAGACTGTATGTTTGAGTCATAAGATTTTTAACCTTTTCCCTAAGCGTGATTCCACTTCTCTTGCAAAGATATTAAGCTAACTAGCTAGGTGCCATAATTGATTGTTCTGCATGCTCAAGTGATTCTGCTCATGAATCTTGGTTGGCTTCCCCATAAATAGCCTCAAGAGTTCTTCATATATCTTGAATAGTTGTACATGTAGAGATCTTATCAAACTCATTCTTTTTCAATGCATAGCATAAACAATTTATAACCCTGGCATTGTAAGGGTTTTTTTTTTTTCCTTTCTTCCTCAGTCCATTTTGAGGAGTCTTTGTCTACCATTTCTACTCCTACCCTTTTGGTTGGTTTGTGGGGTCCAGTCTCCACAACTTTTTGTAGATCATAATCTAGAGAAATAAGATAAATTTCTCATTCTAATTCCCTAGTAAGTGTAATATGCTCAGACATTGGCTTTGAGTGGCCATACCATCACTTATCTATAAAGTTGATTTGAGGTGAACCTACTCCGATGCAACTTATCCAAGAGGGGGGAGGGGTGAATTGGATGCTTGAAAACATTTTCCCTTTATTTATAAAGCCTTAATGCAAGAACAGTAACTATGAAGGTTGTGTGTGCTAACTAAAGTAATGCACATAGAGATTTTTATAGAGGCCAACTTCGACCTATGTCCTCTACTTAATTAGGCCCTGGCCCTTTTAAGTTCCACTAAACCAAATAGAATGAGGTCCCTAGGTGCTAGGTGTGGTTCGGTTAACTAAACCGTAGGCCTTTTCTCCAAACCGAACCAATATTATTACTTTTTGGAAAATTTGTAATCAAAATCGAACTAAATTCAAACAGTTAACCGGTGGATTGGTTCGGTTAACCTTCAGTTCAGTTTGTTGGTTTTCTGGTTTTTTATTTTCATAATATTATATATAATAAATATAAAATATTATATTATAAACAACAAACAATATATTATATTATATATATATATATAACGGTTAGTTCGATTAACTATTGGTTTTTTATATTAGTTAACCGAAATCAAACCAGTACCTTTGGTTTTTCAAAAATACTGAACTAAAACGAAATAGATTAGTTAGGTTAACTGAAAATTTTGGTTCAGTCTTGTCTATTCGGTTCAATTTTTCGATTTTTGGTTTTTCATGATCATCGCTACTAGGTGGCAGTCAAATCACAACCCAATAGGGCTTCCCTTTCGGGTGCTTACTATACTTGTACATAGAGGTGTAAATCGGGTCGTGTTAAGCTGACATGACACGGCACCCGCCTACAGCCTGTGCGAAGAGTGGGCCATGTCGTGCTTCCCTCCCTTGGGATAAGTTGGGGGGTTGGCCCGACATGGCCCACAGAGCGAGCCCTTGCAGGCCATGCTGGGCCTAGGCTAAATCGAGCCAAAAAGGCCTAGTCCATTTTTTTAGCTAACTTTCCTTTGGGCTTTAACATCCTTGGGAACAAATTGAAAAATAAAAAATCTATCAAAGAAATGGAAGAAATACTTACCAAAATACAAAATAGACAACAAATTAGAAAAATAGGAATTTTATTTTATTTAAAATATAAAAAATTACAAACTAAAAATAAAAAGTTACATTGTTGAAAAAAATAACAAATAATTTAAATAAAATTGAAAAAATTACTCCATCTCCTTCATGTTAATCATTTGCTTCATCATGTGTAATAGTGTCATGCCCTTCTTTGTCTTGTAATTTATCCTTAACATCCAACAAATCTTTAAARTAGATGTCTTTTTCTTGTTTCTCATGGAAAAGCAAATGTCTAGCCAAGTAGAGTACCACCCTTGCTACTGAAGCTAAAGTCAATCCTACATTTTTGGCAAATAAATCTTTTTCCTTTCCCTTCAACCTCCACTATTTTAAATATTTTCCAAATCGGGCTAGTGAACGTACCATTGAGGAATTGGTTTTGAGAGGATGTACTAACCATTTTTTAATTCTAAAAAAATAAAAATTAATTTAATTGCACTTACTCGGATGGTCAAATTACCGATTCAAAATCTCAACTTGATTTCAATGGTTGAGACCTTTAAAAGCCACCTAAGTGGCTAAATTTTTAAGTGCCTAACTGCCTAAGTGTATGGCAATATGTCAGTATGAGACTGTATGAAAATTGAGATGAGAGACTGAGAGAGTACGAGAATTGCTGAATCGGTGTGATGAGAATGGTGCACTGGTGTGGATGATAAGGTTGTTTATAGAAATTGAAAATAATTTAATCGTCCAAAATACCCTAAAAACTAACTATTTTTTTATTTGTTGGGAGGGGTATTTTGGTCATTGTAAAGTCATTTATTACTTTACCCAAATTCCCTCAAAGTCCCAAAAAAACTAGCTATTATATAGGACATAGGCATATAGCTGTTGGAGGGGCATTATTATCTTTTTCATGCAGGCTCGTGGGCCGTGCTGTGTCGCATGCCATGCCACATGTTGGGCTGGGCCGACACATGGGCCATGGGCCGGATTTACACCTCTACTTGAATTGACTTTCTTGGTGCTATCCCTACCAACACTAATGTTGACTTGTTTGAACACTCTTGACACAACAAATAATAATGATAGTTAAAGCATAGATACAAACATAATACCTTTTAGTAGGCTTATGGAAACAAATACAAAGTAAACTAATATCATAAGCAAGAGGATGCAATATATAATGAGCTTAACACATGAAGAGATTCTCAAATTTCAATATGAAACATATAAGGCACAAAGTATACTCAATTTTTCTCACTTTAACTGATTAATCTCAGTGAACTCTAATTTTCTTAAAACCCCTTGCTCAAAGTAATGCTTTCAATATGGTAGATATTTCAAAAACCAGTTCTTTTTTTTTTTTTTTTTTTAATTGAAAGCCAAAATATCAATTTATAGATGTTGAGAGCATTTGACCGTTAGAGAGACGATGGGAAGGCTTCAAGCCATTCTTATTATTGTTTAGATCTTAACGAATATATATAAATCATAACAAAAGAAGAAACTAATGATTACGTCTTCAAATGGTCTAATTTTTACCGCAAGTAATTGACTAATAAACTAGGTATTAGTGGACTAGCAATCTATGCCAACTCTCGGCTATCAAGGGTACTTGACCCATCAAGCACCTATAATCGACACATGAACATTAACAACATAACATATGCCTTGCTTGTCAAAGGTAGTCGACTCATGAATAGTGTTTCGACACATAAGTTCCAACTGTTAAGGGTAGTCGACTCATGAATAAGAGTAACCGGCTACTCAATGTTCAAAACCTTAGAATCTTGCATAACTTCATTCCAAAGGTCTAGACTTTGTTGCCTTAGGTTTTCATAGTGAGATTAAACATATTTTAAGTCTAGGAACATCTAAGAACTAGACCTAGTCTAACCGATATTAGTCTCTAAGGTTTAGGTTAACTGAGTTTAGTCTTGATTGAACTTATACAAAACATGCATCTCATGAATCTTGTAATTCACATCAAGTCTTAAACACAATACGACATGACACAATGTAGACTTCTTATACTTGAACTTCTTATTCTTTTATCTCAGAATAGTCAATATCTTCTTTTGGAGAGATTCAACATGATTAAGAGCTACCCAATACTTTCATTCATATTTTGCTTCATTAAGTATTTATTAACCATTTTTAGATCAATGAAAACAACTACACACTTTGCACAAAGCATTAGTACGTATACTCTCAATGGGTTTGTTATCATCAAAACATATAGGGCTAACATTACCCCTTCTAAAGAGAGCACACTATGTCAATTACCACAACCACTGTCACTAGAACTCATGCACCCGAGGTGGTTCAATTAATCACTACTTGAACAATTCACTCAAGAAGACAACACTCACATGTCTAGTAGCTCTTCATCATTAATAGATATAGAGAGTAATTCACAGGATACCTCTACTTGCATTGCACTTTGTAGGAGCCTCACACCACTCAACCTAAAGTGCACAATGATGCCATCAACTTGCTGATTTCTCCACTAAAGCACTACCGTAGGACAAATTCAAGGCCTTGATGTTTAGGCTAGGCATCCACTCTTATTCCCTTCTTGGCTTGAGGGGGAGAATAAAGGCAGATGGAGCAGTGAATATGGAAACTCTACAAGCCAATGATCTAGACCCAAATTGAGGCCCAAATCAAAGAGTGAATTCTAAAATGAAGGATTCACCATTTAGGCAACTGTAGGAGCAATATTGACTTGCCTATTCGTATTGAATGCTTATTCTCATCAATCAAATTTTTGAATTTTAGTAAGCTCTAGTTAGAGTTGGATTTTATATTCTTTCCATTCTTTCACTGTCCTTTTATTTAAAGTCATCACTTATTTTCTATACTTTTCTCTCACATTGAGAGAGAGAGAGAGAGCCTCAAACATGTGCAATTATCTTTAAATGTAATAGGTAATACGAAAAAGAAAGGTACTTCTTTGTATATATATGCAAGAAGATGTTAAAAGGGTGAAATGGCTTTATAATTTTTTTCAACTAATAAATGTTTTAAATATCATGCTAACACTTTGAGGGTCCATTTGGTTTAGATAGGAATTGGAATTGGAATCAAAATCCCCTAAAGTTAGAATTAGAATTGCCTATTCTGATTATCTGTTCGGTTTAGATAGGAATTAGAGTCGAATTCCAATTGTTTCTATTTGGTTCATCTAGAGCCAAAATCAGATTCGACTAAAATTTTTAGTTTTTTTTATTAATTTTTAATATTTTATTATTATATTATTAATAATTAATAATTAATATTTAGTATAGTATTATTAATTTATGAAAATTTTAATGTATTATTATTTTGTTTTTAATTTCTAACGTATTGTTATTTACTTATTAATTTATGATTATTTTTTATTACCTTATTAGTATTCATTATTTTACTAATATTTTATTAATATTAGGGTTTGGTGTTTTTTCAATGGTTCACTACTTTTTGAAAAAAGTATGGAATGGGAATCAAATTCTTATTTTGACCAAACAAATGGCATGAATCCTAATGGGCCTTTCTGATTCTAATTCCAGGCACCTATTTTGGGAAACCAAACAGACCTTGGATAATGAAAAAAGGAGGGTGGAATAGTAACTTTACCCCAAATTACAAGGATGAGCATTACACACCCCCGCCCCCCAACCCCCAAAAAAATAAATAAATAAAATAAAACAAAACCTATATGGGGATGACTAAGGTTGTGCTCGGATAAATTTGAGGATTTATGATTTTAGAGTTGAAAGGTAAAAAGCCTAAATTTAATTAAGCTTCGGGCTTAAAGTGTTTTAGTTCTAAATTATTATGTTTTAAAAAAGCAACTCTTACCGAACGCTCAAAGCTGAAAAGGAGAAGCTTATTTAAAGAAACACTAGTAATTATTAGTGATCAATAGATGAATACATTTGACTCAAACCCCTAGCTAGCTAATAGGGTACATTAAGTAATTTAACTTTATAAAGAAAATTCTCCCTTTTAAGAAGTCTTTGAATAAAGTGCTCTAGTTTGTTTCAGTTTGCTGGTTAAGGAAACGAGGTTTCGATTTCAGACAGTGAAGGTAATTCTCGAACCTTACGCTATCTCCACCACCCTATAAAGCCCTAAAATTGTCAGCTCGCAAATCTGCTTTCACATCCTCTTGTCTCTTGGTCTTGGGCCTGCCTTCTCGTTGATCACATTATTACTTTTCACATCTGTCCCTGCCAAATTAGTCGTCCATTTCACTGGTTTCCTTAATTTCCATCCTCATGACCTGAAAACCATAAGGCGGTCGTCTAGTGTGTTTGACAATTCCAGCAACTATCAAGTGTCTTGGGTTCATGCTAAATCATGGAAGCCTTTTATGATTTGTCAATCTCTGTGGTCCCTGAAGCTTTAGCTTCATCCTGGCTTCTTCTGATTCCTGAAATGCATGGGATGTCTCGTGACTCATGTCTATGGGGATGTCCTCTCCAAAAGCCATATTAGGGCAGGAAGGAACTGAGCTCAGTGAGCTTCAGAAGCAAACGTACTGTTTAATGATTCTCTCTAAGCTACTCTAATATAATCAGTGGAATTATCTTTAGGAGTTTGGCGTCATTTTCCCCTCCTTGTACCTCTGTCCCATTAGTGTTGAACTGGCTTTGCCAATAATGTAATCCAGTGTTGCATGGAGAGCTAATTAATAATTCTGTCTTTGTCACATAGCTTTTACTCAAGCTATAAGCCTGGTCTAGTTGGTAGGACTGGGTTGGGTTTCTGTGGCAAGAGTGCTGCTAATCTTCTCTCTTATCTGGGTCTTGGATTAGAATTATTGTTAGAGTTGTAAACTAGTGAACTGAAGCCCCACCACCCATGATTGGAGTCCCCATTTCAAACTTTGCCTTACTTCTCAAGTACACAGTCTGTGCACTGATGCAAGCAACCATGATAATGTTGCTGCAAAGGATCAATTTAAGATTTTGATACTCATGAGGTTATGGAATAAAGAATCATGTAAGAGAGAGAGAGAGGGAGAGAGATTCATTATTTGATGGTCCTACCCAACTTTCATGACCAGCTACTCTGCTCTCTTGAACAGTAAATTTGGAATAATGTGAACTGTGGATTGTATGCTACCACATGGAAGGTAGGTCAGGGTCTTTACTCTTTGGGATCATTTATTAATTATATATGAAAGAAAAGATGTTGGTGGGTGGGGAGAGGAGTGAGAGAGAGAGAGAGAGCTTGGTGGGTGGGGAGGCCAGGACAGAGAGAGAGAGAGAGAGTAGATAGATTAGATAGGACATAGGTAATGAAATCTGACAATGTTCCTGGCAATTATGTTCACTTGGCACCGCCGAAAAGGATTGGTTCCATTGGCCCATCTGCATCTGCTTCTAATGCCTCGAGACTTTTCCCTCGCTCTCTGGTTTCTAATCCACAGGGAAACTGGGGGAGAGAGAGAGAGTATTTTGGAAAGCTGAATTCTCATATATTCAAATTTCAAAGATCTTTAGTGAAAAATAAAAACAAGAAAGAAAAAAGAAAACATGATTTGACGTTTCAGATTCTGTGCGCTCACTCTCACCCCAACAAACATGACAGCAACGATTCTCTCTCTCTCACGGACGATAATATTCCATGAAACTACAGTGCGCAAGGTGCATAGTGCGCAACCTGTCGTTTAGTTTCAGCAACTCTTTCGAAACTCGTAATATTTCTTTCTGTTAGATCACGTCATTAGATATGGAGAGAAAGAGATCCAAAGTTCAGTTAGATGAAATACCAGAGTTGTGCGTGTGAAGCCACAGTGGTTCTATAATCTATACTACTTCTTAACAAAGATTTACAAGCAACTCATAAAGAGTTATTCTGCATGCAAAAGATCAAGAAAGCTATTTTTGGCAAAAGAAAAAAAAGCTTGTAGGCATACAAGAGAATCTCTCTCTGTGAAGTAAACAAAGGGACTGTCTATTATTTCTCTGATCTATCTATCTATATATATATATAATTTCTTTCTCTGTAATCTAAGGAACTGTCTATTATCCAACGTGTGATGTGACCCATCTTCTCTGACTAAACCATCCATGTCTGCGGCATGGTTAAGATTCCGCTTAACGTTCATGGCTCCAACCTCCATGGAAGGATGGATGGTGCAAATTAAACAGTGACGTATCACCCTGAAAATCTACTGATTTCTTTCGTTTTTTTTAATGCTAAAATCTCTGTCATTGCAGTCTCGCACTTGCACGAATTAATTCAACGAAGGATGCTCATTGAAAAACACGCGTCTGTTGCTGCGTGTTTACTTGATTCATTAGTATGGTCAGTGTTCAGTTATCAAGTATGTTTGTTTGTTTGTTTTCCGGCGGAAACGAGCCAGCAGCGGTCTGTACGGTTATGCGTAGAAGCTTTGCTTGCTTTCGCGTGCCCAAGATGTTGCCATTGTTTTTTGGTGACCCCTCTCTCTCTCTCTCCGCACACATATGCGCCATCAAATTTGGTGTTTTTTCCTCCTGTTTTCTGATCAGACATTCGGACCTGAAATCTGAAGTTGACGGGTGAACACGAAAAGCTGCACCCATTAAATAATACATATACCAGAGAGAGAGAGAGAGAGAGAGAGAGAGAGAGAGCTTTAAACGTTGAATAAATGGCGTGGATAGAAGATTTGCACAATATAACCCCTTGTGTAACTGATACCAGATATAGTAAGGATAATTTAGTAGTAGAAAAAGTAGAAGATTGCAGAGAGATATAGGACAAGACAAGAATCTCAATCTTATGATCTCTAGCTCCATTCACCTTGACCATGAGATCTCTAAAAAATTTAGGTTGAAGATAAAAGAAGAAACTGTATATGTTAATTAAGCCCAAATGACTGACAGATTGATGCTCTATGGATGGCTTGGGCACTATACAACTCTTATCAAAGGATAATTATATGGGAGATTTAGTTTGTGTAGTTAATAGACTGAAAATTGAAATACATGCACTTTAATAGGTATTTTAATTTCTCTCTATCTCATTCATTTAACAAACTTTTCAACATTAATGGTGATTCAAATAAAAATAATTATGTGATTAATGTATGAAGGACATTTTAGCTAATATGAACAATTAAAGGCAGTATAGAGATGGGCTTGAAAAAAAAAAGAGAGAAAATGAAAATAAAAATAAAGTGAAACTAACGTCAATAAGACCTAAAAAAACAATGCTCCACAAAGTGAGCATCCAAGCTTTATGCCTGGAAACATTCATGTGTGATGGGATTCGTCTCAATGACATTAGATAAATAAACACCAACTACAATATGAGGAAAAAAAGCAATTTCATTTGAACATCAAAATGCTTAGGTTCCTGCATGTGCCTATACCTTTCTGTGATATGCGATTCCTTGTGATTGACTTACTGGTTATTCAAATTAGCTTCTTTAAAACATAGCACACACACACACAAAAAAAAAAAGAAAAAAAAAATCAGCATAAACATTTATGGGAAACATCATACAAGGTGCTTTCCAGTTTTTGTAGAAGCCACTGTCATTTGGAGACAAGCTTCTTTGAATCAGGAGCTATTGATCTGGCATTTTTAATGTTATGTTTTCATCATGAAAAGTTAAAAAAATATAAGAAATATTATGTTCTCATTGAGAAGATTATCCTCCCTCGAAAATTGGTGGTAACGTTTAAAAGTAAGCAAAACCGAATGAGGCCCTTAGTTATCAAGGAGAATGTGTTCATCAGTTTTGCATTCACAATAATTTATTATTTACCTTAATTATTAAGTTCATCATAAAAGAAATCACAAATATAAGAAAACCAACCCTTCAAAGGAATTAGAGAAGAAATAGGAGGAGAGCAGTAGAGATCCTTAAGAGGTTCAACAGTTCCTACCTCTTGGGTTAGGAGGCTTGGTGATCCTCAGGGTACTAGAAACTTGATTCTAGTGACAAGATATGTTGTCTTAGTAGAACCCTTGAGTCTTTTTCGGTCCTTCCCCAACAATTGCTTCATCAAGTTTTACATGCTTATTTCCATCGAGTGTTAACCCAAAATGAATGTGAGGAAAATGAGCCCACTGCAAGAAAACAATTCAATTAACCCCTTTGAACAATTTTTCTTTTTCATCATCAGTAACATGTTTTCAGTCATGATTATTAAATCAACACCAAGTTGTTCATCAAAAATACAAAATGTTCTTTAATGTAGGTACAAGCACATGGTTCTTACAATCAACTGCAATGTATAATAGGGTTTTACAATTAAATTATGCATTATTAAGTAATTTTGATTTTGAGAATGATGATGGGAAACAAAATAATTAACTACAATTAATACTAACCACCAATATAGGGTTGTTCTAGCATTTAATTTCTACGAAGAGGTGAAGAAAAATGGCAATGAACCAGGATTTCGATCAAATAATTAACCTCTATATGTAGTTTTGTGTGCCTCAGTGCTGCAGCTGGAATATTTAGATATGGGCGATTCAAATGAATGATCAATAGTAGTCTGTAAGGCTTGTGACTGCTGCTATGTTTGATCTCATATAGAGCTTCTTGCAAGGTTAGGAATTATACTCTTTGCCTAAAGGAGAAGTTACAAAGTAGAGGTCTTAAGAATTTTGCTTTGTCAATCAGAATCAATATTGTTAAGTAACAAATTAGCAAAGTAATTTGGCAAATGCATGGCATAAAAATGTGGTCTAGAACACAGTCATTGATTCAGTTACATGAGGCTTTATGTTATTAATCAAAAAAGGATGCTTGGATGAACATGGAGAAACTGTTACAGATGGAAAGCAGTAAAGTATGTAACCAATTTTAACCCATAGAATGATGAAAGAAACCTTGCCCGAATTCTTCAATTAGGGTTATTCAGAAGATTTTATTTCATATATTTACTTTGTTATTTTATGTATTCATATATTTAGCGTTTTTTTGGCACACATATCTAATTACTTTTACTAATTATGATTCTAATCTTAGCGTTAGCATTGTCACTTCAGTTGATTAAGGGTGATTTCATTTTTTAGAAAGAAAAAATGCAGTTGCTTTGTAAAATTAAGTTTGGGGCATCCTTACAATCTATAAGTACATTATAATTCTAAATAACTTTTGTAGGAATACCTATTTAATTCCCGTATTATAGATGGTTATATCAAGTATGGTCTTGAGAAATAATTCTATTAAGATATTTAGAAGCTATGATGACTCTGTGGTTGTCAATGAAAAGTTGTCTTAGAAATCCAGTAAAGCAAGCATACTTTGAATGTAGTAACATTCTCTTTAATACTTTTAGACATTTGTAGAACAATGGTACAGATATGTTTGACTGAGTTAAGATGAAGATGCTTTTGGACAAAGATATTAATTTAGACAAGCCATTAGAAAAGAAAAAACAAAACAACTATATAGGTTGTTTTGATTGCAACCTCCTCACAGTCCTTAGCTTTATGTGGTTCACTTGATTTTCAAACAATTATTTTACTAGGGTAAATACCAGTAGTTAACGAGCTCTGCCAGATTTTGTAAATCAGTTTCCATTTTGTTAATCAATTAAAGAAGCTCCCTCCAGTACTCAGATTAATAATTAAGGAATATAATCCTTATTATAACTCACATTTTTTGCTGCAGTGCTAAAGGCCTCCCTATGGCTAATTTCAGGGTTACTGGCCTTTATCCTTTGAATCTCCTCCCTGCAATTAAACAAGAAAATAAGAAAAAAAAAAATACTGCAAGACTTAAAGCTGCTTCAATTACCACGATAAACACCTAAAATTGCCACTAACATAGATGGTTAGCTTTGAAAAGAATGGTCAGAAATCATTGAACTCACTTAATAAATCGGTTATACGCCGAAGGAACACGCTGTCTCTTCTCTGGGGCTGCTAAATTCATAGTATAAGAAACATGGGCCAGTTTTAGTTGGTCAAGATCAACAGCACTAACATGAAAAATTAATCCAAACCTAATATATATGTTCTTGTATGTTGATATATTTGAATATGAACTGACCACTTTACTCTAGATTTAAAATTCTCATCTATCAATGGAACTGCACCTTTGTTTGCATTGTTAAAAGAATGGTGGCCTCAACAATGCTCTCATGTCTGTTTACTTCTATAAACAGTTGGGTGAGCAGGTATCTTTCAAGACATGACTACTTATATATGTTTTCATGCTGAAAATGTTATAGTTGTCAAGGACTGAAGTAAATTGCTCACATGTTATGTATCAGAACCCTGATGAAACTGGCACAGTTATAAATATCACCTCAATTCTAGCCACTGATACTGAGAGCGATGATGTCATTTTCTTTTCTGGGATTCACTCCGAATATCAAATCAAATGGTTTCAAGTTAACTGGTATTTTATTAAAATATATCACAACCATTTTAGTAAAAAAATCTATTATATGGAGAGATCAGTTTGCATTCAAAACAAACTTATTGTCCACGTAATAGTTCTATACTAAACCGGGCCAACCAGATAGAGAGCCGGCCGCAGTTACAAGCAGGTTGTAACATAACTGACTCTAATCTCTTATTTGAAATTTAAATTTGTAACTAATTACTTTTTATCTGTGGTGTACTTTGTGTCATTAATTGGTTATAAATACAAACAACTGACTCATCTGAATCATCAAGATATGGGATTATCAGTAAATGAATCTTTGAGACTTTTTTTTTGGTACAAATTCATTAAGTCGTTGTCTTTAGAACCTACAATTCATATTAAATATTGTGTACTTTCTTGGCTTTGAACCTTGAAATTTCAAATGCATGTGGTCACCACTTAGATAACTTATGCTCAGAGAGAGAGAGAGAGAGAGAGAGAGAGAGAGATTACGGCGCATTGGAAGCATTCGGGGTTGGTCGTTCTCTGCAGTGTCCAACATGGAAACCTTGTTGCATTTGGAAGAGGAACCAGAACCCTTAGTAGAATCTTCAGAGCTTGAATTGTGATTCTGCAACTTCTCTCAAAGAAAAAGAGAAAACTCTAATCAAATCTTTCCCTTGTTCTTTTCATTTTTTTTTAATTTTTATGGGTGACTAGGGATTTCATCTTTCCCTCTCCCCTATGAAAATCTCAACTCATAAATAAGTATCCTACTTCAACAAAGAAGAGAAATCAACTATTTTGATTGGAACTTTTAATTTTGCACCATTGTGCATGGTATAGAAGATACCAAGCTCTGTTGCATGAAAAATAACAATAAAAGAACCGATCAAATCAAACTGAAACAGTGTGAAAGCCCATCTGAAGAATTAGTTTGATAGTAACATTTTTAGATCAAAACTTCAATTTAGGAAAAAAAAAATTGACCCATTAAAACGAGAACCCCCTTCCATGAAAGACTAGCCTTTAATTTCCCTCCTTCATGAATGAGCAGAAGTTTTTCATACCTGAATATCTTGAAGAGGGAGTGGCTGTAGTAGAGCACCCATGTTCACAGACAGCAGGTTAGCACAATGCCCACATCTAACCGTTACAACATTGTACAAACTGGTGCTTGGAACGCTAACCTGCGAAGGCAAGAAAAAAAATGACTCTATAGTTTCAAGTTGACCGATTAGTAATTGAACAAAATATTTATATAGATCAGTAATGAGTAATAATTTGCCTTTTCTAAATATAAGTTTGAAGAAAGAACATTTCGAATGAATCAACCGCTTTCCAACTTGTCATTAACTGCATTCAACAAACTCTGTTATTTTCTTTGATTTCACTACTTCATTGTTCCACAGATAACAGTGTTTCTGGTGTACTCCTTTTATTTGTCTTCAATGGATAACATCCTTTTCAATTAATTATCTGTAGTTTAGAGACAGAAAATATATCACAGACCCATTTGCTTCTGTTCTGAACTCTAAGAAAGCCCGTATGCCTATAACTTTCACCAGTTGCTCACTAGATGGAATCCATTAATTACTTCCTATATTCAATCATTAAGGAATCAACTGAGTAATGGCTGCTCATAGTATGAGAAAAAGGGTGGGGGAAGGGAAGAAGTTGAGCAAGAAGGGACATAAACATGAGAGAGAGAGAGAGAGAGAGAGAGAGAGAGAGAGAGAGAGAGAGAGAAAAGAAGAAGAAGAAGAGTGAAGCTTTTATTTTTCTGCATTAAATATTTCTTTGTTCTAGACGAACGTCTCCTCAAGGCTCAATATCTCGAGCCTTACATGGATAAGGCTTAAGATATACAGTCTGTCTAGCTCTCATCCCTTTCGGTGCGCCCGACTTTTTTTCTCTGACACCAAAAGCAAGAAGAGATATTAATGAAAAGAAAATGTGCTGGAGAGAGACAGAGCTTGAAAAAGACGTGACTGGAACGAAAACCATAAAGCCCACTACACACAACTCTCGAACATGGCGGAGGGGGAGGGGTCTCAGGATTTNGGGGGGGGTGGTAAAGCAGCAGATCTACTGCTCTTGTTGCAGCAATTGAAATTACAGTTCTGATTTAGCAAAACCAAAGCGAAAAAGATAATAAAGGAAAGCTTTAAAGGTTCTGTTAAAGAAGACCTGTTATGATGAAAGGAGTTTGCAAAAGAAAGAAAAGCAGCGTTTGTGAAAAGCTTCAAATGGTGTTGAATTTTGGAATCCAACGCCAAAAAAGAGATAAAATCTTGATTTAGAATGTAGATTCAATGGCGTACGTAGATAGGGTTATATTAGAGGATGAGAACCCACACCCCAGAAACAAATTATAACGAATAAAGCCATCGAGAGAAACTGTGTAAGTTGTTACATAGTTGTAGCCATATAGGATAAATATAAATAACAAGACTATTAATAATTACCGAAAAAAAAATATTAGTAGTAGACACTTAATAAATGGAAATTATAACCAGGAAAGTAACACATCTTTGTACAGGAATTCAAGAAAGTGGGTAGATCTAAGAATGTGGAAGTTTTCCAAGTTCAACTGTATTTTGATTCTTGAGAAACCACAAGACCTAACTAACCCTAGAACTAACTCCAAACATAGACTGTAGAAATATCTTACTGGTTTTGCAGAGAGCGTGAGCGAGAGAGAGAGAGAGAGGGAGAGAAAGAGGAAAAAGAAAAGATTGTCATGGTCAAGGGAGCTTTTGGGTTTAGAAAGCTAGAACTAAAGCAACAAAAACAGTCTTGTTCCAGTGAAGATACTAGAGACGTCAGTTCAAGAAAACCATAAAACGTGAAAAGCTCCAATTTGACTCATCTCTTGGTCTGTGGGGAACCCTACGACCTACTCCTAGCCCTAAACATAACCGATATTCTCTTTTCATATGGATGGAAGATGCCCGGATTATTTCTGGTGAACCGCGCAAGATTATCATGGTGAAGGCAGCTCTTGGTTTTGAAAATATGATGTCCAAGCTATCCCTAACCCAGGTAAATATTGGGCTAAAAGCCTAAGAAGAGTTGAATGATGAAATTGTCTTTCAGTTTTGGGGAATTGTTTTCAGTTGACAGGACTGAAAATTTTGATCGACTTGCCTTATTTTTCTATTACTCTATGATATATAACTATATTAACAAATCAAAACCAACCAAATACAGTGGGAGTTGTTGCTTACTGTAATATTTGAGAGGTTTCTAAGTAACAATAAACGTTGATGAACATTTATTCTTTGAAGATTCAGAATTTTGAATCAAGAAATTATATATAAGGTCCTGGGACTGGTAAGACCACTTAATAATCATCACAAAATTACTTGTTGACGTGAAAAGAAATTTCTTTCTGTACATGAACTGAGTCATGAAGTTGTCTTTATTTGTGAGTTTGGATCATCACATCAAAATCCAAGGCCTGACAATTTTCTTTTTTCTCCAAAACTATAGAATTTGGATGTATATGAACAGAAATCCACTTAGCCATATCAAAGCTGCCGCGTAAATATTATGGAAAAATTAAACCAGGTTTTTGTACTAGTGATATAGACTGCAACCTGAGTGCTTTTTAGATTATGAAATCTGAATATGTAATTGGACAAGCCTGTGAAGCAGCTTCTTAAAGATTAAGAAAAGAGAGAGAGAGAGAGAGAGAGAGAGGTATACCGCTAAAATAGTGTTGCAAAAGTTGCAGTGGACATAGCAAACATGTTCAGATGCGACGTCGAGTGACATTTTCTGGTGAATTTTCGATCTCCAGATCCGAGAGAATTGGCTAGAAAAGGAAAGGAGATAATGAAGATGAACAAAGCTGTGGAGAAAGAAGCCAGCAGCAGCAGGAGTAACGAGGGAGAGAGAAAGAATGGTGGGGGATGTGGTTGGATTTTTAAGGAGTATAGAGATCTTTTGTACAAATAACAAAGATGAGCGATGGGATTGGTCGGGTCGGGAGGAAAAACCGGAGTGGAGGATAGCAAGGTGGGAGTACGGAGGAGTGGTTTTATGATGTGGAAAAAAGCGGTTTTTCTGGATTGGCTGGTTCTAGGTTCTGTCTGCTCTTGTATGTGTGTGGGTGTGACACTCTGTGTGTGCGCCTCTGAATCTGAAAGAGAGAGGGAAAGAGAGAGAGAATTATGATTGAGTGAATGAGTGGGTGAGACTCTCTATACTCCATCTGTCCTAGCTTCCCTAGCGAACTAGCTAGGGGACGCGCCAGATATTAATGGTTAGAATGTCTAGATACGAGAGAGAAATAGAGACTTTAAAGAGAGAGAGAGAGAGTAAACAGTACTTACTCTGCAATATTTACTCCACATAACTTTTCTAAACTTCCCCTTACATTGTTAATTATCATCCTGCTAAACTGATAGATCTACAATAAACGAAGAAAAATCGTAGATCAAAGAGGGTGAAACCACATTGTAACCACCATAAGAGCTTTAATTTAATGGAAATTACACCTTTTTATTTGTGGGGAAACTGCCTAAAGTAGTTGATTGGAGGAAAGAGAGAGAGAGAGAGTACTAGCTGTAGAGATCAGCCTTTTCTTCCTGCATGGATGCGCAGATAAAGGCAATTAATTACGAACCCCAACTGGTCATCCGTGAGTTCCATTAAGATCTCTAGCTAAGAAGCAACTTCCATCCAATCAAATCAACTAATACTTATCACCTCCAACATCTAAAGTTGTTGTCAATACTAAACAGACGAGATTCTTAAATGATCAAAGCTCCAAACATTTTCAGACTCTTTTTTCAGTCCCAAAGCCGGTCCACTGATCTGGGGTTTGTTTGCACTTCATCAATTTCATTTGTAGTGGTGCAAAATTATGGGGTTGCAAAATCTGATTTATTTGTTTCAGCTTTTGGCTTCTTTTGTCTTTGTAATATTGATGAAATAAAACAAAACCTGAAGCAAAGTAAACGAAAATACCCAAAAGCCAAAGTGAACCAGAAGTTACATTCTTACTCTTCTCGTTAACACTCTCATTGCATTTGTATTCGTGCAAAGGAAATTGCACTATAAACAAATGGAACCCTAGTTTCAAGTTTCAACGACTCAAATGGTCCCTCAAGCCATATCTAGGAAAATCACTGAAACCCACAAATTACATAGGCTTTGGTTGTTCCAAAAACTACCGAAAACTCCAAGTTTCTACCAGGACGGTAGGACACCATCCCATCAACTACAGCTTTCTATTTCTCACTCAAGAAAAAAAGACATGTATTTCTAAAATTATAAAAGTTGTCAGTGAGGTATCTGCCCCTTCTCTTGTATCTATTACTTCCAAAATTCTGAGAAAGGAAATTGGAATTCAAGTGAAACCCTCTTGAAGTTTTGATTCTCACCACATTTTCAGAGTTTCTTCATCAATTCCTGTGCTAAGTACTGATCTACAAAGAATTTTGATCTCTTTAGATACTGATGGCTAATTTCTTCCCCCAAGTTTCTACTTCCATACTTAGCAAAAATAATTGTTCCAATGAGGGCTCCTTAATGTGATTAGTAAGGGCCCTCACTTTTTACGGGCATGATCCCTCTGCCTTCTGCAAATTCAACGGTTTGGGGATGGAGGGTATCAGCTGGTCGCCCTCACTGAGTCACAACTTAGTCGACAGAAGTGGTTTATCTCATCTCACCGACTTACTTCACGGTCTATGTCTCATTTATTTGTTGTTTTGGGTGATAAAGCTCTGATAAAACAAATATCAACAGAAAGTACTCGTGGGTGGGCCATGGATTGAACCGTTCTTTAGTAGCTAGCTTGGCTATTCTTTTCTTATGTGTTCCTCTCTTTATTGCGAATACATCCTTGGTCCCTGAGCCTGGCTCTACCCTTTTACTGAGTGATCACAAATTGTGTTGTGTGTGCTCTTGCTGTTCGGGCTCGGTAAAGCATAAATTATTGAGTGGATCCAAAAGTACGTCGCCAATAAGTGAGTGGGCTCCATTGGAGTTCAAACCAGCATACCAGCAGAGGGAGAGACGATTGTGTTTATCTTGACCAAGGGGTCATTGGCCAAGAGAATTTCAGGTTGGTGTGAGTAATGATTGTTGATGCTTTTGTATCTAAACATATTTTAGGCTATAACTCCATTGTCAGTTTAATTTATTCCGGAGGAGGATTTGGTGTACTTGTCATTTATTAAGTGAAGGAATCCAACCGATCCAAGGAAATTGAAAGCTAGTCTGTGGCTTCATGAATCTTGTTTCACCCTTCTATACTGTGGAAACTTCTTACTATAATAAAAATTTGAAAAATGTTATCATCATTCAAGTCTTATCCCAACTATATGGGATTAATTAATTACATGAATCTTGTTTTACCATACTACTCTGTTTAAAATATTTCAAAATAAATTGAGAAATGTGTATAATACCTACTATTGTTAATCCAACAAAACTTTAAAACAAACTTAAAATAAAGTTGACCTGATTATAAGGGGGGGACAGGTTTTGGGATTCTACAACTTATACGGGTATAGATAGGGTACAGTATTAGGCTAAACTCAACCCCCCATTCGTATATTGTTGGAAAGCAATATAAACTTTATGTATTAGGTCTTGAATTTAATAATATTTTAAATTTTGCATGAGGGATAATTTATATATATATTCTTTATATGCCCCAATCAAATAATTATAAATTTTGTTGTTTATTTGTGTTATTTTATTTATTTCTTACTTACATATGACAAGAAATAATAGAAAATTAGATGTGGGTTCTAAACCCAATCACCCCTAGGGTAGTGTCGGAAAAGGGTTTTGCATTTTCATGTGCGGAGAGAATTTGGATTTTGAAAACCCATCCCACTATGGGTTTTAGAGGGAGTATGGATTGAGAGGTTTAGAGAGGTAAATAGGATCTAGAATTTAAAAAATCATCCCCCAACCCACCCGATTGTCATCCCTACCTACTGTGCAGGACAGTGATGAGAGTGCCATGCCACCTAGCAGGGCCGTGGGAGTCACCACCTGATTTTTCCTATCATAAAAAATTAAGGAAATGGAAGAAGAAGAAGAAGAAGAAGGAGGAGGAGGTTGCAATATGATTTTTCCTATCATCTGATGACTCCATAACCAATCCCTAACCAAACTAGGTAGGGGATTAGGATATGAACGTTGAATGTGCTAAGCACCACAGGCTTGCTTGGAATTAAAATTCTGGTCTCCACTTCATTCCTTTATCCTTTGGGACTTAAATTTGCTATATATTTTGGCCTTGATGCAGCCCACGAGAACCAAGGTTGCAACCCCAGACTGCAAGCAAGATTGTAGAGATCAGCGAGTCTGAGTAATAGATGATGAGACCCGGAAGAACCCATGCTATGAAGCTACGAGATCATCAGAAGATTGCAAGGATCGCTGATCAATTCTGTCTTCCCACTCCGCAAGATAGCACGAGAGAACAGCCCTCACCTTGTGATCTTGCCACTATGCCAGAGCTTTGATACCGACCCATTCTCCTGTCGTCAGCTGCATTCTTATCGAGCTGACCTGCCCATTATAAGCTTATTATCAGTGTACGTCTACGGATCTTTTCTTTCTTGTTTAGCCATTTTTGTACAATGTTTTGGCACCCTGTAATAGCTACCAACATTTTAGAATCTAATTAATATGGTTCAGATCAGAGTTTTTCCTTCGGGCATTCTATCTGTTGTTCCTTCTCTCTTGTTGGCCTTGTTCTAGAGCCACAGAGATTCAGAGAACCCAAACCCTTACTGTTTGTCTACGTGATTAGAAACTAAGGCCACTACCTTGAAAGGTTGCAAAACCAAGAGGATTGTGTTACTGAGCTACTTCTGTTTCAATTCGCCACTGTTGCAGTGCTCCTAGTTTCTGTCGAGTTATATGCTTTGTGTGAGACTCATTCCTTTAGAGAACTACTGGCCACACCAGGCCTATTTCAGTATAGAATTAGTGGTACCTCAGTTTTGACTACTCAATTCATCTATTAGTGTTTAAAAGAGTAGAATTGTCCTCATAGGTCCCAAAAAGCCTGTTTCCTAGCTTAGCCTACATGCATTGGTACAAAGCTACATATATGATATGCGAGCATAAGCATAAGCATTATTTGTACTTGATGCATGAGCAAAAAAATGCAAGTAAACAATTACAAATTGTTTCTCAAAATTAGTGGAATCTTTCCAATTAATTGGATTATACTCACACTTAATATGATGTACGAGCCAAGGGGTGAGCATTCAGTTTATTCCATTAAAAATCGAACCAAATAATCTGAAATTTTAAAAATTGAACCGAAA
This sequence comes from Nelumbo nucifera, assembly GCF_000365185.1. Next base: position 3,396,535 of record NW_010729105.1, on the reverse strand, counting down.
CCAAAATTTTTGGTATGATTTTCGGTTATTTCAGTTAAAACCAAATTTTAATAATATATACTTTATTATATATTATAATATATAATATATAATTATATGTTATATATATTATATATTATATATAATAATAAAAAGTTCAGTTAATTCGATTAACCGAATTTCTAATTCTAAAAACTGAAACCGAAAATCGAATTATATGGTGTTTGGAAGCGTTAACACTTTTTTGGACCGATTTTCAAGAAAAAATGCCCATGCTTCCAAGACCCGTTTTTCAAAAAAAAAACGCTTCTGTCACGTAGGCAGTAAGCAATACTATGCTGTTTGGTAAGGTGATTTTCTTCACCGTTTTTCATGTATGTGCTGACAGGTAAGCACCACATAGGATACACATCAGTCAACCGTTGGGGGAAACGGTTCACCAATAATTTGGCGTTTCATGCATCGGTGGGGTTGTGATTTTCGAGGTATACCCGATTTTTTAATAATCGACTGAACCAAACGGTGAGATACATGATCATTTGTTGAAACACCTATGTGGACCAACGTGGCACCATTTTTTTAAAAAATGGCCACGGTTCCAAACATCCTTTAATCAGAAACCGAAAAGGCCAAAACCGAAATCTTTGGTTTTAATTGAATAGTACACACCCCTACGTGGTACTACTTAGGCGTATCCTAACAAGAACACGCTATATAATTTAAGCAAGACGAATACATCAAAAGTAAAACAACAAGATTCACAGATGGAACAAAAACAATTTCAAGTCAAGAGGATGACAGAGGGAGAGTAGGACACGTCCTCCCAAAGTGGAGAACTTGAACATTATTTTGCTTCAACAGTTGATGATGGTGAAGTAGACATCTTCACATGGTTTTAGAAGACTGTTGAGGTGAGGCCAAAGGCTACGCCTTGGTAGTCCTTTTGTTCCATTGCTAAGGCCCAAGCCTTGAGTCGGTAGAGTTGTACGTCCTTTTGGCCTTTAGCCTTGTCATCTTCAAGGTGTGTGCTTCACGTATTGTTCCTATATATTAAGGTTAAATTTTAACCATGCTTTTAGGTTTTATAGGGTAAATGGGGACTAAAAGCAAATAGTTTCAAAACTCAAAGGTTAGGGCTTGTTTTCAGTTGCTATTTTCGAACTAGAAAACAAAGAGTTTGAGAGGAGAAACTGAACGGAGAAATGTGAAACTATAGATGAGAGATGAACTGGTATAAAGGTTCATGGGGTTTTAATTTGTTTAGTAATAGAGCCCTGCTAGATTGAATTAATATTTTATAGCAGATTAAACCAAAGTCTTGCTAGATTGAGACAAAGCTTTGTTCGGCAGTTTTTTTGTTGTTTTCTTCTTGACCATGATTTACGATGCCCCAATAAAACAAAGCCTTAATTAGTAGATTATGCGTATGTTTTGATAAATATTGTTTATCTAAAAAATGCTATTTTAAATGTTTTTTGTTTTTTCTATTTTGCTGGACGTTTTATAGGTGTTTCAAGTAACACTCCATAAAGTTGCTTCTCATCTCAGATAAAGTGTGTCGCATCAACACTTTATTTCAAGGAATGCCCAAGTATTGGGGGAAACATGAATTTGGGGTTTCCCCAAATGTACCATGTACATAAATCAAAGTATTTCAGTTTTCTAGTATTTATTTGATAAATAGTGAAACCAAGCAGAGATCTGCTTCTATCAAGACAAGCTTATGCCCACAACGTTCCCCATGAAATAAAGTACATAAATAGGGAGATATTCTTAATGCAAGGTTGTAAACGCTGCTTGAGAAGGATGTGCCCTGATCGAAACCAAATTCACCCAACGCCTATATAGCATTGATGTGGTGGCATTTTTCAATAAATGCCCACAGAACCAAACATATACTATATGTAACTTCCATTTAAACGAAAACCTTGGGCACAATGTATTGAACTATAGGACGTACTTATTGGAGATTAATTTGCAATATCTTGGAGAAGATGACCCTTTTCTAGTCAATATTTGTTATATTCAAGCAATAGCCAAATGGCATTAAACATTTTTAATGGAGTTTGAATCAATTCATTATTGAAACACCTATAGAGCCCCATTCCAAAAAATAAAATGAATATTTTAGTGGAAATTATGGTCAAGACCTACTTGAATGCTATATTAAACAATACAAGAAATTAATTACAGAACAAATTGCAATTTGTATGAATCTCTTAAAGAAATCAAGCAGAACCTATAGTCGTTCTGCATATACCTCTTATTACCTAAAAGAAATCAAACTAAACCTGATCAAAGAAGGAAAAGAAAACGAACAGATAAAGATTCAGCAAATAAGAGATAGTACCATGATATTTCATAGTCACCACTTCTGCTAGTGAAACTTCCAATTGAAACCCATGTCAAATATTTCGAATAAGTCACATAAAATTATATAAAAAAAGTTAACGTCTTTATTGTTTTTGGATTATATTTAGAAAATTTTAATTTTTATCATCCAAGGCTTGCGCATCAAAGCTCCTTGAGGTTCAGGCCTTGCCCCTATCACCCAATCGCCTCACTTCTGCATCGTCTCACAACCTTTATAGAGCTTTATTGCCTTCAAACTCGAACAAGGGCTTCTTCTCTATGTGGACTCCTGCTTGAAAGAGGCCTAAGCTTTCCAAAACACCTACAATTTGAATCTAGACATAGATATGTTAAGGTTCAAAAATCCTATGGGTGTTTCTTCTTTGAATACTTAAATCCAAAATTTGAATTTTTTGAGGTTTTTAATGCACTTATAAGTATTCTAGAACACTCTATTGAGTTCCCCAGAGCAAAAATTTCAATTTCTCGATTAAAAATGGAACTGATGGACTTCACTCTCTTGGGATCGACTAGGAGCAGCACAACTAACCAAATGTGCCCACAGCCAACTATGCAGTTGGCCCAAATTAACAAATTTTGGAATTTGTTAAAGGATTGACCAATTTTCTTTATCAACCATCCAAACATTGACAAAAAATTTTGGTGACCCCAACTTTCTTGAATAGAAGAGGCAAGGATTCGAGACTGTTAATTTTTTGTCAATGTTTAGATGGTTAATAAAGAAAATTAAATAACACTTGAAGGGCATTTGTGTCTTTTTCAAATGCCACTTAACAGCTGGTTAATAGCTAATTAGTAGCAGGTATTGGATTCTCACATTTTAAAAGTTTGGGTACTGAATTGTCGCATTTTAAAGTTTGGGGACCAAAGTGGCATTAGGCCCAAAGTACAGAGTATTAATGGGGAATTTTCCCTTGACATAGATCTAATTAATAGCATTTATTAGTGAAAAATAGATTAAATATATGATTTAATATGAGAAAATGAGATTTAATACCTTAAGTATAAGACTTAATGAGAGGGGATTAAATAAGGTGAAAAGTAATAATTGAAGTTAAATTTTCAATCCTTACAATTAGAAATGAACTAAATACATAAATATGGACATTTTAATAGCCATAAAAGTTAGCATTAAAGATATAATAAAATGACTTTTATACCCTTTCTCAAACAAAGAAATAGAGGATAATTTTAGTTCAAAAAGTTTCACACTACATCCACACTTTTATATATAGCATAGATCTAAAGTGCTCACCCCTCCACCAAGAGTAAATTTTGGGGTTTAAAAAAACAGTGTTGGTGATTTCGGATTTGCAGGTGACTATAAATGTCTGTTCCAGAAGGGATGTGGATGTTTTTTGGACCTTCGTGGATAAATTGGATTGGATTTTAGACTTGGCTAAATCTTTTTCTGTAGTTAAATTTGTAAAGCAAAAACATTACTTTAGCTGCACATTCTGTAGGGTAAGGGCAAATTTTTTTGTTGGGAGTAGATGTTGGTGGCATTGCCCACTTAGATGGTTGGAAGTCTGTCTATGTAATTTCTCTTTGTTCTAGTTTTAATTAAATTTCATCATTTCCAAAAGAAATCAAGGTATAGGAGAAAAATGATGCAAATTTTACATCAATTTTTTAAAATACAAAGTTTGCACATTAATGGATGCAAATGAGACCAAAAAGTACGAATAATACATCACGTACAAGTGCAAATTACTGTCACAAACAAATGGGTACAAAATTTATATCCAGTTCAGATTTGCATTACAAACAAACACAGCAATAAGAAAAACCACCCTTACAATATTTTTTACAAATCTTTTCTATTTCCTATAAAATATACTACTATTTTCTTAAAAAACAAAGAATTAAATTAAGATTTCGTTAAATATGCAAACAAGAATATTTCCGCATGAAAATGTGATTATATGTGAACTTTATAGGAGAAATGAAAGCTGAAATTTACTTTTTGTGCTGCATTCACAATTTCCTTGAAAACTTATTTTAACTCGTGTTATCAGACTCGCACTGTTCTAAGACTAGAAAGTTACATCGGCAAAGGGTCCAAGTCTTTGGTACCATTTTTCTATCCGAAGTGTTTGAGGTTGAGGATGTGCATTAAACATTTTTGGCCCTGTTCTTTTTGTATAACCAGGAATCGGAAGGTCTGTTTGAGGATGTGCATTAAACGCTTCGAATTTCAAAATTCTTCACATTTTTGGCCCATTGTAAAACGAACTAAATATATATGTTTTCCTTTAGACCTAGTTTGTTTCCGATATGGTTTTGAAAATCGGATTGGACCAGACGGTCAGACTATTTGACTTGGGAACGGTCAGGCAACCAGTTCCTTTTGATCTTAAAACTGTTTCTAGGCCAAAAACCATTTATTTGGTCAGCATCCTGCTGACTCAGGCGGTTGAACCGTCAATCCATTGACCCATACAATGGCTTTTGGCTGTTTTTTATTTTAATTATTTTATTTTTTAATCAGAACAAGCCATCCATTTGAACTAGGTGGTCAGACCATTTGATCCGGGAACCAGTAGCCAAACTGGTTCCATGTCTAGTGCAGTTTTTAAAACCTTGGTTTGTAGTCCAATTTAATTTGTACTGATGTAAATGGATGGAACTACAAATGATTTGAGTGCAAATAATCTTGTGAATGCAGAGACACAAGGACGTGTGAATCCCCGTCCTTCCTGTTAGTAGGCTTGTAAACGGATCGAATTCGAATCAAATCAGGATAGATTCGAATTCAAAACTGATTATAAAGAACAACATTCAAATTTGATTCAATATCTGATGGATATCAAATGTTTCAATTTGAATTCGAGTTTGATTATTAAATCGAATATTCGATTCAATTCGAATTCGACTGATATGAGGCCTAGAATCCTAAATGACCGAGTTTGCAAAAAAAAGCAAGTGATTACCTTGAGAAAAGAGGCAAGGGATTGATGGCAGCAGTCATGGGTTCCCGACGATTCGAATGCAATGGTAGTAACTAGTGAGTAGTGTTGGCTGGTGATGCTGGACTCTTGCAACACAATGGACGGTGATGTTGGATGGTTAAGGGCCTTGAGCATTGAGCTTGAACTTGAGCAACGGCGAAGGATAGTAGATGACACCATTGCGGCCTAAGATGTCAGCTGGACATGACCCCTTTTAAGTTTAAATTGATATAACCCCCATATTTTATTATAATTAATCAAATTCAAATTTTAATCGAATTAGATCAATACAAATTCGAATTCGAATTCTATAAACTAATCGGTAAAATGTATAAATTCGAATTCGACTGTTAAATTTATCGAACCATTCGAATTCAATTCAGTTACGTCAGATATCGAATTCGGAATCGGATAATTGGATACCATTTACACCCCTACTGTTAGGGTTTCCTTCTTTTGAGATGGGACCCACTAACAAAGACAAGAAAATGAAAGAAGGAAAAGACAAAAGAAAAAAGTTGGAAAGTGAAAAGACTTTTGGAATTCGCTACCCAATGAATTGGGAATAGCTCTTTTACACTCTCCCATCTCTAACAGCTTTCTAAGGGAAAATATTAGAGAAAGAAAAAGGTTTTGAGAAGAAAGTTTGGGAAGAAGAAGAAGAAGATTTATAAGGGCTGAAACGAAGAAGACAAATTCATCTTTCAACATCTCTTCTTACTTGTTGTGCTTTCACTACTGATGAGAGATTTCTTATTTGCAATCCATTTTGTTAATGATATTAATTGTTGGAATGCAAGATCTTTCTTGATGTTCATTATCTAGTTGTGATTAGATAAAAAAACATTGTATCCCATTACTATTGTTGCTAGTGGATGATTTGGACTTTAGTCACATGGTTTTTATCCTTACATTGAGAGGTTTTTCACATAAATCGTGGTGTCTATTACTATTGATTGCATTATGTTTGATTATTTACTTCTATTACTACATGCTTGTTATTTTTTGTTAAAAACTCTTTGATTTGCACAAGGAAAAATTAGAACGATTTATTCCCAACAAACTGGTAATAGAGCACTTGGTTCTTGTGTGAATCATGGAAGGAAGTTTAATTATAGTGATTTTATTAGATGGAAAGAATTGATCTCTCTAGAAACCAAAAATGAAGGACTTATTACTCTAGAGACTTGTATGCACCTATGAAAGGTGATAATGGCAAACCAAAAGATATGTCCAATGAGGATTGGGAACTCCTTGACTTAAAAGCAGTTGCTTTTATTAGACAATGGCAGGATGATAGTGTCTACCATCTTGTGGCAAATGAAACCTTAGCTATTTCACTTTGGAACAAGTTGGAAGAATTGTATTAGAAGAAAGCTGTTGGCAATAAGGCTTTCTTGATTAGGAAGCTTGTAAATTTGAAATACAAGGAAGGTACCTCCATCACTGAACACTTGAATCAAATGCAACATATTGTAAATCAATTAGCATCAATGAAGATGGTGTTGGATGATGAATTTCAAGCTCTATTATTACTTAGCTCATTGCCAGAAAGTTGGGAAACACTTATGGCATCTCTCAGTAACTTTGCACTCGATAGAATAGTGACAACAAGCATGGTAAGAAGTAGTTTGCTCAATGAGGAAATTAGAAGAAAATCATAGGACCAAAACCAAATGCTCTTCTTAGAGAAAGTCAGGGTAGAAGCAAAGCAAATCCACATAGTTGTAACAAGTCTAGAGGCAAGTCCAAGTCAGGGAAAGACATCACATGTTTTCATTGCAAGAAACAAGACCATTATTATTCTCACAGGTTGTGAAGAGTCTTGCATTAATTTAGCATGTTATGACATAGATTGGATTGTTGATATAGGTGCTTCCTTTCATGCATGCTCGGTGGATGTGGTTAAAAAAAATGAAGGGTAAAATGACAATAATACCCTTGGATGTGGTTAAGATGATGAAAATGTCCTTGGGGTATGCCACATGTCATCTACTAATGGAGGGGCAAACAATACTCGTATCAGAAGTAATATCCCTACATTAATAATTAAAAAAAATGAAGGGTAAAAGAAAATTTGAATCTTTGTCATTGAGTGTACTCCATTCCCCACATTCACTCTATTCCATGTTCAAATTCATCATTGCAAACTTAAACACTAACAAAAATGGAAAGACCTTTGTTTTTAAATTCATGTCATTGATAGTTGAACGAAAGTCACAAAGACTGAAAGGGAAGTGAGATTGAAAGGGGAGTGAGAGAACGTTCCTTTTTCTATAATGCTATTTAAACCTTTAAATGGTAGTCCAGTGGTGGAAAATGGTCCAACTATTATAAAGAAAATAGAGGAACTAATGGATTTAGACTGACTGATATGTAGCTACTGATTTTCACCTACACTCATTGGTTCCATGGAAGGAGATACAAAAGGAAAAAGAAATACACAGGAAAGGTAAAAACAGAGAATAAAAGAAGAAAGAAAGAAAAAAAAAGGATATTAGAAAGAGAACAAAATAGTTTTTTTTTTATGAAAATGTCCTTTAATATTAAAGACATGAGTTTGCCTTCTATTTGGTTCTTTTTGAAATTTTGAAAGAAAAAATAAAGGGTAAAAATGCCACAAGGTATGTTTAAGTCCATTTTAAAACCTCAAGGTATCTTTAAGTCAATTTTCGAAAACTCAGGGTATGTTTAAGCAATGCTTTTGAACTTCCATTGACCTGGACGGTCAGGCCGTTCGGCTTGAAAATCATCCAAGCAACCGGTTCCGTTTCACCCTTAACCCGCTCTTGGATCAAAACTGTTGACTTTCGTTAAAAAACCGCTGACTCGGGCGGTTGAACCATCAATTCGTTTGACCCAGACAGCGGTTCGCGGTTTGAGAAATTGCAGAGAGGGAGAAACTTTGAGTCTGAGACATGAACTCAGATCTGATATCCAGAGAGAAGAAGAAGAGGAAGAAGAAGAAGAAGAAAAAGTTGCAGAGATCTGAGAAAAAGTTTTTTCTCAGATCTCAGATCTAAGATCCGAGAACTCGTATCTCAGATCTCTCTGTCATTTGTGTAGTTACCATCGTCGCCATCTCGTTGTCGTCATCGCCGTCGTTGGTGAGCGTCGAATCATTCTCCTCCTCTTCCTTCTTCTTCCCTCCTTCCCTCTTTCTTGCCTTCCTTTTCTTTCTCTTCTTTTCCTTTTCTTCCTTTCTCATTTCTTTCTTTCCTTCTTCTCTTCTTTCTCAGCCAACAAAAGACTCTTCTCCACTCCTACAGTCCTTTCTTTGTTTCTCATATACTATTTGGCATTTGCTATCTTGCCCTAATGTAAACCGTCCGAACCGTTCGACCCAGATGGTCAAACCACTGACCCAGAAACCAGTAGCTAGAATAGTTCCGTTTCTGGGTCAGTTTTTAAAACCTTGTGTTTAAGTCTTTTACACAAAATAATTTTAAGATGAACACTTTTTGTAAAACTACTAGGTAGTTTAGTAACTTTCTATGAAAAACATGTGTGAAGGCATGGTTGTGAGAAGTGTTTAAGATCAAGAATTTTCTCTTCAAATTAGATAGGAAATTTCAATTGTTCCTATATGGATCAACTTTATGCTCCTTTCTATTAATTTCTATGTTTATAGTTACTTCATTCTATTGCACTAACTATAGCCCCTATCTTAAATTAAGTTCGACACAACCACAATCCCTCTTTTAAGAACAAACACTACAAGGGTTTGTGTTAGTTGGACTTACTCAAGAAACATCCCAATCAAGTTTGAATTGGGAATGGATATTATGACAGATTGTAAGAAACAAGAACTGGCTCCGTAGCATGGAATACAACGACTTCAAATTGAGAGTCACCCTTGAGGAGACTTAGGTGGATTCGATGGACTGAATCAGATTTTGTAGCTCTAGATAACTAGTTGGATGTTGATCAGAAGGTTAATGCTAGAGAGGAAGGTTATCTAGAGAATAATGAACATGTAAATGCCATCGAATAAGGGGTATTATGGAAATGGAAATAGGGGCAATTTCCCCGTAAAATTGGGACCCTGACCCACCCCAAATGGGGCAGGTTTTCCCCGACCTTAAATGAGGACAGGACGGGGATGGGGAAAATATTTTTGCCCGAATCGGGGATGGGGGGTAGGGACGGGTTTTGTATATAATTCCCCAAACCTGATGGTAAATTATTAAAATGTCACAAAACTTAATATTTATTTTTTAAAATATCTCTAAGTTTTCCCTAAATTCTTAAAATCCTAGGATCCCATAATTCCATTTCTATAGTACCCCCAAAGTGTTTTAATTCAATTCCTAAAATACTCCCAAATTCCTATAATCTAATTTGTAAATTATCCATAAATTAGATAATTATTAGGTGGTTACCTAGGGTGGGGGAAATTTGGGGATTCCCCATCCCCGACGAAGAGTGGGTGCCTTGCCCCACCACCGGGGACATGGTGGAAACGGGGAAAAATATCTTGGCTACGAGGAGGGGATGCCCAGTCATGTTACCATTCCTATTCCTATGAATACTTGAAAATGCTAGATTACAAGTTGAACCAAAAAAGGTACATCTTTCAACAAGAAAAATGGATATTCAACTCCATTTCATATTATGAACCTTGCCTCAAAACAGTGAACAAAACCATAGTCCTAATATGCTTTCTAAAATGATGGCTAAATATGCTAACTTCAGATTCCATGTTGACATGCATATCTATTTCAATATCTAGAAAATTTGCATTTTTGCAACCAAGAGAATGGAGATGAAGGTAAATATCAGGCCTAGAAGAGATTGATTTAGGGATGTCAAAGCCTATAAATACTTCATTACTGAATTATAAGTAGACTTGGCAATTGGTTGGGTGGTTCGGGTTCGGGTTGGGTCAAGACACTTCGGGTTAATTTTAGGTCAGGTTGTCAAATGCTAAACCCTAACCCTAGATGTTCAAGTTAGGGTTGACGCATGGGTCAATTCCGATCATCCAAAAAATAACTGAAATTTTAAAAAATAAAGAGAAAATACATGAAAAATGCCAAAATGAAAGAAATTAACCTTAAAATTCCTAAAATACAATAAAAAAACATGAGCATTTAACAATTCAAGGAGTAAACAATAAAGACTAAAGACTAAATAGTAAAAATTAAAGAGTGGAAACTTCTAACAATGCATAAATAGTCCCAATTAGACCTGACAATTGTGTCAGCAGGTTGACCCATGACCGAACCCAACCCCATTTTGTTCGGGTCGAGTCGGATCATTCTGAAATTCAGGTTGCTAAATATAAGACCCTAACCCTATTCTTTCGAGTTGGGTTGAGTCGGGTTCGCAGGTTGGGTTAACTTTTTGCTAGGTCTATATGTAAGTAAAGTAACTGTTCACAAAAAAAAAACTATTTAGTTATATAAGAACATCTATAGGTATATATAAATATAAGAACATAATTCTACCAAATGTATAGCTTTGAAAAATTTTTAAGACAACATTTTACAGAAAAAAAAATACTTCTAGTTATCATTTGAATTTAATACTTATTATGTTGGGTGAGTGTTTGTAGCATTAACATACCACATGACATATAAAATAATTACACTTTTATTCATAATAACAGTCAATTACAAACACTATTGGACCTGAGGGTGTATATTGTCAAACAACTGGGGTTTTGATAAGAGGTAGTTAAAAGGAAGAAAGGGTCAATGTCCTCACAGCAAGGTAATTCCTTCTTTAAACGGTGTCATGGAGGCTTGATTACATCATGTTTGATACTCATGAATTGAAACAAACAAAAAAAAAGACTTAAATATGATCTTACACCAATACCTAGTAATGAGTAAGGGGTCAAATAATGGCACCCCATGTATGGACCCACTTAAAATTTAAAACTAAAATAATGAGAAATGAAGTAACTCCTATACCTTCATAATAATTGACAAACATTACCCCTAAAAATTAAGGCCACGTTTGTTTTCCGTGTAAATAAGAACTGGGTTAAACTTTACACTCCACTTAGACTGAGTTTTATATCGAGAATGGGTGGAAAGTTCCCACGATAAAATCAATGAAAATCTCCATCATCTTTGGTGTAAAGCTCTACAATGGTCAAATAGCCTCTGCTCTGTCATTATCTTTTCCGGGCAACCATTTCACCAGAGAATGGTATAAAACTCTCCATCATTTTTTTTTATCACAGGGGGCGACAGCCCCATCTCCATTTCCCCATCTTCACCTGCGGCTTCTGCTGCTGTCTGGTTGGTGTGGGACCTCACGAAAAAGTGATGATGAGAAGCATGATGAGAAAAGCGACGGAAAGAAGACAGAGGACAGTGGGACAGTGGGACAGCCGAAGCCGGAGACGAAGAGCAGGTTGTCAGTTGAGGGGAGGAGTCTCTTGCTCTCTGCAGTCAAGCTCTTTTTCTTTATTTTGCTATTATTCTTGAATTTTAAGGCAACCATTTCCGTTTTCATTTTCAACTCGTCGAAGAAATCAAACTTTTGCAAATTTGGTCTAACATCGGTACCAAGTGATAGATCAGCATCTTTTCAGGGTGACCTCAGCAGAATCAGTGATGAAAGCTCAAGTTCTACCTGGTTCTTCTGTGCATCGTTTCGTCCTTTTCTGAAGCATGAGAAAAAAGGAGTCGGAGAGAACATTTGAAAACCGTTCAGATCTGATAAACTAATCTGGTCCTTTAAACTGCTTCAAAGATTTTTGTGGTTTGCTGAGCTAAATACTTTTTTTTGTATCGTAAATACCAGGGAAGAGGCCATTAAGGCGAAACTTCCGGTTTTAGCTTTTCAATAAGCTAACTTTTATTTTTCTCTCTCTGTCAGTTCTTGCTGATGATTTTCCTGATCAATCTCTGATCTGTTTTTCATGTAGAGTTTCTCGAAGCAAAATCTGGTAGTATTCTTGAGGGAGAGTTCCAGAGCAGAAACAGAGTAGAAGCCTTTCACTTTACATTGCGACGGCCAAACATCATTAGCGTAATAGCATAAAAGGGCAACTTTGGGGTCCTAATATTACTAAAAATAATATTTTTAAAAAATTTTCAAAATTAGGATAACTTTTGAAAATAATATAAATAAAGTGCAAAATCAATGTTCATCTTCTTCCTCTTGCAGTCTATTTACCAGTGCTGCTGCCTCCACCTCCGCTTCCCGCAACGTTGTTAGAGGCGGCGGCGGCAGCACTGGTGATTGTTTCTATCCAACACCGCTACCTCCGCCTCCACCTCTGGCAATGTTGCCGGAGGTAAGTGGAGACAGAGGCGGCGGCAACGCTGGTGGGCGGAGGTGGCAGCGTTGGGCAAAGAAATAAGTACCAGCGCTGCTGTCGCCGCCTCTGCCTCCGCCCACCTCCGACAACATTGCCGAAAGCGGAGGTGGAGGTGGGCGGAGACAGGTGGAGACATTGCCGAAAGCAGCAACGGGCAGCGGCAGATGGCGGCAAGCAGCAGCAGCGCTGGAGACTGCAAGAAGAATAAGATGAACAATGATTCTGCCCTTATCAATATTTGTACCAAGAATTTTTTAAGATATTCAAGTTTTTTCTTTCTATTTTTTATTTTTCTATTGTATAAACAAAGAACAATAAATAGATATCTTTTTATTAATTTAATTTTAAATATCCTGTCAAAATGTCAAATAGTTGGTTGATAAGGTCTCTTGTAGAAAATACTTAGGATCGAATCCGAATTGCACTAGTGTTGAGGCTTTATGGGTTTGGGGATGATCCCTCGGTCCTGTCTTTGACTTCTGAAAAAAAAAAAAATTAACCAATTTTCTGATTTTCGCGTGCATCACATAGGACCCCATCCCATTAGTAATAAATCTAGAGCAAATTAAATGTGAAACCACCAAGAAATCACAAACCCAAATCAATACATATGTCAAAATTTATACCCATTTTTAACCTTATCTTTTTATATATCAAAGATCAATTGTTTTTACTAAGCTTTGAAGGCTCGTTGGTTCAGTTTTGTCTTTTCGATCAATGTTGCCAGATTCATACCAGACAGAAAAGCTTACTGGGTCACCAGTTTACCAGTTCAACTGCTGGTGCTTGGTTCGGTCCCAATCTGATAACACAGTTTTCTTTTCCAACGAGGGGCAATTTAAAGTTCAATTAGATTTCATGCTTGGACCTTCTCCTGTTTATTCAACAATTTAGATTTCATAGTTTCAGTTTTAATTTTAACTTAGCCAATATTTATTTTTTTTTTCAAGCAACTATAGAACTAACTTGCTAGAGTAGAGATTGTTTTTTCATAGGAAAATTGTTACCTAACACCTTATCTCAGAGCATGTGTTCAGATTCACGGCCGATAGTATACAAAAGTAGATGGAGAGTCAAAAAAAGCGAAAAGCAAGGTGCCAACAGACTGGTTGTGATGGAGACTTGAGATCGAATTCCGCCTGCACCTGGGTTGAGAGAGGTTATGGGTTCGGGGATGGGCTCCCCCGTTGTGTAAAAATAATAAATAATAAAAAAAAACTGCTATCAAGAATAGATAAAGAACAAAAGCTCTTAGTGACCAAAGTGTCCTTGTCTTGCCTATATCCTTCACATGGTCACCAAACACCAGTAGAGACCCTTTCTTGAGTGATTCTTTGTTGATGTAATTTTCTTTTTCTTTTTTATTTTTCTCTTCTTTTTTGGTAAAAGACAGGAATCAATTGCAACATGATCGAGGCAGAGGGTAACATATGCCCCCCAAAAGTTATAAAACAAATTTTCTATCAAGGGACTAGGGTTATATCATCATTATCCTCTAGCCAGAAAACAACCATATCTTTGTTATAACATCCACATTTTGACTGGGTATTGGCTTCTCTATAGATGACTGAAACTTCCATCTAGGTAATCAAGAATTTCAAATCAATCTCCATCCACACTTTTTTTTTTTTGGTAGGAAAAAGTACTTCACTAAAGCATATAGAAATCACTGTTTTTAAAACTAGGACCGGACCGGATCGGATGGTTAGATTGAAAAAACCGGGAATTGGTTATTTGGCCAATTTTGTTTCACCCCAAAATCGCTTTATGGCCAAATATCATTGATTTAGTCAGTGAATCGCTGATTCGAGCAGTCGAATTATTGACCCAAAAACAGTTTTTGGCCATTTTTTTGTCAAAACGGGTTGCCAGACAGACAATCGAACTATTCGACTAGGGAACAATCCCTAAAACAATTCCCTTTTCGGTCCAATTTTAAAAACCTTGATAGAAACCAAATATAAGATGATCAAACAAATTCAAAAATAACAAGTTGTGCTGCCCCTAATTAAAGAATATAATAAACCTCCATTCACTTTCATAGTTATGATCGTCCACATTTAGGAGGCCTGCACCTTGTATTGTCAAGTGTTTCACCTAAAACCGATCATTTGATTTAATTTGTAAAATGTTTGTCTTTATGGTCCTTTGGTTGATGGTGCTTTGTTGTAAAGGTGCAAAGGGTGACATGATTTTGTTATTAAAGTTCTCTTTGATCCAAAGGAGGAAATGCTCTTCTCAAACGCAGCCACATCCGCCTCCTTTTTAAGGAGTAGAGTACTTTGTCAAATTAGTAAAATTGAGCCCACCTATAAATTTTAGTACAGGGGGTGAATAAATCGAAATTCAAGGGGTAGTGAATCATTCACTAGAGTTTTTGGTAAATAAAACCCAAAAAACTAATAAAAATCTTCAAGATGGAGTGAGGCCTCGTTTGTATTGCAGGAATAGGGGTTTGGGATCTGAATCGGAATGGGTTATTCCGATTCTAATTGTTTGGTTGGGCGGAATTGGAATTCCATTCCCATTCCTGTTGGAATGACATTCCTCCATTTGTGAAAATGGCCATTCCCTACCTTTCCCTTGGGAATGAAATCCCATTCCTGTTGATTCCAACTCCCATTTTCATTACTGTCTGAATCAAACAGACTAATAGACCATTCCGATTCTAATTCCGACTGTGAATCAAACGGATCCTAAATTTCCTTAAATGGAACGAAGCTCTTTTTCTTGTTCATCATCAACTGCCCCTCTAAATCTGCCTTGAACCATTCTTTGAAGTGATCAATAGTGGATATGTATCATAATAGAGTTCAAATCTATTGCTGCCTAAGATGGGGCTGAGGGCAATAAGGTAACTCCGCTTCTGGCCGTGGCCGATGTGTCCAACCATAGAGTAAGAAGATAGCACATGTCAAAGGCCTCGAGTATTATCCCAGGGGTGAAGACTCCGACGATCAAGTTAGTCAAGTGCTTGAGAGGGGTCGGACAAGGTTTGAGACAAGGGCTCAGACAAGGCCAATCGAGAGTAGAAAAGCTAGAGAACAAGAGTGAGCAAGATGATTTTACCTTGAGTTGGGCACCCCTTTTATACTTGACCTTGACATGGAGTGGTTGGAGGTGGTTAGAGATGAATGGTTAGGATCTCATCCAACCGATGTCATGTGACGCCATCTGGGGCCTTGCCATATGCGCCTATATCAAAATCTACTAGGAATAAGAATGTAAACCCAATTAAAATAAACATTTAAGTTTATACACATCTAGTAACGGTACCGATGGTCCAAATATTAATACCATAGTAAATTTAGAAACCCTTCCAACTACAAAGATCAAAGTATTGATACAATATGCCCTATATGAACAGTGGAGAATCTCTATCTCGTTTATTAATATCTTTTTTTATAACTCCCCTTCCCCAAATTGGTAGTAGCGGGAATCCATTTAGTATCAATGTTGGAGTTAACCAACTAACATACCAATGGAGCACCCTTGATTGATCCATTTATTAATATCTTATTCCCTTGTTTCAAATGTCCTATTCCTTTGTTTCCCTACATTGATGTAATATATCTTATATCAATGCATTTAATGATTTAAATATGCATGAATGAATACACCAATACACATATATGAAGCCATCCCTCTCATTCTTATAAAACAACAAAAAATATAGAATATCAACTATATCCACAAATCCTCGATTTTGGGTATCGGATGTATAAATATTTTGATCTTGATACATTTATCATCAAGACTAAGGCAACATGGCGAATCATGATTGGCACGGTGTAGTATTATCACTAGTACAATTGTAGGCGATTTAAACTCCCGAAAGCGAAATCCAGCGAAACGCATCTTGTCAGTTTGTGAGCGATCAATCTATCTAGTCCGATACAGTCACCAAAAAAAAACAACCTATCAATTCCGATATGGACCGACACATCGGAAACCAACATGATCGGTTTCAGACTCTGTACAAAACAAATGGGCGTTTTGTCCATTTCTCGGAGACACCGATACGAGATGTCGCTCTCTGCTCAGCAAAACGCCAAGCCTAACATTGCGTCATGCCACCACTCGGCGACAAAACTTACGGTGGACGAGGTAGATTACAGGAAAGGCCCTTGTCGCTTTCGTTAAAGATAAAGAGAGAAGGATAAAAGCAGAGGGA
Organism: Nelumbo nucifera; assembly: GCF_000365185.1. The sequence continues at coordinate 3,379,779 of NW_010729105.1, read as the reverse complement.
GATTATGGTCAATTTCCTGCTCTTGATTGTCCTTTTGTTGCTTCAATGCAACAGAACAGTACTGGATGATCTTGTCCTTTTGTCTCTCTTATTGGTCCACGTGTGATTCCATTCAAATCATTTATTACTTTCTTTAATCTTTTGTATCAGCTCCTATCCTTTCCCACTTTGGAAAGTTGATCCGCGGCTAATTTGGTCATAAAGAAGAAATAAGTAAAGATGGTTCACCCACCATTTTCTAATCATCATCTTGATGTTTGGTTGCAAAGAAAATGCAGAATTGTATAATGAGCATTTGGGGAAATGTCAAATTCTTGTTTCTTCGATGTCTATATATTTTTTAAATAAAATGTTAATATAACGCATTTTAAGTTAAAGTTAAAAAGAACTTTGAAGTATTACTTGAAGCGCCCATAAAGAATCTGACCAAATAAAAAATGCAAAAAAAGTTTAAAGCAGCATTTTTGAAATAAACACTCTCTAAGGAAACCAAACACATACATAATTACTTTAAATTGTAATTGATCACTTTTCCTTGCAAGCATTGTAACTCTAAGTTTAGTTTCTCTCATTTTATACCTACTGAAGTTGCATTTACATTTCTCTAAATGATTTCATTTACAGTAGGCCTATCACCTTATTCTCCTCTATAAACAGTTGATGTAGAACAAGTTGCTGAGCAGTTCCTAAAAGTTCATGAGGCAAAAGAAAAGAGCCCAAACCCCAAAACAAACAACGAGCCTTCAGGCGTCTAATTTATGATCAAGCATTCATTTTCAACATATAATATGTTAAAACGATCATCTGGGCAAGTACTACTACGTGCTAACAAATTAGATCTTTTGCTTTGTAGGCCCAAATTCTATCGTTTTGGCCTCTAAACGAATATTTTTATTAAGAACATTCCTTTTTATAGTAAGTCGAATATCTTAATCATTCATTTTAGAATATTTGAGTCTAAAGTTTGATTTGGAAGTATTCTTTCAGTAAAGTATGCTGTTTTAGAAAGCGTGTCGTCCTAATAGGGATTTTACTATTTCAGGAAAGTTGGGCTTTTCCCATAAATAGGTCATTGTACAAGAACAATTAAATTAAATTGAATATAATTTCCATGAAGTTTCATAATTTTATCTTTGAGAGTCCTTTCAAAAGAGGACAATGATCTTTCTTTCTTTTTTACTTTCCACACTTCCCTGCTACATCAATAGTGTAGAAGAATAACATAACCATCCAAAGAATTAGATTATAAGAGCCCACTGTTTTACCTACAACATTTTTGGTATAAAATCTAGCTATGTTGATTCTATGTTGACAATTTAGGGTATCAATGGACCGGAAATCAATTTGGGCAGACCAACAAGATATCTTGGATTGGATCAAACTGGTCCAAAATATTTATTAGATTGGATTGGACATGGTTTGTTCATAATAAATTTATATTGGATTGGGTTGAATATAGGCGTCAATGGATCAGATTTGGATTGAAACCAATCTAAATTAAAACAAATTTGAACAGATTAGACAGTCAGACATTGAATTGGATTAATCCAAAATATTCATTGAATTGGTTTGAACCCGGCCCATTTGTAATGGACTCACATTGGACTGAATCAGATTGGACCAAATCCAGTTCAATTGACACCCCTACATAACAATACATTTAAACTTTTGTTGGGACCTACAACTCACATGACAAATCTTAGAAGCATTTGTGTTGGATTTTTTATTTGACTTGGAAAAAATACGTTGGGACCTATATCTTCATTTGGAACTAAAACTTGTTTACTCCCCCCCTCCCTATTTTTACCTGAAAGATAGAGAGGGACCTACCTGAGCTTCATTTTGCTCCCACCATGGTCATATTTACTTCCGTGTTTGGTGCCAATGCAAATTTATTTGCACTGATGCAAAACTATACAGTACATATGATTTGGATGTAAATTCTGATTTATTTTTATTTCAAAATTTATCTGTAAAATAAGACCTTGAGCAACATAAAGTAAAACCCAAAATAAAATTAAACCATAATTTGCATTCTTTTCATTTATACATTTGCATAAGTGCAAATAAAACTGCTTTGCATTTGCAACCAAACATCGCCTCCGCTTTTTCAAGACCGGATGTTAATACCACTTCATCCAGCATTCAAAATTATTCAAACAACAAGGAGGCATGGCCTTGTCGTAATGTCATCTACATAGAAAAAGTGGAAGTACCTATGACGAGGTAGGAGACTAGGAGCCAATATTTTCTCGACGTAGCCACATGTTTGAAGGACTATATATCAAGGTTTTTAAAACCGGAGTGGACCGGGAACCGTTCTGGGTTTTGGTTCCTGAATCGAGGGATTTGATCCCAGGTCTCTACTCCGACAAGTCAAAGATCCTACCAACTGAGCCACCATCAGTTGGCTGACCCATCACATCATTTTGAAAATATCTATACTACCCCAGTTTGAAATAAGTTCTTATGGGCACTTATTAGGATAAACACTTACTTTTCAAATAAGCACTCCCACACTTGGCCTAAAGCCTATTCTTATTTTTCGGGTTTTTTACAAAACATAGATTCTAGGCTTTTCATGTGGGGTCCAGCTTGCAAAGTGAGAAGCCACTGCATAAAAGCCCTCTCAAAGGAGGAGCTTTATATCTTATACTAGAGTGCTTAGTGAAAGAATTACTTTTCTTATGCCCCATTATTAAAACTCCAACTTACTTGACATCCATGTCAACCCAATTCATATCCTTATTATAAGTTTGTCACCACTGTTATTGGTGAGTGCAGAAGTTCATCTTCTTCCTTTTTTGTGTTCAACTTTATCTTGTGTCCCTTTAGGCGTTGTAATATAGTTGCTCATGGAATTCCCAAGTTTGCTTGCAATGTTTAAAGCATAAACCACAATTTCTTCTATCTGACAAATTTTTTTAATAATAAATTTGGATGCTTTGGATTGTATCTCAATTTAGTATGTTGACAAGACAAGAATTGGTGCTAAAACATGCCCCATGAATAGAAAGAATCAAGATGGGTATATGTGGTGTGGAGCCCTTTTAAATTACCATGGAGGTTGCAGAGCAATCAAAACAAAAAACAGATAAATTGGTATTTTGAATTATCACTTGCTTAGGGTCTGAGTCTATAACCTACATAATTTGCTACCTTGGTACAATTAGGGGTGTCAATGGACCGGTTTTAGGTTCGACCCTGTTCAAAACAAAATCAATTTGGATGGGCTAGATGGACCAACAACATATATTGAATTGGACCAGTCTAGACTTAAATGGTCCAAAGTGTTTATTGGATTGGATTGGATTGGATCCATTTGAAATGAATTTATATTGGATTGGGTTGGATTGAGTCAGTATTTAGTTTTTTAATAGAAGATAGAATGTAGGTGTCCATGGACCAGTTTTGAGTTGGGACCAATCTAAATTAAAACACATTTGAACAGATTGGAAGTAGACATTGAATTGGACCGGTCCAAAATAGTCCAAAATATTCATTGGATTGGATTGGACTTGATCCATTTGTAATGGACTCACATTGGACTGGATCAGATTGAACCAAGTCCAGTCCAATTGACACCCCTAGGTACAACAAAACCCTACAATATTAAAACAGGTCACCTGATGTTCTGAACTTATTACAATAGGGGTGATTCTGTCTGTGTTTGTATTTGATGATTTCAAATAGAATTTGATAATTGTAGTCGCAGTAGATATGAGAGGGTCTTGTTTCAGTTGGGTCTTTACAAATTAATTACCCATTCATTTTTGAGTTATCCTTTTCTTCTTTATCAATTCTCAACTGTCTACTGTTCAATAACATATTGAATGATTATTAGAAAAATTTATTGGGTAAATGGTCATTATCATTCAACTTGATACATATTATTGCAATATATGGCCAATCTCATGGATTAGGTAGATAGGCATGGCTTACATGAACAACGTTTAAATTTTAGATTTCACTGTATTGTGTTTGGTTGCAGTGCAATTTTATTTGTATTATTACAAATGTATAAGAGTGCAAATGAAAAAAAAAATGCAAATTTTTAATTAATTTTGTTTTGGGTTTATTCTTCTTCATGTCTCAATTTATTTCATTTATATTTCAATCAAATAAAATAAGTTAAAATTTGAAACAAAAATATGTCAGAATTTACACTCAAATCATTTACACTGACATAATTTTGCATCAGTGATTTGCATTGCAACCAAAATACAGCCGAATAATCAACAGTAATCATATCTATACCACGTTTCACAGTACTTACAAACTCTACCTACCCTTTCGTCCATATTGTATATATAATTGATAGTCTACCTATTGAATGAGCCACAAAACAAAAATATCCAGTATCAATGGAACTGGGGAGAGAGAGAGAGGTGTATAGTCTGCATTAGTCTCGGTGTCTCCTTGGTTAAACTGTAAGCATAAAAGTTTTAAAAGTTACAATTGGACCTTAGGCTCCATTTGGAAGGAGTACAAATACAAGTATGTAGAGCACAAAACCTTATATTTTGTATTATTTTGTCTATTATTTTGTCTAGATTTATACTGTACATATTTATATTTGTACTCCTTCCAAACTAAGCCTTGGAAGTACAAATGCAAATATATACAGTATAAATACATATAAAATAATACAAAATACAAGATTTTGCACTCTACATATTTATATTTATATTGTGCTTGTTGTAATGCAAATTTTTCACCCAGTTCAGTTTTACATCCATTTGTTTATAATTATAGTCTGTACTCTTATCTGATACAAAATGTGTACTTTTTGTCTCATTTGCATTTATTGGCAATGAAAATTTTGCATCTCAAAAGTTGATGCAAAATTTGCTCTACCTTCCTCATTTCTCAGTTCTCTTCCATGAAAATGGGGACCATATCATCTAGCTTCCTACTCACTCTCAAACAAGTAACTGTCCTCCTACCTCCATTTTCTTGGATATAAGGCGGTTGTATCTCAAATGCTGATGCAAAATTTGAACCACCTTCCTCATTTTTCAGTTCTCTTTAATGTAAAATGGGGAGCTTCCTACCTTGCTCTTAAACAAATAATTAACCGTCCTCCTAGCTACCTCCATTTTCTTGCACCATATCATTTGGCTTCCTATTTTACTTCTCACAAACAAATAAGACAAAATTGATTCCAAAGCAAAAGTAAACCAGAATTTACACTTAATACAAATGAAATTTGCACTCCAACCAAACTAAGCCTCAATTGCTGACCTGTGGACAATGAGTCTATATATGACCCAGGAACCTAATAAAATCTCCAATCGAGATAGGACCTGCATATCAGATCAATAGAGATCCAAGCTAACAAGAGGATGCCCTAAATTTGTATTGGGAAAAAGGATATAAAAAAAAGTGTCCTAATCCAGAAAAGCAGAAGAGATCAGCAGGCAATATCCAATCAAGTGGCAAGGAATTTTCAGCCAAAATATCCTTCCATATTTGAAAGGAGGCAAGAGGAATACGTGGACTCCTTAAAACCGCAAACCCAGTTCCCATGTGGAAGACTCCTGGTTCATTGAGAGAAGCCAATTGAACAACCCAACTAGGAAATTCATGGAAAGCAGAAGGCATCAATACCTGTTCTCCAAAGGAAGGAATGTGTCCAGATAAGAGAATAAAACCTTTCTAAATGTAATCATAATAAACCAGAACCAGTAATGAATCAAAGGAAATGAATAAATTCTTTGACAAAAGCTGTTAAAAGTTAAAACCCCTTGTAATGAAAATGCAATTGAATGACAAAGGGGTGAAATGATGATGATATATATATCCAGCTTCCAAGATTCAAAAGTGATATTTCTTTAGTAAAGATAGAAATCCCAAGTCAATTGCCAAAGTCAGATACAAAGCACCATGATATGATGCTTGACCTTCAAAATAATGTCTAATTATTCTCTGAGCATTTATAAAAATAAAAAATAAAAAATCAGAATGCCAAAAGTCACTTACAGGCTCTTTCACTGTGTTTGAGGTGAGAGAGCAAGATTCTTTACACTTGAATTGTAATGCAAATGGCTGACTAGATACATCCCACTTGAATTGACCATTTACACTTCTTTCCCACAAGTAGGGGTATCAATTGGACTGGATTTGATCTAAACCGATCCAGTTCGATGTGAGTCCATTATAAATGGACCAGGTTCAATCCAATCCAAAGAATGTTTTGGACCAATTTGGACTGGTCCAATTCAATGTCTGGATCGTTCAATCTGTCCAAAAATTCATTTTGATTTAGATTAGTTTCAATCCAAACCCAGTCCATTGACACATATATTATATCAATGGACCAGATATTGGCTTAATCCAATTCAAACCAATATAAATTTGTTATGGACGGGACCAGGTCTAATCCAATCTGATAAATATTTTGGACCGAATTGGTCCAATTCAATATGTCTTGTTGGTCCATCCAAATTGATTTTGGACTGGACAGAGTCCAATCCAAAACCGGTCCATTGACACCCTTACCCACAAGCCCATGAACCGAACAACTGAACAAACACCCTGTGAACAGGTTTAAAACCCATTTCTAAAGCCCACAGTGAAAGAATACAAATTTATCCATTCACCACCAAAGTAAATGCATACAATACCCTGCACGGTCTGAATATGAATTTCTAAATGCCTCAAGAGAAAAGAGATGGTATTTACTCTGAGGGAAAATTTGTAAAACAAACTTTGGGGAGAATCAATTATTATAATAGGCAATAAGGTGATATTCAATGCAATATATTCTTAAAGGACAAAAGTACTAACAAGAATCAATAATTGTACCACTACATTGGATGGGCAAATTAGTCCTTGAGAAATCAGGACTCAATTAATTGCCTTTCTTTTGTAAAAAGATAGTTAGGTATGAATGCATATAAGATCTTTGTCTCATGTCAAAGTTTCATCCTAATGCACACTTAATATCAGCTTCTCAAAAAAAAAAAAAAAAAAAAACAAAAAAAAAAAAAAAAAAAAAAAAAAAAAAAAAAAAAAAAAAAAAAAAAAAAAAAAAAAAGCAAACAAACAAACAAAAGAGATATCAAAACCCTAGAAGGGAGCCACATTAAGGCATCCTCTTAGCCCACCCCAAAAATGGAATGACTGACCTAATTTTGACAGACTCCCTAATCTTGCACAAGCAACTCTCAAAGCCTCCATGAACTGTAATGTGTCCTGCACTTATCTAGCAAGCATCTCAAAGTGACATATATGCTTGTGTAAATAAATAGGTTAGGTTATGAGATTTATTTGAATGTAAATACTAGTACTAGATGTGTTTCTTCTGGTATTGACGCAGCGTGGAAGCAATGAGAACCGGAGCTGGCTATGTAAGCACCGGGCGTTCGCTAGCACCTAGCGAATAACACGATTTCTCTAGGAGAGAGAAAGGTGGCGAAAATAGGAAAAAGAGAACTTGAAGAAATTCTGAAATCTGAAG
>NW_010729105.1:3318333-3368406 GCF_000365185.1 Nelumbo nucifera | reverse complement strand
AAGCTTGGATTCTTGATAAGTCTTGGAGTCTTGGAAGAGTCTTGATGRATCTTRAATTATCCTTCHTTGGYTTATCTTGGACTCTTGGCCTTATCCTAGGAGCTGCCGCCCCTAGGAGTGAGATGGGCCTTGGGATGGGCCTCCATCAGGTATGAACAAATTAACACTTGAACAACAGATAAGCCCTCATACCTTCTAACATGAATTTGGATACTTCTCCATCAATGAGTTTCACTGCATAGAATTGAATCGCACTTGTAAACTTCTCCAAAACTTTATCCATCTGGTAAATGAAGGGGACAAGGGACAAGAACCATATGCCTGGTGAACTCCATGCGAAAGGATAGAAAAGGGACTAGTCCCAGCATTTATCGGTTATGTAAACCCTGTTAGTCACAGATTGAAATGGAGTTGTCACTGTAACACTTAACAACAGGCCAGCTGCTTCACTCATTTCTCACATAATTATCTTGGGCATTTTCAAATGCCCTTTATCTATATTAGAAAACAATGTCTCATGATTTAATGACCTATTAGAAGGTCATGTGGTCCCAGCTATATGGGTCTATATGGGGTTTTGGCGTAAACAGAAGACCCCATGTATGTATGTATGTGTATGGCACCATTGCTGTTTCTAGCTGAAATGTTCTAGGTTTATGAATACAAACTGGTGAAAAATATGTGTTGTTACATCATATGAGTAAGGGCATCAATGGACCGGTTTTGGATTGGACCCCGTCCAGTGTAAAATTAATTTGGACGGATTGGATGAACCAATAAGATATATTGGATTGGACCAATCTGATCTAAATATTTATTAGATTGGATTGGACCTGGTTTGTCCGTAATAAATTTATATTGTATTGGGTTAGATTAAATCAATATCTGGTATATTGATATAAGATAAGAATATATGTGTCAGTGGACCGGGTTTGGGTTGAAACCAATCTAAATAAAATGAATTTAAACAGATTGGACGGTCCAAACATTAAATTGGACCAGTCTAAATTGGTCAAAAACATTCATTGAATTGGATTCGAGGATCCATTTATAATGGACTCACATTGGACTGAATCGGATTGGACCAAATCCAGTCCAATTGACACCCCTGTATATGAGAGTCACTTCGGCTAGATAAAATACATGTGTGAGACTGATCATTGAAATTTATAGTTGAAACGTCAAAATTGGCATTAATCTAAGCAACAGTACCAACCTTTCTTAGTATTAGACCAAGCAATGGAGTTGTCATGAAGTATAACACCAAATAGGCCTTGTATATTCACTCAATTCTCATTATTTATCTTGGACATTTCAAATGTATATATATTAGAAAACAATGGCTCATGATTTAACTGAAAAGTAAGCAAGTTATCAAACAAAAATGACCTATCAACAAATCTTGTGGATCTACAATAAATAATCTCAATTCAAATCCTAATAGCCACTTGTTTTTTTTTTCCTTTTTTGTTTCTTTTTATAGAAAACAAAAGGAAAATAAATCTACAATATTGGTGGTGGATCATCCCGACAGAGACTATTACCAAACCTTGGTCCCAGCAGCTATCTGGAGTCTTCGGAAGGGAAAACTACATGCCTATACAAATCATGGTTTTCAAAATCGGACTGGACCGGAAAAATCGGGAACCTGTCAAGTGATCAATTCCGTTTTTCTTCAAAATTGAATTTTTGCAAAAAAATAAAAAAAAAAACATTGATTTAATCAGCAAACTGTTGATCTGGGCGATTGAACCGTTCAACGGTTTTGACCTTTTTTTATTTTTTATTTTTTGTCAGAATGGACCAATTGTTCAATTTGAATGATTGGACCATTTGACCCAATAACCAGACCCCCGACTGATTCGGTCTTCTGATCAATTTTAAAAACCTTGATACAAACGGTAAATAGAAAGAGAGAGTAAAGGTAATGTCGTGGTGGTCCATTACTATTGATGTACTTATATACAGGTAAGTGTGAGAGTCGTAGGATACAAAAAGCGAAGATATACATGAAGAGAGAATAAAGATAAGAAAGTAATTAATCACAATGTATGTAGGACTAGGATTTTCATGCTTCCTTTTCTCACTAGAATCCTGGTGAAGAATCCTATTGCTCACATGCCCCATCAAACTCAATGGGCAATGGACAATGTTGAGATTGGAAGAAAGAGTCCGAAAACTTGGATTTTGTTAATTTTGGTAAAAGTATCGGCAAGTTGATCTGAAGAAGAAAGATGTTTGACCAATAGTGATCCTTTAGTAACTCAATCTCGAATTAAGTGATAATTGACTTCTATATGTTTAATTCTAGCATGAGAAATTGGATTAGCGGAAAGATACATAACTCAAATATTATCACACCAAAAGACTAGAGATGAAGAGAGAAGTACATGTAACTCTTTGAGGAGGGATTGAATCCAAAAAACCTTGGATGTAAGATCAACTAGAGAGAAAAATTCAGCTTAGTGCTTGGTCTGGCAATAGTGGCTTGCTTATGTGCTCGCTAATTGATCAAGTTGTTTCTAATAAATACAATATAACCTCTAATAGACTGACGATCATCTAGGCATCCTGCCCAATCAGAATTACAATAACCATTAATGGTGAGAGAAGAGAAAGATATAAAGTCCAAAACAAAGTCAATTGTTTCCTTCAAATAATAGAGGATATGCTTGAGCAGATTCCAATAAACATCAGTAAGAGATTGCAAGAACTAGTAGGCTTTATTGACACTATAGGCAATATCTAGTAAAGTGATAGTAGCATACTGGAGAGAACAATACTTCTATATTCAATAAGATCAGCAAGTGGAGATCCTTCATGCCGACAGAGAGAATTGGGAGTAGAGATGAGTGTAGCAACTAACTTATAGCCTTCTAACTTGCATCTAATGAGAGGATCCAAAATATATATATTCAAGATAATCGAAGACTAGTAGATGTTCGATGGGCTTCAATCCCTAATAAATAATGAAGATCACCCATATTTCTCATCGCAAAGGTGTTGGCAAGCTGTGAAACAAACTTAGAGATAGCTGATTCATCATTTTCAGTGATTAGTATATCATCAACATAAACAAGAAGATAAATAAAACCATAAGCATGGATAGATAGAGATGAATCAAAATTGGTAGATGAAAAACCAAGCTATAGAATGCGAGAGTGTAATTTGAAAAACCAGGCCCTAGGTACTTGATTAAGGCCATACAATGTCTTTTTAAGTTTGCAGACATGGTTCGACTACTTAGGGTCAATAAAACCTTATGGTTGTTGCATATAAACTTCTTCATGGAAGTTCCTATGAAGAAAAAGCATTAGGAATATACAATTGGCATACCTTCTATGGCACATAACAACAATAAAAAAAATATTAAGAATATCCAATTGGTATACCTTCTTGTGGTGCATAACAGCAATAGAGAGAATCATTCTGATAGTCGTTGGTTTTACAATTGGATTAAGGCCTCATTCGCTTTTTGGTAAGTTACTTACCCGGGTAAATGCAGTTACTTGGATAAGCTTTTCCTGGGAAACACTTATCCGGGTAAGCGCATTTACCCATGTTCTTTAATTTCTCATGTAAATAAAGCAATGACCATTTTAGCCATAAAAATCTATTATTAAAAAGGGTATTTTTGTCCCATTCAAGTGTTGGCAACTTTCCCCTAGGTGGAAAAGTTATTTACCCACCTAGGAGATGGGTATCACTTACCCGGATAAATGGCGCCCAGGAAAATAAACTTTCTCTGACCCCCACATAAATCTGAAAAAAGAGCATGGGATTCTTGATCAATGGGAACCAAAATCCCATTGACCAACTTTCCCTCCTCCCAGAATCCGAAAAAAGAAACCTCATAAGTGTTTCACCTACATCAATTCCAACTTGTTAGGAAAAACCCTAGGACACTACTACACTAGTCTGGCCTTGAAGCACTGAATGATACGATAGGATTTTTTCTTAATACAATACACCCATTTTGAGCCGATAACATTCATGTCAGGCTTGTGAGGGACAAGACTCCAGGCACCATTAGACATGAGGGCATCAAATTCTTCATACATAGCATGCCTCCATTCAAAAGCTTGTTAGCTTATGAAAAAAAAAAAGTTGGTTTGGATGGATTATTAAAATAATGAACAAGTAATATTAAGGAAAGCTTAGTGGCCAACAAGCTAGCAAACTGTGATTGGGACCTAGTATAACCATGGTGTGAGACCAAACTAGTGTAGGTATAGGTGTGGTTTCCCTCATAATGGACTCAAGAGAGTGCATTCTATGTAGAGGAGGTGTGCTAACAACAAATGGAGAGGAAATAAAAAGTATTTGATGGAGAAGAGGAGGGAGTAGGTGTTTGAGATGGTGTAACAAAGGAAAAAAAAAACGTTTTCCTGAAAAACAACATCCCAAATGATGATGACACACCCAGTGGAAGGATTCAAACACCTACTATAACCTTTGTGAGAAGAGATGCATCTAATAAAAACATGGAGATCAGAAGAATGGCAATCCATTTTACGTTTATTAAATGGTAGGAGATGAATAATTTTTGTATGGAGAAGAATTGCCAAGCACTCAGGGAGGCATCCTATTAATTAAAAAAACAACAGAAATTGCTTCATCCCAATAATTCATAGGCATCAATGCATGAGATAATAAAGCTAGAGAGTTCTTAATAATATCTCTATGTTTACACTCGGGGGCACCATTTTGGGCATGAGCATGAGGACAAGAAAAACCTAGTGATTAATGCCAAATTTATCAAGATAAGTTGCATGCAAGAGATCAGTATTCCCCTCCCAATTGAATTGAGAATTTTTATTGTAGTAGAGAAGATATTTTTAACATGGGTTTTAAAGCACAAAAACATAGATAATGCATTAGATTTATGTGCAATAGAGAAAATCCAACAAAATCAATTATAATCATTCATAAACAAGACATAATAACAAAAAATAAATCACTAGCAAACATCTCAATAGAGGAAAGAACTTGATTAACAACCCAAAGAGATGGATGGTCCAAACAAAGATACCAAGAATGAGAAACCAATTCACCAACAAAAAGAGATGGTGAACTCAAGAGCCGATATAGACCATTCTTATTAAGACCGAGCATGAGGATGCTCCCCGAGGATTGATCCCTCACCAAAAATTAATAAAAAATAGAATTATATATAAAATAGTATATTATAAATAATATATATATCAATTGCTTTGGCTAACTACCGGTTTTTTATATTGGTTAACCAATGTTTTCGGTTTTTCGAAAATATCAAATCAACCAGTTTGGTTAACAAGAATTTGTTGTCTGGTCTCATTCGTTCAATTCGGTTTTTCGGTTTTTTAGTTTTTTTTGCTCACCCCTATGACTTAGTAGTAACTAAAGTAATAAATCCATCATAATCAGCTCCGAGTCCCCCAAGAAAACTAAGAAATAAATAAATCTTGATTATGAACTAGTTCAAACACAGTAGCTAATTATTTAGCATAATTTTTAGCTTTTTGAATATACTCAAATATAGAAGAAGATCCCTTCTTAAGAGACATAAGTTGCATTCAAAGATGAAGTAATCGGGCTAGGGAATGAGAAGAAAAAGCTTCGTCCTCTAAGGTTTTCCAGACCTCTTTAGATGTTTTAAGTCTAACGACTTGATTAATAACATTTTCATGATGAAGTGAGGAAATAAGCCCACTTAATATGAATTGATCAAGTTTCATCTAGGGGTGATCATGGGCCGGGCCGGGCTTTGCATTTATGATAAGAGTTATAGCTTAGGCTCGGGCCCAGCCCGGCCCGAGGTTTTGGGCCTGAAATATAAGCCTTAGCCCATGTCTATACGGGCCCGGGCCGGGTCGATTGGATTCCGAGTTAATGTCACTCATATATAAAACATTACCTATCTATATATTAAATGACATAACATGTGCATAAACTTATTTTATACATTATATAATATAAAATATTACATATAATATAAATTATACATGTCATGTTATAATATTTATATAAAAAATATATAATAAAATGTAAAATAACATGTATACATTATACACAAAATGTGTAAGTTTAAATATATGCGGACCGGGCCGGGCCGGGCTTGAAGTATTAAGCCCAAGTCTATCCCTAAAATTTGCGGCCCTGATGTGGGCCCGGGCCCAGGCCGGGCCGGGCTGAAATGGTCACCCCTAGTTTCATCCATGTTAAATATCTAGGATTAAGAGTAGAAGCAGATGAATTTGTACCTAAGATTTTTGGGGTTTTTACCGTTCAGTCTACTTCTGAAATTCTAGCTCCATCGTACAGTTGGGGGTAGGTGCCAGCTCGAAATTGATGCCAATTCATGAACGGATATGGGTGTTATAGGTGAAGGTATTCATAAATTTAATTTGTTGTAGATCTACAGTTCAAATCTAAATTCTGATGTGGAGTGCAGTCTAAAAATCCCAAGATTTTTTTTATGGACAAGGTAATTCACATTACCCATCTATGATCCCTTCAATCTCATGAGTGCAAAAAATTGGAAGAAATTATGCTCTCCACACCAAATAGTAAGCTCCTTTAAGCTTCAAAGGAAGGTATAACATGTGATGTTGGAGGCATTGACTATAGAAGAGAGAAAGTGGTGAGAGAATTGGAGATGACTGATGAAGAGGAGAAGGGTAATTAGTGGAGAGTCCTAGGACTCATGTTTCCTTATCTAGCTAGAAATCCTAGTGAAGAATCCTACAGCTACCAATGCCTAACCTTCAGCATTTTTCGCTTTCAGATTTTGGGTGTGTTTGGTACATTGTTGTTTTTAACTGAAATGTTTTAGGTTTATGAATGCAAACTAGTGAGAAATGTGTTGTCATATCAAATATGAAAAGTCATTCAACAAGAAAAATGCATGTGTAAGATTGATCATTGACGTTTATAATTGAAACGTTAAATTAAGGTTTCAGGTAAAAACAGCAATATTATCAAACACAACCTTTATTAGCATTAGACCAAGCAATAGAGTTGTCATTTCAAATGCTCCATCTATATTAGAAAACAATGCCTCATGATTTAATTGAATAATAAGCAAGTTACCAAAAAATGACCTATCAGCAAATCAAGTGGAACTACAATAAAGAATCTCAACTCAACTGCTTAGCCACTTGTTTTTTTTTTTCTTTTTGTTTCTTTTTATAACAAACAGAAAGCAAATAAATAGATTTTTCAATATCATTTCTTTCGGGCAATGTAGACTTTTCCCTAACATCAATAACCAATCAAGTATAAAAGCATTCTTGTCATATTGTTCAAGAATTCTAAATAATTAGAAGGTTTCATCTACTTCAATTCCTTACACAAATACAGCTATACCATATCTCCATCATGAAATTTGACACCCCTTGTACTATTTTCTTATCTACTTCAATCTTTTGATGAACAAGTTGAATATATTCTTTGCAAGAAAGCATTATCCCCTCTTATTAATTTCAATTTCTTCCCCACCCATGAAAAGAATATCAAATGACATGATGATTAATGAAGAAAATTGTAACGTTTTAAAATGTGATATTATGGCTTAGTTTGGAAGGAGTACAAATGCAAATATGTAGAGTGTAAAACCTTATGTTTAGTATTATTTTGTATATATATATTTGCACTGTACATATTTGTATTTGTACTCTTTCACTAAACCTAAGGGACAGTTTGGAAGGAGTACAAGTACGAATATGTACTGTGCAAATACATAAAAAAAAATAATACAAAATACAAGATTTTACACTCTACAAATTTGCATTTGTACTCCTTCAAAGGAGATAAATTGTGTTTACAGGGTACAAATGATGATGAACTTACTAGAATTCTGGACAAGGTCAACTACAAGAAACACTCAGGAAACATCCAAGGCCAGATTCTGGAAAATTTTTTGTCACTGAAAATTCCGTTTCGTTCTTTGTTTTCCCCTTTCTCTTCTTTTTCTCTCTCATGTGGAGGATTTTCACAGTGAACTGAGTCTTGAATCCCGCGGTGCAAATCAGTTTCCTCTGGCTAGTTGTCTAAAAAGGGTTCACCTCCACTTCTTAGCCAAGCCTATTTCTTGTTAAATGAAGTTTTAGGCTTCAGCTCAATAATCTTTTTGCCACTTAGACAAAGTAAAAACTTATTCTTTCTTTCAAAATTTGAACTTTCTATAGCTGGTATACAAGCCAAAAAATCTGATAAATGGTAAACGCTACTAGATTATGCTAATAACCAAATAGTTGTTTTCTAGTCGATCCACATGAAAAAAAAAATCTAAAAAACTGCCTAGGAACCTTCCACCTGAAAACATATTCCCCTATAAATCTGTTCTCATGGGCAATTTTCAGCCCAAATCCTTTACACCTTACATCCAAGGGTTCGACTATAATATTGAAAAGACATGATACGAAAAAAGCTTATAATCAATCAATTGGTATCACAAAAGCGATAACAAATAAGAAGGTATTGATCAAAAGTCACAGCGGTTTTGATTGTTTGGATTGGTCAAAACTCTTCTAATATCATGACTTCCCGGCATTATAGGTTTTCCCTACATCCAAACCAAGGCATTTAATGGGCAGTTTCTGAACAAAAACTTACAGTCTTTGGATGCATAGAGTTGAGGCTCAATGTACCGACCTTGGCTTCCTGGCCTAAAGAGATGATCAATCAGGTGGTATTAATAAAAAATTCACAGGGTGATTTAATTGGTCAAAATTCTTCCGATACCATGTCTTTCCGGTATTATAAATTTTTTCTATAATTTTTTTATTTTTGTATATCATATCTTTCCGAAGTCATAATTAAACCATAATATATAAGTATAACTTTGTTGATAATATAAAGATTCGACTATGATGCCAGAAAAACTTAAAACCAACCAATCAACATCATAAAAGTGTCATCCAATCGCATGGGTTTTCATCAAAATTCACAAAGTGTTATGATTGGTTGAAGTCTTTCCGGTATCATGTTTTTCTGGCATCATAGATTATTTTCCCTATTGATAAATACTAAATATAGTTTTGGCATCTCTTATTGTTATTTTATTTTATTTTTCATCCAGTTTTTGCTATGATGGAAAATTTGACCATTCAGTCAAGAACATTTTTTTGTTCATAAATCATTGAAGAAGGTGCCGTAAAGGCACATTGGACATCTTAAAAATTTCTAATGTCATGTGAAGATTCAGTCATTAAAACTGATCAACGGAGGAATTGAAACAAACAAACCCTAAACTATAAAGGCTGAGTATGTTAATACTCATCGGAAAAACCCTATAATACAAGGGCTAAGTATGTTAATAGGTATTCCCAAGAAGAAGAGGTACAAGTAATTTATCCAATAAAGAAAAAGAACAATAACAACCCAATTGTGCTCTCAACACAACTGTCCTATCCCCATTTGCTACAGAACTCAATACAGGGTTGCAATTTTGAACCGGGTGCCCGGTCCAAAAATGGGTCTCTCTCTCTCTCATGAATTATGGATCCCTTCGTGAACTCGGAGAGCAAATGCCTTGTGCAGCAGCACCAGCCGAATTGACAAGACTCTGAGCCCCAACCATACAATGTTGCGCCAGTACGGACTGAGGTCAGCTGATTTTGTCATACTCGGTCGAATGTTTGGATTATGCCAAATCCAAGGTCTCATGCATGATCTGGCCGATCGAGACTGATTAAGACAAATTAGAGGGTGATTAGGACGAGTCTTGCCATGAATAGGCCAGGCTGAGGGCTGTACTTGCTTGGTTTGTGGCACTTGTTATTCCAATTTGAGTTAATAATTCAAAGAGCAAGATGACCGTGGGCCCACTCGTGACCTCGGCCCACAACAATAATTCGAAGTAAGTGAGTGGGCCACTGGACGGCCCAAAGGGGAAAGAGACAGGGATCAGTTTGGGAGGGCTGATCTGAAGATTCAGTTAAGCTGGTTCAATTGCTTTGAAGCGTTCCAAATCTGGCTTTTAGTTATGTTTGATGAAAATTTTAAAGAGCTCAAACTGATTCCTTCAGCCTTTTAATTTAGCTAATTCCAACTTTTCAAGTGCCTTAAATAAACAATTGAACTAACTTAGCTGAATGTTCATCTTAACCTTTCCAAAGGGGCACATATTCAAAAAGGCTAAGCGAATCAGCGGATCGTCTTTCAACTAACAGGCTGACAGCCATTTAGGGCCGTCAAGATTTTTCATTAAAATAGTTTAGGCCGTGTTTGATTGTAGTGCAATCTTAATGAAAAGAATATAAATTTTGGTTTAATTTTGTTTTGGGTTTTACTCCATTTTGCGTAAAGTAAATTTTACTTCGTTTATACTGCAATATTCAAATAAAATAAGGTAAAATTTGAAAACAAAAACAAGTTAAAATTTACACTATTATAGTTTTACATCAATGCAAATTTATTTGCACTGCAACCAAACACAACCTTATGGGTGGTGGTCCATGGGGGGGACAACCTCGAAAACCAAAGCTGCAGCCCTCCAAATGGGCACAAGATACAGCGGTGTAATGTCACTACAAGCAGAGGAACCAAAGTTTTAAATTTGACCAATCAATTCAAATCTCTTAATTCGAATCAGAGTAAACTGAATTGTTTTGCCATCATATTCCATCAAATAAAGAAATAACGTGCAATGCAATTTGATTAGAGAAAAATGAAGGGAATTTGGATAATCCTATATTTGTATAGCAATGTTGATAATTAATTTAGATATTTATTAGATTGAATCAGGTTATATCTGAATTTGATTTAATAAATTAAAATAGCTTTAAGTTTGATGTTGGAATTCGACCAACAATCATATTTAAATTATTCGAATTCAATTAAATTATGTCAAATTTTGAATATAAAAATTGATTTTTTTTTATTACTATTTACATCCCTATAATAGGCTATATCTTTTTTTTTTCGTTTGTTAGCTTTTGGTTGTTTTAAAGAATTGAATCTTAACACATACACACACATTGTGAAAACTAATAAGTCATTTTCAGTGCAATTTTGCGATGAAGAGGACTCGTCACACTGGGCCCAATATGGATAGTATATCAAACCTAAAACTTTAAAGAGTGAAAAATATCAGAGGTTGAATGTCTTAACTCTAAGGGGGTGTTCTTCGGTTGAATTGTTTTTGTTGTGAGATCCAAAAGCAAGTATGCTATTGTTTGTGTCTGTGTGTCTTATTAGTTTTTAAATATGAAATCAAAGACATGTAATTGAACTCGTTTTCATTTAATGATCTTTCACAAACCATATAATATTTGTGCTCCAAAGTTTGTTTTTGTTTTAAAAACCAATTTTAAAAACATGAAATGCCTTTCCAAACAAAACCAACTTATTTTTGCTTCTCAAAATGAAAACAAAGTTCAAGAACACAACTTTTGTGTTTTTTTTTGCCAATGTGTCAATTTAAAAAAACAAATGAAAATAAAGACATTTACATTATTGTAGAACACCCCCTAAATCAATTGTCCTTTTGATTCATCTTGCTTTGTTGTAGATACTATGGTTTTCGAACCGTAGTTGACCCAAACAGTTGGACCATTTGGTGTGAAAATCATCCAGTCAACTAGTTCTGTTTCACCTCTGAACTGCAATCTTACCAAAAAACCGTTGGTTTGGTCAACAACCCGTTTATCCAGACAATCAATTTGTCGACTTGTTTGACCCGAACAACAGTTTTTTACCATTTTTTATCTTTAATTGCAACAGGTCATCCATTCAGACTGGACGATCGAACCACTAACCTAAAAATTGGTGGCCAAAGCAGTTCTAGTTCTTTCAGATTATCTATCAAGAAGTTTAAAACATTGATAGATAGTCGCAAGAAGTTTAAAAATAAAGAACCCATTATAATGGGTTATCCTTACTGAGATGGACATTAATTGTTTATGCCAATATATTAACCCAGCAATACACCAAGTACTAAGAATTAGCACATCTGGCCACTTTTGAAGGTTGATAACCTCCATAGAAATGTCCTAACTCAATTATTGGTATTTAGGCTGCATTTGGAAAAGGTGCAAATAAAGTGTAACTATGCACTCTGGTTTGCATCTACAATTACATTACAACTAAAAATTGTTTGGTAAGAAAGTAAATTTGTCAATGCAAAATTAATCCAACTTTGCTTTTGCATGAACCATAATGCACTATATATATTTGCATAGACACTATTTGCATCATTTCCAAACACAGCATTGCCTTGAAGTGGCCTACTTGGTAAAGTCTTAACCACTCGTTATTCATCCAATCAAACCACCAAGTGAGGCCACTTACGTCCATTCCACCAAGAAAAGGATTGTGATAACTGTAAAGCACAAGTAGCTAAATAGCCTACATATAGGTGGAATTGAATCAAAATAAAGTAATTAGGCGGTCCTGAGCTCAACTTCAGTGGCCCTGCTTGTTTGTTGTGAACTGTTGGAACAAGGTCTGCCCCGCCCAGAAATAAAATCAAGAAACCAGTGGAAAGGTCTGTGGTCCTCCAAGCTTTTCTGATCCTTCTTTTCTACACCTGAGGTTACAAAGGTTTCACTTGATTCTAGTTTCAAATCATCTCATCCGATTGTCCAAAATAATGTAGTTTATGGGTATAGACAGAGAGCCAAGAGGACCAACGTAGTATAAAGTATCACAATATCTTCAAATATGTTTGTTTTCTAGTGTTGTAAGGTTTAAAGTATTGATACTCTGGATACATAAAATTCGTATATCAAGAGTTTCGTTCCATCAAAACTCTTTGTTTAGGGATGAAAATACGACCCAACTCTATATTTAGCATATTGATTATGATCCTGAAAATCGATACATACGATATGGTGCAATACATTGCAGTACTTTGAATCTTGGAAACTATATATAGCTCTTGGTGGGTAGCTAGTTGTTACGAGGTGCCAAGGTTGGGATTATATGACTCGACACTACTGTGAAGAGGACTGATGGAAGAGGTTTCAAGAATACTCTAAAGACAATTCAAGGAAATTTTGAAAGCATTTTAAAAGTTTCATGAACACCCTTAAACTTTGCACATACTTGTACATACTTCTAGAACTATTCTAAAGTATTCATGTACCTAAGGGACTAATATAATTTTAGAAAAATGAAGAGTTTAGAAGTAAGTCTTGAACATTCATGTTCTAGAGAAATCCTTTAAAGAGGTGGAAGTGCCTATAAAAGGACCGGAAACCCTTTCCTTCATTTGCATTTACCAAGCAATTAAGTATTGTATTCCTCTCTTAAGCAATTCAATGAATTCTTTTGAGTTCTTCATCTCTCTTTCATTTGTGAGTATTGTGCCTTTGTTGCCTAAATGTGTACCTTAATGTGAGGAATGGGTTGGTGAGCTACTTAGTCTCAAGAATCATAAGAGTGCTCTAAGTGAGAAAGGCTGACTTGTGGAACAACGAACTGCTGCTCAAGTGCCACACAAGATACTAGAGAAGTCTAAGTCCATAACATAGTGCTCACTTATACACGTTCATGGCAAAAACCTAACCTCATAATATGGTTAGATGAATTGAAAACTGCTTGTGTACTGTGAAAAATCAAGTGCCCCAAGAGCATCCATGCAAAGTCGAAACATTGTATGGATGTGAAGAATCCTAAGCCTCAATTTAGAAGGAGTACAAATATAAATATGTATAGTATAAATACATACAAAATAATACAAAATGTAAGGTTTTGCACTCTACATATTTGTATTTATACTCCTTCCAAATTGAGCCTAATTAACTTCACCAAGGTTCTTGTTGTCAAAGCTTTGATAGCAGAATTTGAGTTTGAACTTTTTCAATTTCAAGTAACACATCCATGAAATTAATCCATTTAATGTCCAATATTCACTCTTGAACAAATCAAATCTCTGATACTTTCAACTGTATATCCTTATGTAAGGTATTTCTGAATAATGCAAGGTTTGGAACAAATCAAGCTGTTTTAGGTTCATTTTATTTTTAGCCAAGTTAGATAAATCTGTGCAGGGACAGAAGAGAAAGGTGGAAATGTAGAGCTATGGAAATCACCTGCATCTTCATGTCCAATTGTCCATAATGTAGGAATTAACAAAATGCATGATCATTAGTTTCATATATGCGCAACTAATTCCATGGGACTGTATGACTCCTTAGTAAAACTGAATGGATATTAATTTAATAGAAATCACCTGCATCTGCATGTCTAATTTGTATTTATTGGTAGTGCAAATTTTGCATCTCAAAAACTGGAGTATAATTTGCACCACCCACCCTCTACCAATTGAGAGGTGATTCAATTGGTATGTTAGTTGGTTTGCTCCAGAGTAGATGTGGGTTCGATTCTCACAACCACCAACTTTTGGGAAGGTGTTATTAGTGGTATGTATCACCAAATACCAAAAAATAATAAATTAATTAATTAAAATTACACCACCCTCCTACATCAATTCTCTCTATTTCAAGTGGGGATTACATCATTTTGGTTCTTACCTCATTCCCAAACCAACAATCGTCCTCCTTTCTCCATTCTCCTTCATCTAAGCTGCAGATACATCATTTTACTTCTCACAAGCAAATAAGACAAAAATTAAATCCAAAAAAAAAGTAAGCCAGAATTTATACTCACCTATTTGCACTTCCATACATGTACATCATCAGTGCAAATGAAATTGCACCACAAACAGAGCCCGAAAGAAATTGAATTTATGCCAGATGTGAATGAACAGAATATATATATATATATATATTATATAATTTTATATGACATATAACAAGATATCTAGTGTTGGGCCAAGGTTGAACAAAGCCTAGCCCAAGCTCAACAGGGGGCTCATATTGTAGACCAATTTTTGTTTGTGTATGGTTTTTTTTATTTTTTTTTATTTTTTGATCAATAACACTTTCATTAATTCATCAGTAGAAAATTTATAAGTAGAAGACAAATACATTTATCTTCCAAGAGTCACAAAGAACCTCAAGAAAGGAAAGAAGAAAATATAAAGATACAAGGACACTAACATTACAACTTAGCCCAAAACAAGGAATCCCTTTCTGCCCCTTGTTTTGCTAAACCGTCAGCTAGGGAATTAGCTGATCTCTTAATCCAACATGTCTTAACTTCCATCTCCCGCACCAGCCATTTGAATTTCCTCTTCTCATTGTTATACTTCCAAAGATCATCTTGTTCTTTGGTCAGCCATTCTATCACCACTTCTGAATCCCCTTCAATTATAAGTTTCTTGATGTTCAATTCCTTAGCTTTCCGGGCTCTTTCTATAACTACACATATCTCAGCACTAAGGGAGTCACCCACTCCAATTGGGCCTGAGAACAAAGCAGAGATGACCCCATTTTCATTTCTAATTAATTAATGTGTATGGTTTTTTTTATTATTATTCTAATTAATGTTCCCTAAAAATTCAGATCAGGCCCGATAGCCAGATCAATAGGCTCAATGTTGCATTAGTATATTTTTAGGGTCCGTTTGGTTCGTAGTTGGAATCAGAATGGTCTATTCCTATAGTTTGTTTGGTTCAAACAGAAATGTAAATGAAAATTGGAATCACCGAATCAGCAGGAATAAGATTTCATTCCCAAGGGAGGGGCAGGGAATGGCATTCCCTCAAATGGGGGAATATTATTCAATGAGATTCCAATTCTGTCCAATCAAACAACTGGAATTGGAATAGCCCATTCCAATTCCAATTCCAAATCCCTATTCCTGCAAACCAAATGAGGCCTTAGATTATATTCACATTCAATCCAAAAAAACAACCACCATCTTTTAATGTCCAAGCATAACCACCTTTCTTTCAAAGAGGAAAAAACTCTGCTTAAATATCAAGACTGTTTGGTTAGGGTCATGATCTACCGGACTATTAAAAACAGCTGGGGAGCCTATTTTCATTGCAGAAAGACCAAAAGCTTCATTTGAAGCTTCCCGATTTTTGGCTTTTTCGATCTTTCTGCATGCTTATCTTGGAGACTTTCAGTCTATACAATACCAAATGAGAGAAGACCTTTCTTGGGCTTTTAAACTTCCCACAGACCAAAAAACGCGCCAAACACCACCCATATTCTCTTCAACAAGGGAAAAACAAAAACATCAAACACATTGACGTACTAATGCAAATTGGCACCAATGATCAAGTTGTCGAGGTGATTACTTGGCACCCCCTCCACATAAGAGGTGCAGGACCAAACCCATGGAACTGCGAGGTCTCCATGGTATGACCAATGGGCCTCACAAGCAAGTCTTTAAAAACCGGCTCAGAAGTAGAACCACTTTTCCCTCTGGTTTCAAATTAAACAGTTTTTCTACCATACTGTCAACTGTCAGATATGGTCAGATTCTAATTTCCAATGTAAAATAGATGCCCAAATTTTTTCAAAACTTTTAAATGGTTCCTCTCTTGCCTTTATTTTCTAGTAAGAGTTCCTCTCTCTCTCTCTGTGGTGAAACCATATTTTTCAAAACCAGACCGGACTGGGCGGTTGGACTGGAAAAACCAGAAACCGGTCAGATGACCAGTTCTGTTTTCCCCAAAAGCGGATTTTTGCCAAAAAGAGTTGATATGATCAGAAAACCACTGATCCGGGTGGTTGAATCGTTCAAACCGTACAACGGTTTTGACATTTTTTGTCAGAACGGGCCGATCATTCAGTTTGAACAGTCTGACCGTTCGACCCAGGAACCAGACCCCTGACCAGTTTTTATCACCTTGGGTGAAACCATGAAAGCAACAAATTGGTGAACGTAACCATCAAATCTATTTTTATCACCAAGAAAAAGAAAAGAAAATAAAGAAAAAGGGAAAGGGAAAGGGAAAGAAAAAAACCCAGTACAGAAAAGAAAACCCTAAGTTTGCATATTTGATTCATTGAATAGAACAAATGGGGATACATACATCTTTTTCTTTTATATAGCTTTCAAAATTTTTTCTTTTATACAACCCACAAACTGCTATTTGAATCCAATGGTTTAATGGTTCAACCATCCAGGTCAGTGGTTCTCTGACCAAATCAACGGTTTTTACAAAAAATAATGGACTACACCTTAAACAGAAGCCATAACCTGGCCGGTTTCTAGATCGAACAGTTTAATTATCATGGTTTATAAAACCTTGCTCACAAGCAGCCTGCTGCCCCACCACCAATTCCCTTGTAACGTGTAGTTTATAACACTAAAAATTAATAGACTACTTAAACCTCCCTTGAAACTTTACCAATCTCAATGAATTATTGGTAAAGGAGAATGATATTGGAGCGACTTTGTGCCTTTGATTCATGATGTGGAAAATACTGAAGTTGAAGATTTCAAACTTATTCATGTTTTATTAACTAGTGGTTTTTTGTCTTTTCAGGTTTCAATAATGTCCCCACTCAAATTAAACAATTTGTTGCTCAATCTAACTGCATTCTTTAACAATAGATAGATCATGTGCAATCTGTGGTGAGGTAGATGCGGATTATATTTTCAAAGACTACTTTTTTTGGGTATTGAATCTAAGACTGTACTTACGCCCAGCAAATTTGGAATGTTATTTGATCTAACATGGTCTGCCCGGGAGTAGAGGATAATTCGATGTGGGATTAGTGATAATGGGAATAAACTCTCAAGTCTTAACTGAAAAAAAGTATTATTGTCTTGTCAATCATTTGAAAGAATAGAATCTCTCCCCTCCCCCCATCTTATTAGAGAAAGCTCTCTATCTTTTTTTGGAAATTAGGAATCACTATTGGCACTGCTTTAAATAATAGGGGTGATTCCATTGTTCATGTTCGATGAAATTACCCCAATGGGGAGCCATTAAGATAAATTTCGGCCCTACTTGTGATCCTAATGGTTTATATTCTATCTCATGTATTGCCAGGAATCACCATGGGGAGGTCCTGTATGTAAAGACATATTGGAATCACACTACTATCAACCTTGCTGAAGCGTGGACTGCTTGGGAGGCTCACAACCTTACTCTCAATTATAGAAGTCAGCCTGTTATCATCAAGAGAGATTCAAAACTGGTCATCAACTGTCTTAGGAATCAAGTTTTGCCACCATAGAGATTGAAGAATGTGGTTGATAAATGTCTGCACATTGGTGAGCTGCTGGAATATGGAATCTGCAATCATCGTGTTTTCACAAAGCCAACCAAGAAGATGATTGGTTAAGAGCTGCCTAAAGGGGAAATATTTCATTTTTGTTGGAGCTTCCTAAAGAGCTGTTTGTAGTTTGCTTTTTTAATTATTGGGTATGTACTACTCCCTACTTTATCAAAAAAGTAATTCTAATTACAGCTGTGGAAGGAATTCGAAGAGCAAGGGATCTAAATATCAGTCGTTTAATCCTGAGAGGTGATTCAAAGGTGGTGATTAGTTGATTGAAAAAAGAGGACAATGGTTTGTGAAACTATAACAATGAAAAGAAAATATTCTTATGGCTGTATGGAGAAATTGAAATACAATACAGCTAGGTGAAGAAGACCGCTTGTTCATTTGCAGATGAATTGGCCAAACAAGGGGTGAATAGGGAGTCTATCTTTTGGGCTAATTTTTAGTTTTCTTTCATTGTGTTTTGTTAATGAGGAGCTAAGACATTTTATCTCCCCCTTATTGTATCTAAAGCTTCACAAATCTTCACTTAATTAAGTTTCTGTTATTGATCAAAATAATAATAATAATAATAAATCTAACTGGATTCTTGGTTATGGATTTGGAAGAACTCCAACGGATTTTTATAACTTCCTCACCTTTAGATCTTGTAAGACCTAAGCAAGGTTCAAAATTTTGTTACAGCCGATACGTATCATATATTGGGTCACCAATACACAAAAATATAAGGAGTTTCGGGGTAGGACCTGTTTCGGGGGGTAACCAAGCCTTTAACCGACCCCCTGAACATATTTTGAAAAAATAAAAAAACTAAAAAACAATACAAGTGTTGATACAAAGCCTGATACACCCAGTTCTGATTGTACCGAAACTTTGAGCCTTGGACCTAAGCACCCTCTGATTTGCAAGTAGCCTAGCACAAATCAGTGGAATTTGGGCCTTCCTCGTATCATTTTTTTTGTGGAAATTTAGGTATGGTACTTTTCTCTGCAGCAATAATGGCCACCAGCGAAGTGGGGAATTATTTAAGTTCCCTTTTTAACATTACTATCTATCCCACTCAACATATCATTGGTTGTGTGTTGCATTTGTGGAGCTCAAATGATGGTGACGCGCAACTTTAGAGTTATTAATCTTTCAGATACATGAAGGTAAAAGGTGCAACAACTCGCTATCTTCTCAAAATCATTACCAAGTAGTTGGAGGAATGTGATAGCCTGAAGTCACAATTGGAATATCAAACTATCAATGAGCTTTAAGTGGAGAGTAATAACTCCCTATCATTGGAGCGAAACCTATGTGATGAGGAATCTGATTGAATTTCCCGAGTTCAACTTCAGTAATCGCCTTACTCGACATCAAGAAATCTGATTGAATTTCCCAAGTACATCCAACCCTGCTCTGACGCAAAAAGTATAGCTGACAAAATAACATGTAGCTCCATATGCAGAATTCCTTGCTTTATTTGCTTGGGTTCACCTGCAACAGCAAGAAAAATCTCCTGAATTAGTAAATATTACAAAACCAAGTAAACCCATCTAGGCTCCCAAGTACTATACTCCTAATTACAAAACCAAGTAAATATTACAAAGCTCCCAAGTACTATACTCCTAAGTTTATCCTTGAGCAACTAGCTGCGCTTTGTATTGATCAATGCTCCCATCAAACTTGAGTTTAACCAAGTAAACCCATCTAGGCATCTACTACCAATGGGGACAAAGTATTCTCGGCACTGATCAATGCATTAGTAACATGCTCCCATTAGGTCATTGCATTGACAATTTGATTTGGTCCAAAATAAGATTATACGAGGAACTAGGTGAGGAACAAGTCATGTGATTAGAGGCTCCAGAGTCAATAATCCAAAGATGACTTGCAGAAGAGGTAAAATGACAACACTTACCAGAAAGCCCAATAACTGAAAAATGCATAGGAAATAACTAAAGGTAACCATAGACTGAATCCATTGTTGACCATATAATGTTGCCACCATTTATATTAGCCTCAACCAAATTAAAACAAGTTAATGAAAGCTAGAAAGCTCTGGGGAGAGCAAGAGGATTGAGAAACATTATTATTAACTACAAGCAGTATTAGTATCAACAGAAGCATATTCTAAAACATAATTAATACTACATGTCCCACAAACAAGGCAGAGATGTGATATTCCAAGAAAGTATTATAAAAATAACACCAAAATTCACTCCTACAACATCTTCTAGGTTCACCATACAAGAAACAAAGAAGCCACGAAGTGTAAGGAAGATCATAGTGTATGAAACAGGTTGATCTAACCATTCCTCCGATGCTTAGTTACTAGTATGTTTTTTCTTTTCTTTTTTTTTTTTGTAGATAGATAATGCTTACTAGTATGTTATGAGGCTGCATTAAGACGGAAGGTTAATTTGAAAAAGAGAATTTTTCTGGTTGGCAAGGTACCTCACATTAATGACCTGGGCAACACACTTGGGTGCCAAGTAGAAACATTCCATACAAACTACCTCAACCTTCCACTTGGTGCAAATTACAAGTGTGGCTATCTGGAACCCCATGAGATGTTGATGCACAAATTGTCTGGATGGAATAGGTAATACCCCTCAAAAATGGGTAAGATTATCTTAATTCTAAGTGTTCTCTCCAACCTCCCCAATTATTATTTGTCTAATCTTCTCTATAGCATCAGCAGCTATTAGAAGAGATTTTATGGGAAGGGTATAATTAGGAGAGAAAATTCCACTTGGTGGCATGGAACACAATTTGCAACCCAAGGAGAAAGGAGGGATTGGGTTAAGACAATTAGCAGCCATGAACAGGACTCTTCTTTGCAAGTGGCTTTGTAGATTTGGAGTAAAAAACAACTTTGGAGGCAAGTAATTGGGTCAAAGTGGTAGAACATAGATGCCCAGATGGCTTGGAAGTCATTGATGCCATCTCAATCTTATGGATCCAATATCTGGAAGGGGATTATGAAGCTTAAGGGGGGGAATTTGTGAGGTATGTTAGATTGAAGCCAGGAGATGGTGAGAATATTTTCTATCTGGAAGGGGATTATGAAGCTTAAGCCTCTATGTCATACTTTTCCTGCCCTTGTCAATTGTCATATTATTCTTGATAGGAGATCTCTGTAAAGGATTGTGTTGAATGGAATGGGTCTCATCATGCATGGAGCACCATGCTTACACACAAACTTCAAGACTGGGAGGTGGATTTATTCACAGAACTGCTGGGCAGATTGAATGTTGTACATTTAGATCTTTAGTTGAGGGATTGCAAGGTATTGTTGAGGGATTCCTCATGATTATTTTCTACCAAGTCCTGCTACGAGGCTCTCTTGTGTGATTATCAGAAGGTTCCTTGGTGTTGGATTTGGAAGGTTCAGGTACCATACAAAGTCAATTTTTTTTTGTATGGCTAGCTAACAGCTTCAGATAGAGTTCAGACCATCGATCATCTGATTAATAAAGGGATGAACCTTAACATTATAGGGGTCTTCATGGGTCAGTTCCATTCGGTTGCAGGCTGTTTGTCCAACTGAACCGACCTGGTCAGGTTGGGGAATTGGCCACCCAAAACCAACCAATCATTAGTGAAAACCAGCCAACTCGGGTCATATCAGTTTGGGTTGGTTTGTCGGCTTGGTCAGTTGGTTCAAAGACAGCATTTCAATACAGTACTTACACACACACAACCATCTTTTTTCTGACGGCATCTCACCCTCCTTTTTAGCATTTCAATAAGTACTTGTACACACAACCATCTTCCCAAAAAAGCATTAAATCATCCATATGACATTCAAGGGACACAGTAAAGAAATTAGGATAACTAAGAGAAATACCACGACACCCAGCATTCTGAAAAGGAATTAGCCTTAGACAAGAAAAGAAACTCAAAAGCATTACCAAAGACTAGATTCCTAACCCCAGTATTTCTCAATGTCTCCTTATCAACCATTGGCATCCCCTGAGAATTAGAACAAATTTCCTAAGAAGATCAAATATCTTTTTGGTTTGTACCAAAAGAAAGAACAAGTTGAATTGAAGATGCCAGTTGACCACAAGACAACCACCCAATTCAAACAAACCGAATGAGCCCCCAAAATGCCTCAACCCAAACTTTCCTCAAATTGACCCATTGAAGATCTATCCAGACCCAAACCCTAATGCATATTACTAGAATCAGAATAAGTGCCATCACCAACTAATGACCCTCTTTGCCCAATGTAATAGCTAATTATCATAACCTGAGTCCCTGACATATGGTTCGCTGAATTTCTAGAAAACATGTTTGACTGATGAACATCCTATTAGAACAAGAGGCTTTCACCAACCTACTCCCAAAGACCCTTTACTAACCATCCTCTTTTTGGCAAAGATTCATAGAACTGGAAGCCACTGAATTTCTCCTATTTCTATGATTCTCAAGAACAAACCCAATCATCATATAAAGGATTCTCTACTTTCAACCATAGTCATTGGACTAGTCTGAAAAAACACATCCAGTTCTAAAGATAATTGAAACTGCCCAGAAACACCTTCTATAATGATCAGTGTTTAGAAAACTGGACCAACTGATTTAATCGGAAAACAGGTGAACCAGTCCTAGTTTCATGAAACCGCCCAGGTCATTAACTAATAGAAATTTTAAAATGTGCTTAGCAAGATTTGAACCCACGACCTTTTATTTTCATATATTGCTTAATTACCATTGGTCCACCTCTTAACTTATGTTAATTAATAATTCTTTAGTGTACAAATTACCTTATTATGTGTGTATTTTAAAGAAAATGTAAATTAAGAGACTTGAACCCTAATCATTTGCTTTAAAAATTAAAGAACTTGCCATCAATGCACCATATTTAAGTATAAAAGTTGTAAAATATATTATATATAATAGGGTAAATCTCTTAAACTACCCCTACTGTTTAGCGTAATGACACACGGTACCCCTACTGCTTAGCTATTGTCTTGCGGTACCCTTAAGTTTTTTGACAATTGTCATTGCCGTTAAGTGCTAACGGAAGGAAACGAAATGTCAAATTTGCCCTCTTCTTCATCTTCAATGGAGCAAGGTCTCGGCGGAAATTGAGACTCTTCTTCCTCTTCAATGGTGCGAAATATCAAGGAATGGGAAAACAATTCTTCCCCAGAGGCTTTCACCGGTGATGCCTTCTTTCCCAAAGGCTTCTAGTTTCACCGTCAGGCGAGGCAATCGAAGGCTAGCAAGGCTAGCAAGTCTGTTTCATTTCCACCGAGACCGATACCGGTACTAGCAACGGCAACGGCAATAGCAACGGTGGCTGTGGTAACATCTATGGGACGCAATACCGTATCATGCACAGACATGAGAGAAGAACAACTGCACAAACTGTAAATGACGAATGCATCACCAAAACGAGGAGGAGTTGTGTCACCACGCTGTCACCAATTTGCATGTGTTTGGAAAGCTGGAAACTACTGGTGGCGAAGCGGAGATTTTCCTTTTTTCCAGAACAAAGAATAATAACAAGAGTCAAACAAGGAATTTTTCGTTTTGGACTTTTGGGTGTTAAAATGGACCCAAACCCTTAACACTTTTAACTGATTACAATCTACAAGCAACAAGCAATGAGGTGTCATAAATAAATTACTAGTCTAGTCAGATCAGGCTCAGGGGCTTCGGATCAGCACACGGAAATGAATGTTATTTCTTGGAGCATTTCCGCTTAAATAAGCAACCGTTGGATACTACCTAAAAGGGAATGAATGACCGTTGCGTTGAGACATATGTTGTTGGAATCCATGAATGTAACGTAAAGGATCAATGGCAGGCATGAAGCTCTCACCTGATGGTAGCAGAGACTTGCAGTAAGTATTTTTTCCCAGTGAGGCAATTTGTCAAACAAGAGAAGTGTAGAGCAGGTACTAATTAAAGGGGAAAGAGTTTGGCAGACTCAACCCTACACACGCAAATGCAATCATCAAACAATGCAATTGTCGTATTGGCTGCTCTGTTCATTTCTACCTCCATTTCCATGGCTCCTCTGTTCTTGCTCCTCTATTCTTGCTCCTCTGCATTGTCTTCACCACAAAGTGGAGCTTCTGGGTTTGAAAGGTTAGGGTTTTGATGAACCAGCATCATTTTCCATTTTCTCTGTTTTATTTTGAAAAATTGAAGAAAAAGTCGCTGGCGAAAGTGGTCGGATACAGACGACGACAGTGGTGGCGGTGGCGGCGGAGAAACAGGGAGTGGAACGATTGCAGAGTGGTTCACTGTAGTTGCCGTTGGGGAGAGGGATGGTGAAGAAGAACAGAGAGGGACGAAGGGCAAAATTGGGTTTTTAAAAAATTTATACATCACGTGTATATGAATTTCGACGGAACATTAACGGATATTAACGAAAGGGGTAGAGCTAGTCAATTGTCAAAAAACTTAAGGGTACCACAAGACAATAGCTAAACAGTAGGGGTACCACGTGTCATTACGCTAAACAGTAGGGGTAGTTTAAGAAATTTACCCTATATAATATTTATATGACCTCTAGTATATATATGTATATGCCAAGTCATCACAGTTTGACCCCAGTTGAACCCCTCACCCGTGAACCTCTCCCCTCTCCAGTTCTATGTCCAGTCCGGTTCTCTGAACATTGATAATGAGGTTCAATGCACCCACATTGTAAAAAATGTTTGAAAGGTTTTAATACCAGTAAATAGCCCAAACAAGGGGACAGATGGCCTTGTTTTTAAAGGCCTATCTATGGAGATTTGAACCTTTAGTCTAAGATAATAATGGTGGGACTAAGATTTTTTTGAATGCCAATACTAGAACCCAACCTTTTGCCAACCTCCAATCTCACATGCTCCAAGGGCAAGTTATGGCCTTACACCAAAACCTCAGCTTCCTTAATGACCCAATCCAAATAAGACTTAACCCACAGTCCACTCTCTAAACATAAGCCATTGTTGTTGAATGCTGACCATGGTCCATTATTTCCAACTCTTTCAAAGTCATCAAGATACCAGAACCTAAACCTGTAATACCCTTTCTGAAGAGGAAAAACAAGCAAATAGGAATCATCCATCCCCCATGTAGCCCTAATCCAGTTAATAAAATCAGTAATTGCAATGGCAATTTCAAGGAACATCCTTCTAACACAGAACCTAAACCTGTAATAACCTTTCTGAATAGGAAAAACAAGCAAATAGGAATCATCCATCCCCCATGTAGTCCTAATCCGATTAATAAAATCAGTAATTGCAATGGCGATTTTAGGGAACACTCTTCTAACACAGACTCCTAACTTCCTTGAGTTCCTCAGAAAGCTTTCAGTCAATCAAACGTATCAACTTCATATTCCTCTTCTGTCGTTCATCATGTTAGAAAATTCTTTTTGAAGATTTTTTATATTAACCATCTAACACAAACAAACAGAAACAAACAAAGCAAACAGAGAGTCAGTAGAAGCAATACAATCACAACAAAGGAAATCCAAGATACGAGAAAACAAACACATGGCACAACTACAAACCAAAACACCAAGGAAAATAAAACTTAACAAGACACCTAAAACACAAAAAGCTACATCCTATCACATGTCTAGAAACAAGCTCCGCTCTACCATCTAGTAATGTCCAATACAAGGACACAAAAGAAGTAAAACCATCACTTCCCTGCAAGGACACTTCTCCTCCCTCAGTCATCTTCTGATCAGTGCACCGATCAGTAGGGCCCAGGTGAGTTCTACCAATAGGACCGGCCTGTTAATCCAGTATCTATGCAGCTCAAATCACCATGTTAAATTTTTACCAAAAAAGCCATCATGTTAAATATGTAACATATATCCAAAGCTGATTCTAGAGGGCCTTGGGAAACAATTTAAAACACAGTTCACTTCTTTTGTAGTTAATTCTACATTTTCCTTCAACCACAAAATGATTTAATCCATATTTCTAATTCCTTTGGGATGCTGAGTCATTAGGTATATGAAGTTGTTAGAACTGAAGCTCAACATGACATTAACACATGCCCACCCAACCCCCATACAACATCCTAATAATAAACACAGAGAATTAGCAACAAGTAAACAAAACACATTGGACATTGCTACATCCAGATTATTTTCCCTTCTCATTCTTTTCCTAGAAAATAACTCTAGAAATGTTTCCTGTCATGCCTATAAGCAGGGCAGCTGATTCTAGAAAAGAACCCCACCTTAACAAAGCAAGAGAATAACCATCAAATAAAAGCCGTCCGGCCCCCCCTCCGACTATGCCTGTCATATGCTGTGTTAAATTTGTCAACCAACTCATTCATGGTGCTGCAAAATCATAAAAGAAATTACAGTTATATAAATACATGGTCATTGTCCATTAACTATTTAAAAGAAAAGAACTTTATTTTTCCTTTGAAGCGAAAGGAATAAAGTCTATATATTGTACCTTGAACAGTTGGTTAACATGGCCAGATAGGTGATTAGTAGAGTGTCATTGTATTCCTGCAAAGGTGATAGGAGTGAGAATTTGGTTTAACCGAATTAACCAAAATTCTAAAGGGAAACCAAACCGAAACTGAACTAAGGAAATACAAAAATAACTGAACCAAATGTCTTACGGCTATTTCAGTTAAAACTGTTTTCAACCAAAATATGCTCGTCCTTAGAAGTTGACAATTAGAAACCCATCTCATTACTTTGATTTTTGACAATTAAGAGTCCAAAGTTGCCAAAAAAAAGTTTGAATGAAACTCATGACTTGTTGCTGATTGTAGGAATAGAGAAACTGACCATCTGAAAATCATCTTGAAATTTCCCAGATTCAATTGCTGGTAATCTTCTCAAAAGGCTAGAAACTTGCCTCAACAACGAGTCCTCCATGGGAATATCACCTGCCATCTCAACAAACTCATACAGGAATCCACCTACAGCGGAGGCTATGATAATCAGCATCTAAATATTGATATTTAAGTCAAATAAGAGTACCTCTTTGCATGGAGAGAAGATAATTATGAAGAACCCTAATTCTGCTATTCAACATCTTGATGGCACTATGAATGCCAGTGAGATGTGCAGCCACTGCACCCAAAGAAACATGAAATTCAGACATTCACACAGGATTTTGCTTCATGAATAGAAAACCACAAACAACAATATGGGAAATGTGAAGACATTGAAACCAGAAATCTCACACTGAGTTGCAGCTGATCCTCCATCAGATGGTTTAAGATGCGCAACATGATCAACTGAGATTCTTTCTGCCTCTACAGTCTTAGAATGAAGGAAATGATTCAGCAATACTAGGTTGCAACGCAAGTATGACCAGTAACATAGACTAGAAAAAATAGAAGGGCTTACCTCAATAGTGTAGCTTGAACGAACAAAAATTAGCTGAGGAATCCCATCTATTACATGCAACTCTTCAGTTGTAGCAATATAAAGATCATTTGTCAGTATCAGTTCAAAATAAAGCACCATGGATGGTACCTTTTTCCACTATAATGATGATGATGATGACAACAAGGGAGTGGGTCTGTTAGTAGAATTGTTTAGTAAATGCTCAACAACCAAGGAATTTTCTACATGGCAACTTGGTTTAGGGCTTAAAGTGGCCCCACAGGGTCCCCTCACAATTATTCTGTTAGTGGAATAAATTCAAACCCAGAAACCCTTGCCACCAGACTAAAGTAAGTGTCAAATAATCCATTGGGTTAAAATCAACAAAAATCTATCGAATAAAGTGCCCAACAATTATCCCCTAGCAATTGTCCTACGAAGTTAATTTGAATACATAGGGGAAATGTGCCAACAAACACAGTAGATTTTAGTCACAAGTAATTTACATATATGACCTTGAAGTGAAGAAAAAAGTTTGCATAAATTTCCAGGTTTATGTTTGTAACTTCTCCATAAAATTGATAGTTGCCCAAGTTGACTTGAAAATAACATGCAATACAAAATTTCACATCTCACAAGCTGTTTGTAATAATAAGAAAAAAAAGAATAGTTTCAACAAATAAGAACTTGTTCAACATGAGAATCACAAAACAGCACTTCATACAGGCCTGTATTGAATAGGCATTTTTAATCAGTTTTATAGGATAGACAATAGAAAAATCAGGCAAGTCTACATACCACTTTCATAGATGGTCACAGGGAGATCCTTTTGTGAATGATTGATAGCAGGATTGAGAATAACATAAACTGGGCTCTCATTAATATCCATCAACTGTAACAAAGAGAACATCATTAAATAAACTCCATTCCTTACAACATATTAACAAGTAACTGCCATTATGGCTCAAACTCATTAAGTATATCATTTCACTTGGGTTACGATCTTTTTCTAATAAGCAGGTAAAAGCACTTATGGATTGTGTTGTAATAATTGCGGCAGTAGTTTTTGTGATGGAGGCTGTGGCAACCATGGTAATAACAAGAACTATAGGATTATATGGCAGACAGGATAGTGGCGGTGGTGGGAATGACTAATTACAGCAAATGCAGAAGCTGATACACAAACCTGGACTAGAGTTCTAACATTGGAGGGTGGAAGGACATTTTGTATTTTTTGTATTTGTGTGTGCACACAGAGGAAGGATTAGAATAGAAACTCTACCTAAAAGATGAAATTTCCGATCATGGATGTTAAAGGCATGAGCCCAAGGGAACTTTGGTCTCATCACTTGTTATTATGTCATATAAGTCACTTAAGTTCTGCCCACTTCAATAAAAGCAGAACCTTGAGCTGAAATAACACATACCCCATTCAAAACCAACCTAAAGCAAAGCCCAATAATAAGCCAAATATCCCCAAAATGAGGATCACTGACATGACAAACTAGGGGTGTAAGCAAGTCAAGCCTGCTCACAAGATACTCAAGCTCAGATCAGTGAATACCCAAACTTGGCTCACTAACAGTCAAGTTCAAGTTGAGTAATGAAGGGATAAATTCTGCAAAAGCAAAAGAGGACAAAAGAAGGTTGGAGGGAATGAGTCAGGAAGGAATGACGAAAAAAACTGATAGAGGAGAGTTGAGTAATGAAGATTCTGTGGCATCTTTTGTGGGGAAGCTTGGCTGTAAACTGAAAGATCTGAATGAACTCAAAGTGTTTCTACAGAAAAAGAGAGAGGAAGTAAAGGTTAAAAAGAGAAAGATGAGCAAGGATGAAAGATTAATGAGGGATGTGGAAGGAGATAAAAGTTTTCATTTCAAAGGGGAAAGGAGGAATGGAAGTAAGTGAGATTAGTAGAGGTCAGGGGTGAACAATTTGAAGACAATGAAAATTTTTAGTTGGAATGTTAGAGGTTTGGGAAGTGCTAGAAAGAGAGCAGTCATTAAAGAGGCAATCAAGAAGATAAATCCGGATGTGGTAATTTTGCAAGAGACAAAGAGGGCAGACTTTGATAGTAGGTGGGCAAGGAGTGTTTGGATAGGGGGGTCAGCTAGGCTGCACCCCCCCCCCCCCCTCTTCTCTTGGGGGCAGCAGGGGGTATTGTTACATTGTGGAAAATTGATATCCTCACAGATTCGGAGGAATTGATAGGACAATTTACAGTTTCAGTGAAGTTTAAGCAGGTGGAGGATGGTTTTGAGTGGGAGTTAAGTGTTAACAAATGTGTATGTGCCAAATGACTACAGAGAGAAGGGGAAATTGTGGGAAGATTGGAAAAACTGGGTGACCACAAGCATGAGGAACTTTAACCAATATGTGGATGCTTTTAAGCTTAAAGAGATCCTTTTGTCACATTGCAGATTTACTTGGTCCAATCTCCAAGCAAACCCCATTTGCTCTAAGCTGGACAGATTCCTTTTCTCAAATGATTGGGAAGAACACTGGGAGAACTTGACTTTTATTGCCCTTCCAAGGGTTACCTCTAGCCATTGGCCTATTGTGATCTGTAAGGAAGAGTTGGGAAATGCAAGGGTGGCTCCTTTTAGGTATGAAAATATGTGGTTAAGCCACTCAGGATTTATTAGGAAAGTCAAAGGTTGGTGGCTAGAGAGAAATCTTGAAGTTGAGTGGAGTGGTATAAGGTTCCATAGAAAGCTCCAATTTCTAAAAAATAGAATTAAAGATTGGAATATTCTAGAGTTTGGGAGGTTGGAGGAAAGGAAGCAACAACACGAATTGAAGATCTGGATTTGAAGGAAGAGAGGGGAAGCCTTACAGAAGAGAAGGAACTTAGATGGAGGCTACGGAAAAAAAAAATTAGAGGATTGTTTGCTCAAGGAGGAAATAAGTTGGAAGCAAAAATCAAACGTAAGTGGCTGAAAGAGGGGGATAGGAATACTAAATTTTTTCATGGAGTGGCAAATGGAAGGAGGAAAATTTTCATCTCTAGCCTAGAAGTTGAAGGGGTTACATTATCCAATCACAATGAGAGTGTTGGAGCCTTTGCAGAACACTTTAGATCAATCTTCAAAAGACCCTTAAATAACAGAGTTTGGGTTGAGGGGTTAGATTGGCCTTCCTTGAGTGTAGAAGATAGGGTTTGGTTGGAGAGGATGTTTGAATTGGAAGAGGTGAAGGAGGTTGTCTTTTCTATTGATAGATCAAAGGCTCCAAGCCCAAACGTTTTAACAAGATTGCTGGGAGATACTGAAAGAAGACCTTCTGTTGGTGTTTGAGGAATTTTTTAACAAAGGAGTGATTAACCCAGGCTGAACTCCACCTTTATAGCCTTGGTTCCCAAGAAAAAAGAAGCAAACCACCCGAGGGACTATAGACCAATAAGCTTAGTAAATAGCTTATACAAGATCATAGCAAAGGTGTTGTCCCTTAGGATCAAGAAGGTGCTCCCTACCATTATAGAAAATAATCAATGAGCTTTTGTAAGCGGAAGGCAAATAACAGATCAAATTCTTATAGCCAATGAGAGTGTTGAGGACTTTAAGAGATCAAAGAAAAAGGGGTGGTTTGTAAATTGGACCTAGAAAAGGCTTATGATCTAGTAGGCTAGTCCTTCTTGTTGGAGATGATGATTAATTTTGGGTTTGGAGATAGATAGTGCAGGTGGGTGATGGACAACATTCTTGTTTTTTATTACTTTTGATTTTTTAGCCCATTGTGTATACTGAACATAATCTTTTTGTACAAAGGGTGCACTGTATACTCTAATATTTAATTAATGAAATAGTCATCTTGCCTTTTTCATGTTTAGCATTTCATTAATCAGATACTTGTGGACAAGATTTTAGGAGAAATTTAAGTAAATCATCTTTTAGGTTTTTTACATTGTTTTGTGAATCCTGCAGTATATACCTTTTTATAAATGATAATTTGATTAGAATTTTCTCTTTAAAGTGGCATATTTATTAGGCTAAATATGATCATATAAATTATTACAAACCTACTTATGAATTGGTTCAAATTGAACCACTTCACCAATCCAAGTGGCAAGCAATTTAGGTCACCATGGAATTTAAGGTTCAAACTAGTAATAACTCAAGTATATTTTTTTTGATGAATGAATAACTGAAGTATATTGTAACATGATGTTATATCTATCAACTAGTACCACACCCCACATAAGATCAGATTGCCTCAAGCTTAGCTCATTGTAAACATAAACAATAAGCATTGCAAACCTTTCCCAGCGATGCCATGAAATCAAGTAGCATCGTATGCCACACATCCTAATGCAACATTTTGGAATTTAGATTTAAAGTCTTCCATAGAGAATTTCCGCCTGAAGTATGTCTCTTTTCCTTTCTATAATACTATTATTCATGCCACTTGCTTATCCGGATCTAAAATATATATAATAGAGTTATTGAAAGGAAAAGGAAAAAAAAAAGGATAAATCCACACCATAATTGTAGTTGAAGAAGATTTGAAACTTACAGCTTTGTGGATATGCATATCCGACTCCTGTACATCACTTCCCGTCGAATACCAACCAAGAATATAGAAATTCGGAAATACCTTCTTATCTGGTACATTCACATAACAGTAAATTTAATTTTGAAATGTCAGCAAACCCTATTTATCAAAAAAAAAATGTCAGCAAACCCTAGATTATGAATCACCCAACATTAAACCCAAAGCCCTATACGCTTAACAACAATTAAGAAACCCCACTAAATTTTGCTAAAAACAAGAAAACCTACGAAATTCCAAATCAAACTAGGCCCACGAAAATCAGCATTTACTCAGTAATAAAAAAGAAAGGAAATAACCCAAATTCTCATAATTAATAAAAGCCACAAAAAACGATGAAGAACAAAAAAGAAAACCCACAGAAGAGAAGATGACAAAAACGCTAAAAATTTTGGATTTCATACAGTGGAATGACAAAAAGTTGCCCAATTCTCAAAATAAAGAAAACCCACAAACAATATCAAATAAACCCTAGACAGATCACTTTCCTTTCAATGGAATAACGAGAGACAGGGAGTTCGATGTGTATCTAATATCGAATGAATACTTACAGAGCTCTTGCTTCTTCTCGAGAAAGGATCGGTCGAGGGACTCGGTGGAAGGATCGTAAAGGAGCTCGAAACTGTTAAATATCTCCACCGTTCGACCTCGCTGGATTCCAATCACACAGCCGAAGACCCTTGGCGGTTGAGGAGGCGGGGATGAGCCTCCATTGCTGCTACCGTGAGGGGGCTGTGCCTGGGACTTCACTCGCGTATAGTGATCTGATATGTTCACGATCACCAGCGGGTGCAGCTTGAAGGTCAACCCGCTGCTCGACGACGACGCCATACCTTTACCTTACTTACAACCCTCCGGCTCCGGTACCTCCTTCTGCACCTATGCACTCATACACCCATGAATTCATGAAGGGAGTGTGTTCGGAAGTTGGAACCGTGGTTTTGCGTACTTTTCAGGAATTTTCTTAAATTTACCCTTACTTTTTTTAAACCCGTATAGATAGGTCCAGGTCCCCCGTGGCAACGGAGCGGGGCACCCCTAACCCGTCCCCTATATCGGGGCAAGGAATCAACCCCATCCCCAGCCCCGTCGGGTATTCGGGTATGGGAAATCCCCGACATATTCCCAGCCCGAAGTCTTTTTAATACTATTAAGGTCATGTTTGGTTCGTAGGAATAAGAGTGTGGAATCGGAATTGGAATGCAGTGGAATCGGAATCCCATTCTCATTCCTGCTGAATGGCATTCCCCTATTTGAGGAATGGCCATTCCCTGCCCCTCTCTTGGGAATGAAATCCCATTCCTGCTGATTTTAATTATCATTCTCATTTCTATCTGAACTAAAAAGACTATGGGAATGGACCATTCCGATTTCAATTCCGAAGGATTTGAATTCCGATTCTAATTCCAAAGGATTTGAATTCTGATTCTAATTCCAATTCCAATTACAAATCAAACGGACCCTAAATTCCAGATTCTGTATGTTTTCTAATTCAGTAAACATATCACTTTGCCCATGAAAAGAAACCGGTCATTAACAAATAATGTTCAAAATTTTTAAATAAGAACAGGAATCCCCAAAAAATGTTGTCAAAAAAAGAGGAAATTAAGTTGAGGTTGGTTGTTTCAACAAAAGCCTCTTCACAAGTGGAATAAAACCAGGAAAAAAGTCAGCAATAATTAATCAGATAAAATTAGCAATAAAAGACCAATAAATCATAATAAAAATAGACATAAATATGCTGGCTCAAGTGCTTAACCTATCAACAAATCTAATTCTCTTCAAAGTTGTCATTCAGCCCAAATTATTAACAAATCTCTTTGCAAGTATATATTTATCACATAATAAATTAATAATGCATCTTGATAGTGAAGAAAGAGCTTCACTACACACTACAAATATGAATGCATTTCTAAAATTACATGTAAAATATGAATGCATTTCAAAAATTACTTATAAAATATGAATGCATCATACCATGAATGCATTTCTAAATTTACATGTAAAATATAAATGCATCACACTATGAATGCATTTCTGAAATTACATGTAAAATATGAATGCATCACACTATATCATTTAGGACTCGTTGCTAACCTATTCAAAGGAATAATACCAGATTGGAGAATATGCATTGATAGCTTTAATTGCTTTGCAAAGAGAGAAAGAGAGAGAGTAAATAATCAAACATTTCAATTTGCAAAAAAATAAAAATAAAAACATTATATATATATATATCAAAAATAAACCCTCCATTTGAAGGAATTTTATATCTCAAACAAGTATTATTAAATAAGTTTGCATCTCAAGTCTCAACAACTCAAAAAATAAACCTTCCATCTCAATTAGACAACCTTCTACTTCAATCCAACAGCCCCACTTTCCTAAAACAATTAAAATGCAAGAGTATGCATATGGAAACTAAGTTAAAAATTATTTTGAGTTACATAAAATTCAATAATAAACATTTTAAATCATATACCCCATCATCTATATCATAATCATCACTATTGATGGTTTCGTAAGTGTGTAAGGATCATCACTAAGAGGAGCATCTACATAAAAGAAAAAAGTTAATTACAAAGGTAAAATTATGACATTCAATTTTTTTGATAGATAAATATGCAATTTAAATAGCATTACATTGAATTTTATACGCCAACTAATTTTGAGCATACATCAATGCCTCCAATATCTTAGCATGAAGTCTACTACGATGTGGACTTACTAGACTTCCCCCAATGCTGAAGGTAGACTCTGAAGCAACTGTGGAAATAGGAATATCTAGCATATCTTTAGCAATTGCTTGTAAGGTGGGATACTTGAGTCCATTTGACTTCCACCAAGCTAAAATATCAAAGTTCTGAGTTTTAAGCATCACATTTTCTTTTAAATAATAGTCCAACTCTAACTTCAAAATCACATTACTTGAACTCATATTAACAAACAAGTCGTAATTAGAAAGTGGATTTTGTTCTTCAATATCAACATTTTCAGATGTGCAAGTTGGATTAACTAAAGTTTCACTACCATGTCCAACTTTCTTATTCTTGGATTT
The DNA here is from genome assembly GCF_000365185.1 of Nelumbo nucifera. Next base: position 3,333,416 of record NW_010729105.1, on the reverse strand, counting down.
GGATTGATGCTCGTGAAGTAAATCATAACACAGTTGACGAATCCTCTCAATCTCATCCAATGGACAATTCCATATATCATAGGAAAATAATACTCCATCAACTTCATCTTGTATCTTGGATCCAACACTGTTGCCACTCTCAAAATGTCATTAATCACACACTAATATTTGTTAAATTTTTCCAACATTTTTAATGCCATATTCCTTACAATTTCACATGAACATCTAAGCCATTGAGATAATACTATTCTGATTTCACAAACTTTGGGAAAATATAAATTTGTCATGTGATACTTAGTCCTTGAGAATAATTCAATCACATTATAAAACAACTTTAACCTTCCACAAATTTCCTTTGCTAACTCTCACTCTTCCTCACTTGGTAAATATTTATATTGTGATTTACATTGCCTTAAGCGAGAAAAAACATCATTATAAATCAAAGCAGTATAAAGCATCTCATATGTCGAATTCTATATACATTCAAGAGATAATTTCGTACTACTTTGAATTTATAATTGTCAAGATGTTTCCTCAAATTTTTACTCTCTTTTGGGGTTGTTTTATAATACACAATACTATCACAAATTTTCTCAATGGCCTCTTCAATCACAACTAATCCATCTTGTACAATTAGGTTTAGTTTATGTGCACATGAATCTTCCATCCAACATAAATGAATTCATAGAAAGTTTATCCATAATATCATTAAAAATAGCATCATTCATAGTGTAATTATCAACAGTAAATGTAGACAATTTTCTATCAATATTCCAACCTAAAAAACATTCTACTAACATGCCTACAAGAACCTCTTTTCTGTGTGGATAAGACACATAGGCAGACCTATAACAATAGATAAAAGGAAAAAAAAAACAAAGCATTAATGCTAAATATAAAAAATGGTACAACTTAAGCATACTAAATACTAGTAGTGAATTATTATATTAGAAGGCATACCTTATAATTCGGCTTTGTACAACCTAATCAACATCAATGAAGTGTGTTGTCACAGTCATGAACCCTTTATTCTGATTATTAGTGGTCCACATGTCAGTTGTGATGGCTACCATCTTCTCATTCTTTTCCAACAACTTAATTGTCATTTTCTTTTCTTCCTTAAAAGTTTTCAGAATATCTTTCTTAATTATGTTTCTCGAAACCACTGTAAAAGTAGGTTGAATACTATAGAAATATTTCCTAAATCTAATGTGGTTGACTATAGAGAGAGAATACTCATGTAGAATAATCATATTAACAAGTTATCTCCTTGAGATTTTTGGATTATAGGCGATGTATGTAACTTTAAACTTTCCATCCTTCTTATTTTGACTTGTCCCCCAATTTTATTGCCTAACATTTGGTTGATTATGCCTTTGACACCTTTGGAAATGCTCATGCAAATGTTTGGTTCCATTTTTTGAGTCCCCACCCAGCTTCTTAGCACAATAGTTACAAACCGCCTTGACCTGTCCTTCTATAGTTACTTTTATAAAATGATTTCACATAACAAATATGACCCTCTTCTTAAATAGTGTCTCTAAAGTTGTGGTAATTGAACCTCTTTTGCCACCATCATTTCTAGAGCTTGCGAATGGAGCTATTGTAATTGCATCATTTGAGGTTGAAACAAGAAATGGGATAGCACTTTGGTTAGCTGGTAGAGGGTCCAGATTATCTCATTGTCTAGACATTAAGACTAGTTTTAAAGAAAAATAAATTAGAAATAGTTAAAAAATGTTAGACAAATAAAAAATATAGAAAAAATATTTTAAAAATATTGATAAATAACTAAGTTTACTTAATGTTCTATATTCCCAAACAGCTTAGAAGTATCACTCATTATGATTGAACTTGGTGCCATCAGCTATTTGTTGTTAGCCTTTGGTTCTGTGAAATGAAACTCACATATAAGTTGATGGGGAAAAAAAATCTATTAGGCTTAGGGTTCGATAATAAGCTTGAGGCAAGACCCAAATAAAATACTTTGACACTTGGATGCTCATGACCCAATTTAAGACACGACTCATAACTTTGAGTTCTTTATTTGTAATGATTGTACACTCCCTACATTAATTGAAAATACAAAATAACGTTCAAAAATCAATATTTTATATAGTAATGCATTTAAACTAAGGGGTGCATTTTAAGATTCATTTGAATGTTCTATAATCACTAGACTGCAATATTATTTTTTTCTCTATGACTTCTTGCAATCATTTATAATTATCATATGATATAAACTTATTATTAAATATCAATGCTTTCAATATATAGCTTGAATGTTGGCAGCCCACTATTCATTTTGTTTGAACAATTAAATTCTAAATCAACAGTCCATCATTGACCAATCTGCAGTCCACTTAATGCAAAATTGCTCTAAAAAATGAATTATAAGAATCAAGAATTCAATATACAAAGAACAATAGAACACACTCTACACATTTAGAAAAGAGTCTAATTGATCAATAAGTATTTCTACTCAAGGAAAATTTTCTAAGCATCTTACTCAAGGAAAATTTGTTTGCATTATGGTGTAAAAAAAATCATTTTGACCCTTTAGACGATTTTGGTTTCTTTGAATATTGACCAGTACAATAAAATAATTTCCCATCCACTAAGTACAGAAAAAAAAACAACTAAGACACTTTGAATAACGCCTAAATGAAATAATCTCATTCTGGCCTTGGGTTAACATAGAGTGCTCAAATTTACTACTTAAAATAGAGGCATTTCCATTAGATAAGATAGAAATGAGGTCATTTCAGAATCGTGAATCTCCAAAATGTAATGTTTCTTTATATATAAGGCCACTTCTCTCCTACAAAATTAACATTGAAAAAGAAATGAACTCATTATAGTTCCTTTAGTCACAATTGCTAATTCTACCATTTTCACACTTGTGAATAGGAATGGTACTAAAAAAATGGTATCATCAATCATCATATCATGGTACTAAAAAAATAATAAAATCATTAGTCATTGGCTCACCTCTTCAACTTCGAACAACTGAGAATAAGATGGAGTCGGTCCACCATCTACTAGTGCTACTGCTTGCAAACTACGACAAACTGAGAGAGGGAGGAGAAACGTGGACAAAAGTTACAAAACACGAATAGAACAAAGGAGAGTCTCTGCTACTTTGGAAGTCGAAACCCAGAATCACTATCAAAGTTTGAGGAGGAAGAAAAAAGGGATGAAGGGAAGGGAAGCTGGGAGGGATTTTGCCACTTTTTGTTTTTGGCTTTTGGCTTTTGGAGTTTAGAGTTGGGGGGGATGTCGAAGTCTTAAGTCTTTAACCTAAAGACAAAACTCACAAAAGTCCAAAACCTAATATTAGGCTATTATATATATAAGGGGTAAAAAGAAAATCCTCGAAGCCGACCCATCCCCATTTATGGTCAGGTAAATTTCGCCTCATTTGAGGTGGGGCGGATTAGGGCCCCAATTTTGTGGGGAAAATTGTTATCCCTAGATATCAAGATGAAAATAAGGAGTCCAAATCTTCTCCGCATAGAGTATGCCTCACGCAAACCTCATAGCATGTCCTAACCAACATCTCCCATACTTAATATTTATTATTCATGGGAGATGTTCCCAATACAAGGTGGGAAGTAGTTGTGAGGTCAGTGTGAGGCGCTCTCTGTGAGGAGCATATCCTAATTTGGAATTAAGTGAATCTAACAAGTATTGATTGGGGCTAGTTCGCGTATGGCAACTGACAAATGGCATGTGTAATTGTAGTTATTGGGATAAGTGTTTTTGAGAACATATTTGTCCAAATAATGATACTTATTGGTGTTATGATATTCTCCATGTAAAGATGTACAATAATCAATTTATCCAAAAAAAAGTTATATTATTAATGGAACAATCATGAGTAAGCAATTTTATCTCTCCCTGAAGTTTTGTATGTAATTGATGTATGCGCATGCTACACATTATTTTTATTGTTTTATACATGATTTTGATGATGATTTTCATGATTTTTACCCTAATTGAGAAAGATTTCAGGAAATCAAGAGTTTGGGACAGCTTAGGGTGAAGATAGTGTGAAGACATACTGATAGGGCGAATAAGGAAGCATTTCGGCCCATCTAGAATAAAGACCCAGCTGAGAATCAAAAGGAGAGCACTTCGACCCATAAAGAAACAAAGCCCAATTCGAAACCCTCTAAGGGAAGCATTTCGGCCCACCAAGAATTGGCCCAACTGCAGCCTAATTCGCAGCCCTAGGGAGGCTCCTAAAGGCGGCTGCCTTTAGAGAAGAGAAAGAAGGTTTAAGGGAAGAGTATAAAAGAAAAGAAAAAGAAGAAATTAGGGTTTGAACCCCTAAAAGCAAATGGAAGAAGAGAAGTGTTAGAGAAGGAAGGAGGCTGCTAAATGCGAATTGAAGAAGAATCACATCAAGGAGATCGAAGATTGATGCAAGAATCATAGGTTGTCTTCTTCTTTGGTTCTACGCATTTGGTAACCTAGATTCAACTAGGGTTTAATGGACTTTTGTTATTGAATCTTTCTTTCTTGCTATTATTCGAACCATGTTGGATGTTAGTTCAAGTATGTAATTAATTCTTTTATGTTATTCGATTGATTGGATTCATTCTTGGGATTTCTTGATTAGGGTTTTCAATTGATAGAATAATCTTGGCCGAATTGTTCTTAATTATTGGATTGCTTGAGAAAGAGTTTAGGTAATCAGATCATCTAATCAAGAAAACGGATCTAATGCATGGTTAGTTTGGTATTCATTCATACCTGAATTGATGCCCTTCAAATTCTTTGTTCTTAATGCATCTATGGTGATTAAATTCTTGATAGAGATATATGAATTGTCAACCATAGATAGAGTGGGTTGTGCTCGAGAAAGGCTACTCCTATCATTAGGGTTTCGCCAACCCATGACTGAATTCCACTTTAGTTGAATAGCTTAATGGTTTAATTGCTGAACCAATTCTGCTAGTGTTTACATACAACTTTTCTTCTCATTACATGAAGGTGGTTTGATCCGAAACTGTTTAGGGTAGCTTGCTAATTAGGAATTAGGGTTTTTATTTGTTTAATATTTCGGTTTATCAAACAACAAAAGGCTGGTTCAGTACTAGTAATCGTTGGATCAATCCTCATGGGAACGATACTCTACTCATCATTGTATTACTTGATCGGCTAGTGCACTTGCTAGTATAATCTATATGCATCAGTAATCTTATTTTTTATTAATAATATAGATTTCTAATATTGATAAAAAAAAGAGTAATACCAAAAAACGAACATAGGTTTAGATTAGAGTATCCCTAAACTATTTGATAACTATTTAAAGTACCATTAAAGATTTATAATTACAACTGATCTTTAACTTTTGGAAATTCACTTTTCATTAAGTCTTACTATTAAATTAGACAAAAAAGACTATTTTACCCTTAGCTATTCTTTCAACTTTTAAAATATAACCCAAATTTTAAACAAAACCCAACTTTGTTCTCCAGCCAAGGACAATAAATATAAGGAATTAGGACCATCGCATATAATGATCCAAATAAACAATTGCAAATCCTCTCTCTCTCTCTCTCTCACACACACACACACACACACACACAAACACACTATACTCTATTCCGTTGTCCAATCCCAACAAAACATTTTAAAACAACAAAGAATAGAGGGAAGAATTAAAGAAAAATTGGCAAGTTTTGTCTTTCTCCCCTATCAACACACCAATTGGCAAATTTTGTCTTTCACTTGAATTCTTATCATCTTCTTTTTTCTTCTAATTAAAGATCCAGCTTAAAATTTTATAATTAAACTTTTCACAAATCTTTAAACCTCCATGAATGAAATGAATTCAACAAAGCCAACAACTCAAAACCTTATAAAACCCATCAATAGCAATGTTTGTTTCCATTTGTCCCCACCTCCTCTTAATTCCTATATTGTAATTGCCATTAGATGCCAACCTCTTAACCTTTAGCTCAACCATACAAGGACTAAGGGACTTCGTCAAGGTTAACAATTCCACCTTCAAAACCAAAGTTTAGTCTTTAAAATTGTCAAAGATTTGGTCATATATCCTATTATAGGACCACTCGCTATTGTTCCAATCACAGAAGTTGTAGTCAAGAAAACCAAAGAAAAATTAATTAACTTAACCTCTACATCAACGTATGGTGAAGATATGAATTGTTCAAATCTATATATTTTGGTTGCAATTAAGAAGTTCAAAATTAAGGTCTTTTAAGTTAAAATCCATTAATTGGTCAGATCAAGGAGCAATTAACAAGTTGAAGCCTAATAAGAACAACTATGATGTGGCATGGAGATTTTCAAACAAAAAATAAATTTGCTATTGAAATTAGGTCATTTAGGTTCGACTATTCAAGTTGCATCTCAGCACCATTTTTTTAAGGTTTTGTTTAGGGCTTATTCATTATTTCATGCGAGCAAATTCCATGTGTTGCTCTACTCAAATTGTAGGTCTATGTAGTTTACATGTGAAATATTTGATACTATGCCTAAATAGAACCAAGGTTCAAAGTATTGATATAATACGCCCAACATTAAGCACATTGTATCGTATCTTAGAGTGCCCTATACACATGTTTACAGGTATTTTTGGGAACCCCTTTTTATTAAATAACATATATATATATATATATATAATTTAAAAAAAGTACATCACTTAAAACATTGATACACCTTTGTTGATACATAGAGGTGTATCAATACTTTGAACAATGAATAGAATTTGCTTACTTGGAATTGCATGATCTCTAGTTATGGATAATGGACTCCTGGATATCCCATTAGATTTCTATCAATTAAAATTTGAATGGATAGCAGTAAATAAAGTGTGTTTGAAAATTTTCTTCAACATAGTGAACAATTAAGAGCACTTCGCTTTGAATAATTTATGCATATAGAAACAATATTCTCAATGTCTTTTAATATAATCCCAATGGTAGCATTTAGTATGCCAAATGCAAGAGTTTGAATGCTGCCCAAGAGGCCTTTTAAGGATACTCCATGCATGGATGTCATTACTTGGAATACCATGATAATAGGGTGCTCATATAGAGAAGTAAAAGTGGATTGTAAGGCTAATGAGGACAAAACTAGATTTTTGAAAAATTAGAAGTATCATGTGATGTTGCATGTAATTGGAATGTAATGGATAATTTTCAAAAGGGTAGTATATCTCATATTTATGAAAGTTTAAGGGTACCTTAAGTAATTATTAGATAGTTTAGGGGTACCTTAAGTAATTAACTTAAAATTAACAAAATATCTCCGCATGCTTTTGGCAAAGCCAATGGGAATAGTAATTAATGCAACAAATACTACCTACTATGCCAATTTAGAATTGCCATTACCATCTTCGTATCTGGTCAGAAGATGCAATCATTACCACCATTATTGTTACTCATTCTTTTTCTCTCTCTCCACCCCAAATGAGTGTTTTAGAGATCAAATAAGATGCCCACTAGGTCATATTTGGTTAATATCAAATCCATGAATCCTTTATACATGCAAGTATGGACAAGATTATTGGGGTTGGTGGGATTATTGTTGTTCTAAACTATGACTCTAACTCACAATGTTTATTGACATTTTAAACAAACTATACCACCATTGCTGCATTAAGATGGCAAGGTACCTAGATTTCATACTACTTCACTATTGGTGCACATATCACAATATAAAATGGCGATGTGTTGCTATGGTTTATTATGGGTATAGATGTGCGGACAAAAAATCCCAACTAACAAATATGTAACATGGAGGAGCCTCTATTATGTGCACCTAGTAAGCAATCTCAATATGTTATTGGTTCATTATATCAAGTAATATGCCATTTCATGTGTTTTCTTGTTCTTGTACTTTTGTTTATTTCTTCATGCTTTAAATAAAATGATGTATTACATATTTTGATTTCTTTGAACATGTTTTATGGGAGTGTTTGGTAGTCAAAAGTAAATGAAATTGTTATCAATTTCATCAATCATCTATTACTATATATGACAATGTTAAACAGGTGTAGCCCCTTTCCACACTCATGCGCATTTAAAATTTTAATTTCTAAAAACATAAAAATTTATAAGTTAAAATGTGATGGCATTTCCAAACATCTCTTATTTATTATCGTTCTCCCATCTCCATTCATTTATTTTGTATGTAATAGCCAAGATAAAGTTTATAGGCCTTATTTCTAAATACAGTTACAACACTACCCTTGGTCATCAAACATTTATAAATAAAAGCTTAGAAGAATTGATATGATACAATATGGTTTTATATAGAATATGAATTCATTATACTGAAGCTAAGAAACAACGCTTGTTTGAGAAGTAAAGATACCATTAAAGTGGATGTGGATGCCAATTGTATAGTTGTTGGCCATGTGAAATCATTGATGAGTGATGATTGTTGAATGAACATCCATATAAAAATGCTTCAACAAAAATATTGTTCCCATCGATCTAAGATAATTTCCCTAGTACCCAATCATTTAGATTTTAAGAGGTGGGAAAGTTGGTCAATGGGATTTTTGTTTCCATTAACCAAGAATCTCATGTTGTTTTTTTCAATTTATGTGGGGACCAAGAAAAGTTTATTTTCTGGATATCACATACCCGGGTAAGTGATACCCATCTCCGAGATGGGTAAATAACTTTCCCACTTTGGGGAAAGTTGCCAACACTTGAATGGGACAAAAAATTCCCCTTTTAATAATGGATTTTTATGGCTAAAATGGTCATTACCTTATTTACATGAGAAATAAAAGAACATTGGTAAATGCACTTACCCAGGTAAGTATTTCCTAGGAAAAACTTACCCAGGTAATTGCATTTACCTGGGTAAGTAACTTACCAAAAAGCGAACGGGGCCTTAGTGGTAGGGCATCCTAGAATTCTCTTATTTTGTACAATTTTCTCTAAATGTAGTTAATTTTTTTTCTCTGGATTTCTCTCTTCCTCAATCACCCCACTTTCTATCTTAATCTCCCATCTCCGTCATCCTCAATAGTGGAGGAGGATCTTTTCAAAGTTCTTTCCTTAATCCTCATATGCAATTCAATAGTCCCAATTAAGGCATCAACTAGCAATGCCTTGCCAAGCGATATATGGCATCGAACATTGATCTTTAAAATTCATTGTGATAAACCTCTAAAGTATGTTGGATTGAAAGCTATGTTAGCCAAAGCTTGGGACATTGATGGATAAGCCAATATGAAGTTTACAATATCTTTTTGTTCATGTTGTTTGGAAAACAACTACGAAATTAGAAACCCTTATGAACCTGATGCAAATAATATTTCCAAATCAAGCAAATTTGCTTGAGCCTATATTTTTATCGATGTCTCAAACCAATTGTAGGCTGAGGTCTCTTACACATTACTCGGTGGCCGAACTATTCCCATCCAGGTACACTATGAACATTTGCCTCACTATTGTGTTTTTTAGTGAATCTTGGCCATGAGAAATTGATGTGCAAAACTCAACAATGGATATGGTGTAGTTTTGGATTAATGTCAAAATCTTAAGGTTCATGGGCGTTTATAGGCATTCTCTAAACCCTAATTGACCATGGATATTCAAGAACCACCCCTAGCCAAGACAAGTTCTACTATAACGCCTACTTTGTTGGAACCCGCTATTCCATTCAATGCTGATAAATACTAGAGTATGGCATCTCCTTCATCAGCGGGTGAAAATGGTTACACATGACCCAACCACCAATAATGCTCTAACTTTGACAAGTGAAATTGCACTTAATTTTCATTGGAATAATTCTGTTACAACTAGCAAGTCATCTTATTTTCTCTTTTCACATATATCCCTTCATTTGGTTCATTGTCATATTTTAAACTTGAACCGCCATTCTATCAATGCAAAATGTTGTTTGGAGATTTCATGTATGGATGGTGATCATAATGACGTGGTTACATTACACACATGGTTTCTTGCCTTAAGTTCTTGTGATTGACCACCACCATCTCTTACAATACATGTTTCGAATACATCATGAAAATTAGTGTCAAATGTTTCTCTTTATAACCCTTTAAAGAGTGAAATGTCTCATTTCAAAATTTTTGGAGGTGCGCCTGCCAAATCAGGCAAGTGGACCTTTCTTAGTACCCAATTAAACTTGCTATTACTCTTGCTAATAACAATTTTTGGGGGTCACCAGATAGTTCATTTTCATCGAGTCCTTAAATATGAGTACTCATCCTTCTTTTTATTTGTGAGACGAAGTATTATGAAGAAAAATCAAAGAATCTATTGCACTTTTGTCACCAATATAATGTACACATCATTCCTTCTCAAATTGTCTCAGGTGGATTATGGCTTGGTTAGGATAAACCATTCACAATTAATATTCTATCTACATGTTTTAATTTTACACATTGTCGAATCACATGTCACCATACCCATGTGTTATGGGATTTATTATGTTGCTATGTATACCCTTCCACCAATTGAGGATTAGCTTTTCTTTGATATTATGCACTTTGTGACTCATACCACAATAAACCTCATGTACTTCATTGGGGATTTCACTCTTATACTAAATCTATATGAGAAAAGCGGCAACAAAGGAACTAGCACTTAATACTATAGGCAATTTTCACACATGTTACATGAATGTGGAGTTATTGATTTGGGTGGTTTGGGCTCCTTATTCACTTAGTCAAACCAAATGAATGCAAGCGATATTGTGAAACAAAGATAACATAGAGTAATATCTACCCATAGAGTAATATCTACTCATTATTTTATGTTTTTATGAATAATTGAAGATGGTTATTAGGTGTGTGTGATTCTTTTGTTGAATAGAGATGGAAACAGACATAAATAATGATAATCTAAACCACATCCAACAATAGAGTCTACCTCTTCAAATGTTATGGCCAAAATTGATCCTGCATGGGATCATGTCTCCCTTAAAGTATATCCTATTAATGAAGTAAAGTCAATGGCATGCATGTATTATTAAAAGACTTTTAAATGAAGAAGCATTAATAGGAAGAAACAACATTTTGTACAAAAGAAAGGAGAAATTGTAGTTTATCTAAAAGCACCATGTTTAAAATGGAGCAGCTGTTGCATGGAACTATTGAAAAGAAAAAAAAATCTAGGTCTAAGTGTGAATTGGGAGGTATTGAAACAAGTATTGATGTTGATATTAGTGAAGTGAATTCATCCAGTATAAATGGAGAGATCTTGAGGAATAGTCAAGGGAAAAATCCAAGTGTACCCTTAGGAAAGGGGAAAGCACTTGTAGGGACAATAGCTAGTCATTTTGCTCTAAGAACCAATTTAAGTGCATAACTATCCATTAAGAATATATTAGTATCTAAGATGTTAATTAAACTTGTAGGGGTGAAGATAACTTAGTTAATATCATCTCATATTATTGGTTTCATACTTTAGTCTTGAATCTTGAACCTTATGACTAATGTGTACATAATTCTAATTTTATCTAGGCCATCTAGATACAGATGAAGATGAAACATAATAAGGAGATAAGGATAATGATACTACCTGGTTTTACTTGGCTTTATTAATGAAAACTTTATGGATTTGGATTTTGGACTTGTTAGTTATATTTTATTCTATGGCTAATCTTTGGAACTGCTCAGATTTTAATTTGTGGACTTTATGATCTATATTGCCTATTTAGTTGCCTATTTTAATTCTATGGCTAATCTTTCGGTTTTGGTTTAACTGGTTCAGTCTAATTGGTTTCGGTTTTACTATTCAGTTATTTTGCATTTCGATTTTCGGTTTCAGTTATTATAGTTGATAAATCGGTTAACTAAAAAAGTTGATTTAATTTTATAACTATATGTTTTTAATACTATTTATATTATAATTTATAATTTTATATTAATATTTAATATATTATGAAATATACATCATTACTTCATTTAATGCCAAGTTTCCAAAAAAAGTAAAACTCAAAAAAGTGAAAGACAAGTAAAGAAAAGCAAAATTCAAAAGAATGAAAGACAAGTAAACTATTGGGCATTGGCTGGCGGGAGTCTAGCTTCTCTCTAAAAAGTGAAAGACAAGCAAAATTCAATCGTCTTTCTCTCTAACTATGTCTCTCAGTCTCTCTAGTTTCTCTCTAAACTCTAAAGACTCTAATCTTTTAGTCTCTCCGACTCTTTCAGCCTCTAGTTTTCCCTCCCTTAGAACTCCCAATTAATGTTGATTTGATTCTCTCACTTCTTCACAGTCATCACTGGTGGAAGAGAGAAGTAGCGGCGATAGCAAACAATCCCCGACATCTCTTCCTCTCTTTCCTCTCTCTCTCTCTCCTCTTTCCTCTTTCCCTTTTTCTTTCTTCCTTTTCTTCCCCTTGTTCTTGGTTGACTGTGATCACCACCGTTGCTTTGACTTCCAACAGCGGTGGTGGATCTCCTCTCTCTCTCTCTTCTCCTCTCTTCTCCTCTCTTCTCTTCTTCTTCTTCTTCTTCTTCTTCTTCTTCTTCTCTGTTTTTGATAGAACACAAAAGGCTTGATTTAATTTCGGTTTTATCCGAAATAACAAAAAAAAATCGGTTCGGTTTAATTGGTTTTTACATATTTCGGTTTCGTTTCAGTTTGCTATTTTGTTAAATCGGTTTTGAAAATTTTGGTTTTTTGGTTCGGATTTGAACCAAAAAAATCGAATGCTCACCACTAGTTCTGATGGGTGGTGACTTCATCTACTCAGCCATGAAGTGAACAACTGGATTTTCTCAATGTTCACACTGATGAAGTTGTTCATAGAATAAAAAGGCAAACGGAAAATTTGTGTTATTTCATGTTGAAACGTGATCTCTTCAAAGCATATGATAGAGTTAAATGGTCTTTTTTGATGAAGTGTTATGTTCTTTAGGATTTTATAGGCAATTTTGTGAATTAATTTATGCTCGCATGTCTAAATCACTACTGGTTGTATTGATAAATGGAGACATGGGGGCTTATTTCTCTCCTTCTCGTGGATTGCGATAATGGTGCCCTCTTTCACCCTACCTTTTTATGCATTGCTTAAAAATACTTCCATCTTGCTCTCTAACCAACTTGACTCATGTCATCTACATAGAATTCATTTTGGAAGAGCATGTCTCTATATCAATCTTCTAGCTTTGTAGATGATATCCTCTTATTTGGCAAGTGTTTATAGGCTAAAATTCTGTGTATAAAGGAGCAATTGAACCTTTTTTGTCAATGGTCTAGGCAACTAATCAATTTTCAAAAGTTCCACAACCAGTTTTAACAACAACATCTATTGTTGGCTTCGACTATGATTAGCTTCATTCCTTGTGTAAGGCAAATGGTAAGTGCTAAACATATATGGGTGGAACAATATTCTTCTTCGACTCCGAGAATAGAGATTGGAATATCATTATTAACAAGTTCAAGAACATTGGAGTGATGGGCCTCCCAAGTTCAAGAAACAAAACAAGACATGACTCACACCCAAAAACAAAGCTAATCTAGGTACTTTTTTAGGGAAGAGAGTGAAGGTATTAGGCACCCCTCTCCCACAATTGATAAGTAGTACTGTTGGAGGGTGACTTGACCCGACCTCATCATAGGAGGACACGTAGACGTGACTCAGCATAAGTGACAACTCAGCGCAATCAGTCTGCCAAGATCCAACATGGCAGCTCGGTACCAGATGACACTCCGATTACCCCGAGCTCTCTCCCAAGGGGGGAGCGCCCCGAGGTCCCTACAATGAGGAGTTCCCTCCCAAGTGAAGGAGCCCCCAAGCTCCTCCTCAGAAAGGAGCCCCCGAGCTCCTCCTCAAGAAGGGAAGCGTCTCAAGCTAAGGTTCTTCCAAGACAGGAATCTCCCGAGCCCAAGGCACTTCGGGGCGAGTCCAGGAGCCTCCTAAGTTAGAATAAATTTATTGCTGCCCAAACCTAAGTAGGCCGCCTCGGGTAGAAGCACCTCGATACGGCACCTGCAACTTGGCACAGGGTAGCTCGGTGTAAGGCAACTCGCGGAAAAACAGCTCGGCGTATCACAGGAAGATCTCCTGTCTGACAACTGTACATGCCAAACCTGGAGACTTGCACCCACGTCTCTCGCCAGGCGGCGTTGTACCTACCAACCCTGAGAGGTGTCCCCCGCTTGGCAGGGCCGTACTCTGCAACAGTTACCTGTGCAGCCTTGGCAAGTAACGGCTGCGGCAGAGAATCAGAGGCGGTTATGCCTGATTTGACATGACACGCTATATAAGAGCTTCGACCCCCAAAGAGCAGAGGTAATTGCAAATTGTGCATCTCCACTCTTAGCTTATTTCTCTGCAACTATCTCTTTCATAGCTCTCCACCAAGTTCTGACTTAAGCATCGGAGTGTTCCCGTCGGGAGAGCTCCCCAAGAATCCTTCACCTTCTTCCTCTTAGGTATCTTGTCCGATGCCAGGTAGGAGCGCAACCTCTTCCAGCTTGGAGTTCTCAGATCGTGCACCATCAATTGGCGTCGTCTATGGGAAACGCTTCGAAAAAGCCTTCTTCCACCAAACTTTGCAACTTCAGTATCCATGGCTTCCTCCAGCAACGTCGGGCGCAATTCAGGCATGAACACTTCCCCTGAACCTCAGCTCCCTACAGTGTGTGTCAGACAGTTCACCCTTCCTCTCTCTATGGATGGGGTCCCGACGCTGAACGTGCTTCAGATCGTGGCACCGGTGAGCGCTCCTCTCCCCTCCATGGTAGGCACCACTTTCACTGAGCCCTCTCTTCCCCAGTAGCTAGACTAAACTAGCTTGAAGATATGATGCATTGCATGCGAGCCATACAAACTCAAGTGCAGCAAGTCCAACAACTTCAGCTATACCAGCAACAAGCTATACACCATGTCTACCAGCAGCGGTATCAGCAGCAGTTCCCTTTGTTGCCTCTGAACCATCCGCCGATTCCACCATGGCATCTGGCCTCGCAGCAGACTAAGCTTCGCCGCGGGAATGAACGCCCCTCTCGCCGGGGAGAGACCTCCYAGGCCCAGAATCCTCCCAGGAGCCAGGCTTTGTCCCACAGTAGGAGGGAGAATCCAGTCACACCCAGCTCTCCACGCGTGGTCAGGTT
>NW_010729105.1:3295568-3317763 GCF_000365185.1 Nelumbo nucifera | reverse complement strand
AACCGATTCGAGGTTCTGGCCATGGACTCCAGACAAGGGCCGATCCACAGTCATCGTCAGCAGTCCGAGCCACTCCCTGCAAGAACCGTTCCTGATAACATAGAAGCGAGCAGCACCAATGCAGAGCCCGCAAAGAAGCAGTGGAGTGAAAACCAAAGGAAAAGAAGAGGTAAGCTCAAGCGAAGTGAAAACCACTTTGCTCCTCTCTGTACCATCCCCTTTGTCTCCTGAACTCTTGGTCGTCCCGATGCCCAAGGACTTCAAAGTACCTCCCCTGGACAAGTATGATGGATCGTTCGACCTGAATGATCACGTGGATGCCTTTCAGTTGCAGATGCACTTGGCAAGGGCAAGCGAGTCCTGCATGTGCGTAGCCTTCTCTACCACCTTCAAAGGAGTAGCCCGCACGTGGTACATGAACCTCACGCCCGGGACAATAAAAAGTTGGGCACAGTTTGTGCAGGTCTTCACCTCCCACTTCGTCACCAGCAAAAGATGCCCGAGAACCCAAGAAAATCTCCTCGGCATAGTCCAGAGGGAAGAGGAGTTTATCCACAACTACATCAAGCGGTTTAATGTAGTTGTCAACCGGCCTAAGACTGTAACCAAGTTCCTCAAGCTCGCGGACCAGTTCATAGGGACGGAGGAGGAAATTAACCAGAAGAATGAAAGTTTGCCTAAAAAGAGGAAAAGTGAAGTTGAGTCCTCAACCCATGGGGACAGCAAGAAGAAGAAAGACCCAGCTCGGGGAGGAAGGCCAGGTTAGCCTTTCTGGGCTCCTCCAGCACAAAGGACCGACTATTCACCTCTGAACACAAAGCGGGTTGAGATCCTCATGGCGACCAAGGACGCCTCATACGTGAAGTGGCCACCTTGGCTGAGAGGAGACCCAAGTGTTAGAAATAAAAATTTGTATTGTAATTTTCATAAAGATCACAGTCATAGTACAGAAAGTTATAAGAACCTCTGCGATGAGATAGAAGAACTCATCCGTCGCGGATACTTAAGAAATTTTGTACAAAATGATAATAAAACAGGACGGCAAGGGGAGCAAGGAAGAGATGCTCCCGAGTCCAGTAGCAGACAAAACGAGTAGCCGCAGAAGCAGCTCCCTGAAGAGAAGCCAATTCGGGGGACCATACACATGATCACCGTAGGATCGATTGTCGCAGGCTGCAGCTCGGCCGCAGCTCGGACCTCAGCTCAAGAGATCAGAAGGCAAGAGAAGAACCCCCCAAAGCGGCCAAGGACAGAGGAATCGATCTTCTTCACCGAGGACGACGCGCGCGGAGTCCACTACCCCCACGACGACGCGCTCGTCGTGAAGATAATGATCAATGATTTTGAGGTAAAATGCGTCCTCGTCGACTCAGGCAGCTTGGCAGACATCCTCTTCAAAGCCGCATTCGTCAAGCTTCAACTCCAAGAGAGCGCCCTCGAGCCCATAAGTACTCCACTGGTGGGCTTCAGCGAAGAGGAAGTCAGGCCCTTGGGAAGAATCATTGTACCTGTGGAGGTCGGCACCTGGCCTAGCATAGTGAGGCTCAACCATAACTTTTTGGTGGTCGCAACTCCCTTCCCATACAATGCCATAATAGGTCGGCCCATCACCCATGCTCTACGTGCGGTGGTTTCCACCTATTATTTGGCGATGAAGTTCCCCACTGACTTTGGAGTTGGGGTAGCGCGAGGCGATCAACTCGGGTCTCGCAAGTTCTACGTTGCCGCTCTCAAAGGAAAAGCCAAGGTGGTGGACGACCTAGAGCTGGAGCGACCTGCGGAGCATTGCGAAGAGCGAGTTGCACCTACAAAAAAGACTGTTTCCGTGCCAACTTCAACAGAGGACCCAACTCAGACACTCCAGATCGACGTATGGAAGAGACTGTTTCCGTTCCCAACCTTCTCGTCAACTGCACCTACGAAAGAGACTGTTTTCGTTCCCGACCTTCTCGTCAACTGCTCTCCAACTTCAACAGAGGACTCAACTATTTCCGTGCCGCAGAATGTACTTTCAGCACCGAAGTCCCCAGGCCGGACGATCCCGAGCACCGCGAGGGAACAACTAGCGCGGCTTCTCTCCTAGTTAGATTAAACCCAAACTGGGATGAGGAGCCCTAAATCCTTCACGTGGACGACTCATCAAATCAGTAGGGCAGTGGGGCTGGAATCGTTCTGTACGGGCCAAGCGGTGTGAAACTAGTGTATGCGCTACGCTTTGAATTCGCTGCGTCCAACAATGAAGTGGAGTACGAGGCATTAATAGCCGGCATGACTCTAACAAATGAGGTGAAAACCAAGCACATCGTCATCTGCAGTGACTCCCAGCTCGTGGTCAACCAAGTCACATGTGAATATGAAGCTTACGAGCCAACCATGGTCGCCTATTTAGCCAAAGTAAGAGAGACTCTACTCAACTTCTAGTCCCACTTCATCAAGAAAATCCCGAGATCTGAGAATGCTGAGGCGATGCCCTGTCCCGATTAGCCAGCACAAGTGATAATACCATGAGAACCATGTACAAAGAGAACTTGCATCGGCTTAGCATTCTCGGGGGGGCAGAGGAGGTCGGTCCTGTCGTACAAGCAGAGCCGAGCTGGATTGATCTGCTCACGAGCTTCCTGCTGCATGGGACCCTCCCTACAGATCGTAATGTTGTCAGAAGGGTAGAGTGTCAGGCAGCCAAATATGTCATGATAGACGAACGGCTGTACCGAAGATCTTACACGCTCCCCTATCTGCGCTGCTTGCGACCTTCCGAGTCCGAGCTCATGCTCCGCGACAATCATGAGGACCTATGCGGTGGTGGACACTTGGGGGGCAGGGCCTTCGCCCAGAAAGCGCTACGACAGGGATACTATTGGCCAACTTTGAAAGCAGATGTGATTGAGTTCGTCAGAAAGTGTGACAAAAGTCAGAAGCACGCCAACATCCACCACCAGCCCGCTGCCGACCTAAAGTACCTCATCAGCCCATGGCCCTTTGCACAATGGGGGATTGATATACTCGGACCATTTCCACCAGTGATAGGACATAGGAGGTTCTTAGTGGTTGTAGTTGATTATTTCACTAAGTGGGTGGAGGCCCAATCTCTCACAACGATCACAACACGGAATGTAAAGAACTTCTTCTGGAAGAATAAAGTTTGCCGTTTCGGACTACCCCAAGTACTCATCTCTGACAATGGCAAGCGGTTCAAGGACATTAAATTCCAGAACTGGTGCAAAGATATGGGAATACAATAAAATTTTACCTCGGTGGCACACCCTCAAGCGAATGTCAAGCGGAGGTCACAAACAGAGCCATTCTCCATGGACTGAAGGCACGCCTAGACTGAGCTAAGGGACTGTGGGTAGACGAGCTACCATGTGTACAATGGGCTTACCAAACCACGGTGAAGACCGCAAGAGGCAAGACCCCCTTCAACCTCACGTACGGCACCGAAGCAGTGATCCCCGCCGAAATCGAGATCCCCACGTTACGGTTGGAAGCATACGACGATGAGGCAAACAAGGATGAGCTATGCACCAACCTCGACCTACTTGATGAGGTACAGGACCTTGCATACATTAGGGCCGTGGCCTACCAGCAGAGAATAGCTCAGTACTATAACGCCAGGGTCAAGAAGCGGAACCTCTGCGTCGGAGACCTGGTTCTTCGTAAAGTCATGGTACCTGAGCCCGGTGTTGGTAAGCTCGGGCCAAATTGGGAAGGTCCCTAGCGAGTAAAGCGAATGCTCAGGGAAGGAACGTATGAGCTTGAAACCCTAGAAGGGAAGCAGATACCTCGGGTATGGAATATTGTCAACCTAAGGCAATATTACCTGTAATTACCGAACTCCAAAAGAGTGGACTATAAATCGCTCCCTCGTTCTAAGGGCAAAAATGCCAAGCTAAGGACCTCAGCGCCCAGTTGCCTCTTTGGCATGGGCGAACTCTAGGGGAGTGGACAATAAGTCGCTCCCCTAGCCTAAGGGCTAAAGCGTCGAGCTAACAAAAGACCTCAACACCACATAGGACCTAGTCGGTAATTACAGGTTAAGTACTTTTAATGCCTAAGAAGCAAGCAGCTTGGGTGTGAACCCTATGATGCATAGCCCGCCCCGGCGTACAGCGGGTTGAACCCGTTAAGGATGATCGACGTTTATCTAAGTGGCCCATGTGCAGACAGGTCAGGTATATACCCTACAATGTTGCTCAAACTGGCGCACATCATGCGAAGTTGCCCCTACAAAGTACTGGTTGATAGTTCAGGGTGACGACGACCAAAAAATATCCACTTCGATTACCCTTACTTGTTATCAAGCTCTGTAGCTTGACAGTTCGGGGAAACCCATACACCCATTATTCCGATCAAAAAGGATAATTGCACAAGAAAGTTAATTGCACAACACTTAGCAAAAAACATATTTCATTACCAGAGTTTCATTACAATGAGTTCGGTACAAAAAGAGAAGAAAAGAGAAACTGAGCTCATGGGCTCAAAGTACAAGGGCTGAAACTACTTGTCATCATTCCTAGCAGAAGTCTCTGCAGGAGTGCCAGTTTGGTCGACAGCCTCCCCGATGTCAACAAATTCCTCCTCTTCCTCGGAGTCTGGGTCCTCAGCGGCTAAGCGGGCTACCTCTCCTATGATCCGCGAGGTAGTGATAGCTCTTACATCGAGCTATGGGTGAAAGAATGGTAGAATCCATCGTATGGATGCCAAAAAGGTTGCGGAATGGGTGGGCGAATTTCATAAATTTCCTACCTTTCTTCCAAGTGGGAATCGCATTCCCTTATTTTAGAATCAAATATTCAAGGATCTACTCAAACCAAACAGACCAGATATGAACCAAAGATCAAGGGAAGGGTTATACTTGATATGGTGAATCAAAATCTCCCAACGTCGGTGTTCACGCCCAAAGAAAGATCCAAGATCTGCTCCCGCTGAAGATGACACAGCGATGGTGGGGCAGAACCAACAGTGTACGTCTCACATACCAAACTCTTCACAAGAACTTGTTGAAGGCTTAGAGCACCGAACCAAATCAGCCTTTCAGCAAAGATTGATATCAAGAACAGATTTCTTGATTCTCCCTTCAATGGAGTTCGAACTATGCAGCAAGGTGGCGGCGGTTGGAGGATATCCCTAATGATGAAAGTGGCGTGAATGTAGTTTTCAACTTAAAGAAGATGATCCCTATCTCATATTGTAGAGAGAGTTAACTGCAAAACCCTAAGTCGAATTCTTGTAATTCTTGATTAGGTTTTTCTCCTTTCTTAGTGATTAAGAAACCTCCTAATCCTATTAGGAGTTATCCTAATCCAAATCTATATTTGGATAGAGGATAATCTTAATCCTATCTGTAGATTAGATCAGCCCATTCCTGATCATATCAACCCAGTTCGAAATGGACTTTTAGGCCCAATAAGTAATTAGTGCTCAATAAGTTTCTAAATCACTGCCTAGTTGGGCTTCTTTGTATGGCATGGGACTCAAGCATTGACCTCCACATCAGCCACATGGGTTTGGCCCAGCCTTTGTTACAAGGCTTAGCCGAATTCACTGGAAATCCCAGTGAACCCCTTGAGCCCATCACATGGACCCTATGGGCCCAACACTTACACTAAGTGTTCCCTGGGCCAAGCCATCTTATAAAAACCCAGGGACTGTGGCAGATGCAAGATTAGCCCATCAGGTATTATCCTAAATGGCCTTACACTTAACCTCTCAGCCCATAATGATCAAGCACTGCCCGACCATAGATAACCTCTCCCTCGGCTACAATGAACAGTGTTGCACTCTCTACTCACATGGATCCCGAGAATTAAAACAATTTGCAAACATTTTGAAACCGTACATAAATATATATCATATATATATATATATATATATATATATATATAAATTTTGCAAAATAAAATTCCAACGATTGAAATCAACTATCGGCAGTTTGGTTTCCATTAGAAAGAGTGCATCCCCGATCATTACCTTTGTCCGACAAAGGGGCTGATCCCATCACTATGATCAACCACTCAGATGAATTCTCAGAATGTCCCAACATACCCAGGTTTTGACCCCCGCTAAGGATCTCACTGATTGGCATATCAAAGACAGTCCAATCCGACACTAGTGCAACACCACAATCGGGTCTAGGGGTTAAGTGTAACTTTCCAGTTTTGCCCATCAATCTCCAAGGTCCAGGGCAATACTGGAAATCTAGTCCGGTTCAAGGGTTCAAGTAATCCTACACTGTGTGTGCCTTGGGTCTCACCCTAGCGGCTGAGACAAGCCACCCCAACAGTTGACAGCACAGCAATGTCAGACTTGGCAGTATAAATCTCCCCAGACTTATCCAACGACTGTGAACATTTAAAACTAACACAAGTCTTATTAAGTGTCCAGTTTTAGGGTTTTACACGGAAGCATACCACACAATATGAATCAAACATGTACTTTATTTATTTACATTGAATATCAAAAGTACATCAAAACTGATTGGAGCTAAGGGCATACAAAACTGTCTAACAGTGGGAACTCACGCTTTATCAGCCACCTGCTGAGCATGAAGCCCTTGCGGAAGGCATCCACCATCACCCCGTCGAACTCCTCTGACTTGACGTAGTCTTGGACAGCCTTGACCTTGGCCTCCTCCAAAGCGCCAAGAAGGATCTCAGTTCGCTCCTTAACATCAGCTTCGAGGTTCTCGACCTGGTGCTCCAGAGTTTCCTTTTCTGACTCAAGGTTCTTCACCTTGCACAACAATTCCTCCTTCTCGCACTGCCACTCCTCATTCTCTGACATCAGTGACCTAACTATCTCTTTCTGAGCTAGCACATCACCCTCCAGCCAGTGGATTTGGCCGCGAGCTAGCTTTAGATTGGAGTGGGCTGCGTGGGTCGAGTCTTCGACAGCCAGAGTTCGCTTTAAGTGCTGCTCAGACTGGTAGGTCAGGGCATGCACGACATTGTTCACCTGCCAAGAAAATGCCAGTTAGCATCGGTAAAGCAACAATTGTAGAAATTGAAGTTGAAATGCAACGAGACTTACCACCATGCAGTGGGTAGCTGCTCGAGCTCTGAGCTGAGCAGGTGATAGTTCGGCCCAGCTGGAGACCTCCTCGGAACACGCAGCCCCTTTGCTCTTCCGGAGGCTGTACTGCGGGTTCAGGATACTCCGGGCTGATCCTCAGGCTGATTCCCCGCTTCCTGAAGTAGTAGTAGCAGTCTCAGGAGCGGGCTCTGCAGTTGTCCCGGGAACGGGCTCCCGAGGTGAAGGGTTCTCCGAATCCTCCAAGTTAATCACTGGAGGAGCATCAGCAGGTTGCTCAACAGGCAGCTCGGGCTCGGGAGTAAGAGTCCGTGGAGATTCAATGCTAGCTATCTTTGCAGCTCGCTTCTTTCTCCCTTCATTTTTCCGAAGAGTTTCTCAGCACTAAGTCGCTCCATAGAACCTGCAACAGAGATCAACGTCAGTAATGCTACCAAGAAGTAGAAACTGGCTACCGAAGAAAGATACTAACTCTAAACAAGGTGACCTACCGGGACTCAGACCGGCCTTAATGAGCTTGTTCTCGGCGATGAAGTCCTTGTAGTCAAATGACTGGAGCATCTCCCTTGTATCCCGATCCAGCGTAATGCCGGAGTCCTGAATGGCCACCCTCTAGTGAGTAGGGAAGGGCCATCCCGTAGGGTTCCAAACTACAAAATAATCCCGTTTCCAGGTCAGAATTTTATTGGGAAGGTCATGTAGCAGCTTGTAGCCCGGGCGAGGAGACAGGTAGTAAGTCTGCCTGTGCTCGGGGAGAACGCTAGAAGCATTCTTCTTATGGAAAGTATGGAGGCGAAAATTTCAAGGTTGAGAGGTAGGGCATAGTCGAAGCAAAGAGAGATGGTATTGACCGACCACGTTCCGAATGGAGTTCTGGTGGAGCTGGTCTATAGTGACGTCGAAGTGATTTAACACTTCATCAATTAGGGGGTGCAGTGGAAGGCGGAGTCCAGCCACGAGCTGTTCCCCGAAAATCATTATCTTGTCGCAACCGTGTTCCCAAGGGAAGTCGCCCGCAGGAAGGTGGTAGGTATACTCCCTAGGAAGGTTATATCGAGCTATCAGGCTCCTAAGCCTGTCTACCATCTAGGTAGAAGGATCAAACTTGTCTATTATCCGACCTCGATTAGAGGTGGATGCCGGGTTACCTGAGGTCCCCCGCACCTCGTAGGTGGAATGTGCCTCGGAGGCACCTACTTGAGCCAAGGTACTCACATCGGGCTCACCTAAAAGACTATCGAAGCTATGGTCTGACATAGCTACGAACTAAAAAATGAACTAGGGAAGCTAACTACAAAACTGAAAAGACTAGAACCGAACTGAAGAGGAAAGGCTAAGGAGACTCACCAAGGGAAGACGACCGAACTAGGAAGAATGGCGGACTGGAAAATCCGAGCTGAAGAGCTTAACCGCGACCTCAAGACGAGCGTTAGTGAACTTGTGGCAGAGAAAATGATGGGGTTCCCCCTATTTAAAGCCAATATGCCCGAGATTCAACGGTTGAGATCAAGATGATCTAATGGCTCTCAAGAAAACCGGCTGCGCGACCCCCGAGGTAAAATCCGTTTAGCGCATTTTTTGATGTCCGTGGAGTCTATAGATCGCGTGACGTCCGCGCGTGAACTGTACACGCGACCGGGGTTATCCTTGATTGAGCCGAACAACGAAATGGTCCGACCAGCAAACTTTGACGAGGCAGCCTTGACTTCGGGCCAAATCCACCCATCACATCGTGAACTCCCCACACCAGGTCAGGACCTCTGACTCGGGAAGTGGAGGGCAATTGATGGAGGGTGATTTGACCCAAACTCATCATAGGAGGACACGTGGACGTGACTCAGCATAAGTGACAACTTAGCGCGACCAGTCCGCCAAGATCCAGCGTGGCAGCTCGATACCAGATGACACTCCGATTACCCCGAGCTCTCTCTCAAGGGGAGAGCGCCCGAGGTCCCTCCAGGTGAGGAGTCCCGAGCTCCTCCCAAGTAAAGGAGCCCCCGGGCTCCTCCTCAAGAAGGGAAGTGTCCCGAGATAAGGTTCTCCCAAGACAGGAATCTCCTGAGCCCAAGGTACTTCGGGGTGAGCCCGGGAGCCTCCTAAGTTAGAATAAATTTATTCCTGCCCAAACCTAAGTAGGCCACCTCGGGTAGAAGCACCTTGATACGGCACCTGCAGCTCGACACAGGGTAGCTCGGTGCAAGGCATCTCGCGGTAAAATAGCTTGGCGTATCACAGGAAGATTTCATGTTTGACAACTGTACCTTCCAAACCTAGAGACCTACACCCACGTCTCTCGCCAGGCGGCATTGTGCCTGCCAACCCTGAGAGGTGTCCCCCGCTTGGCAGGGCCGTACTCTGTAACAGTTACCTGTGCAGCCTTGGCAAGTAACGGCTGCGGCAGAGAATCAGAGGCGGTTATGCCTAATTTGACAGGACACCGCTATATAAGAGCTTCGACCCCCAAAGAGCAGAGGTAATTGCAAATTGTGCATCTCCACTCTTAGCTTATTTCTCTGCAACTATCTCTTTCTTAGCTCTTCACCAAGTTCTGACTTAAGCATCGGAGTGTTCCAGTTGGGAGAGCTCCCCAAGAATCCTTCACCTTCTTCCACGCAGGTATCTTGTTCGATGCTAGCTAGGAGCGCAGCCTCTACCAGCTAGGAGTGCTCAGATCGTGCACCATCAAGTACCATTCCCATGATTTAGTGAAAAAGAACAAAAAAAAAAGTAGAAAGAATTAAGTCTACAAGAATTCTATTAATTTTATGGATTAAAGAGGGTGATTATCATAGGGGATTCCTCTCTCAAATGATTTAACCTTCTTGATGGATCAATTTTTGGTCATGTATCAATTTTTTGTGCTAAGACCTCGTCATTTGGTTTGCTTCCAAGTGGCCGATGACTCAGAGGCCGAAGTGAACTTTTGCTGGATGAGGACTTGGATGCTGAGCTGACCAGGTTGAGCTGGGGGCAGATTAGGTTCCAAGTTAACTAGGCCGAGCTGGGTAGGTTAGGTGCCGAGCTAGGCAGGTTAGGTGACGAGCTAGGCAGGTTAGGTGACGAGCTGACTAGGCCTAGCTAGGTAGGTTAGGTGATGAGCTGACCAGAGTGCCGAGCTGCCTATTAGTTGCCAAGCTGACCAGAGGGCCGAGCTGCCTGGTGGCGAGCTGGATTGATTATCGATTCATAGTTCTTTAGAGATCTGCAAGGAATCAACGTCAGAGGATCCGCGGTGGCTAACCTGGCGAGGTCACTCTGACGCTTAAATCAGTACACTCATAGTAGACTGCGAGCTAAAAATCACAAAGTATGAGAGCTAGAATATGCTTATTTGCCCCCTATGCCATTGGGATTGGTGCCTTTATATAAGCATAGTTTGGTGTGGGCTTCACGTACCGCATCCGAGATTTCCGAGAAGTCGTCTAAGTGGTCTGAGATTCCCTGAGGTAACTGCCATGCACGTTGACCCCCCTTCGAATCGTTCGGCATGTGGGCCAACTTCTAAGGATCGTTTGGCACAGGCCGCTGGGTCGGCGCCTATGCTAGGCCGACAGTTCGCGCCTGGGCTAGGCCGCCAGGTTGCGCTTGGGCCAGGTCGCCAGTTCGCGCCAAGGCCAGGCCGCTAGGTCACGCCTGGGCCAGGCCGCCAGGTGGGATAAAATCAACTTGGCTGAGGCAAGTTGTTACCTAAGTTGTTCCGGGTGTCACCTAGTTGTTCCGAGGTGCCACGTGTCACAATATCATTGGAGGGCCAAATCCACCCTCATCATTTGCCCCCCTCTCCCGAGCTGAAAGTAACTCGGCGAAGGGAGTAGATTGCTCCTTTTGGCCTGAAATGACTAATTCGATGAGGTTGTAAGCGTCGATTCAATTCCTTAAGCTCTGGGAGCGACTCACAGTCCACTCTCCTTACCCTTGATTTTGCCCATGCCGAAGAGGTGACTGGGTCTTATGTGGTGTCGAAGTCTTTGCTAGTTCGACACTTTAGCCCTTAGGCTTTGGGAGCGACTCGTAATCCACTCTCCTTGATCTTTGATTTTGCCCATGCCGAATAGGCGATTGGGTCTAATGTGGTGCCGAGGTCTTTTATCAGCTCGGCACCTTAGAGCTACGGCTGCGCTGCATCAGCCTTGTTAGTGATGTTGGTTACCCATTCCTACAAGAAGCTACTAGGATCTCGACCTACGGGAGTAGCACAACTAACTTTAGGTCACCATCTCGCATGGGAGCCTTGGAAGGCTCGACCGGCAAGGGCGTCCATGCAGTCTGTTGGCCGCCTACTCCCATAGAAGCCACGAGGAGCTCATCTTTGTAGAGGGTACCTTGCGAAGAGGACTGATGAGGCTTTATCTAAGTTGAAATAAAGTTGGTAGAGCTGCTTAGTCTATTGGCCATCAACTTCCTGCATAGTCTTTGAGTTTATAAAAAATGGAAACTAGAAAGTGAGAGCTTTTAGTTTTTAAAAGTGAGAACTTAGCTTTCTGAAAGAAGAGGACTTAGCCTTTCGGAGGATGAGAACTTAGCTTTTTGTTGCGTTTCCCACAGATGGCGTCAATTGATGGATCAATTTTTGGTCATGTATCAATTTTTTGTGCTAAGTACCTCGTCATTTGATCTGCTTCCAAGTGGCCGATGACTTAGAGGCCGAAGTGAACTTATTCTGGATGAGGACATGGATGTCGAGCTGACCAGGCCAAGCTGGGGGAAGATTAGGTGCCGAGTTAACTGGGCCGAGCTGGGCAGGTTAGGTGCCAAATTGACTGGGCCGAGCTAGGTAGGTTGGGTGACGAGCTGACTGGGCTGAGCTAGGCAGGTTAGGAGACTAGCTGACTAGAGTGCCAAGCTGCCTATTAGTTGTCGAGCTGACTAGAGGGCCGAGCTGCCTAGTGGCGAGTTGGATTGATTGTTGAGCTTCGTAGTTCTTTAGAGACCTACAAGGAATCAATGTCAGAGGACCCGGGGTGGCTAACCCGGCGAGGTCACTCCGATGCTTAAGTCAGTACTCTCATAGTAGACTGAGAGCTAAAAATACAAAGTATGAGAAGGTTGCGCCTATGCCAGGCCACCAGGTGGGATACCATCAACTTGGCCATGGTAAGTTGTTGCCTAAGTGGTTCCAGGTGTCACCTAGTTGTTCTAAGGTGCCATGTGTCACAATATCATTGGAGGGCCAAATCCACCCTCATCACTTGTCATTCTCAATTCGGGTGAGGGAAACCCTTAAAGGAGCAAAGGAGTTAGCAACTCCATGGCACCCTCCTTCTTTATCCAAGGTTCCCCTCATTCCTATCAAGCAAATGGAAAAGGGAAAGCCACAAGTGAACGGGCTATGAAAATCCCTTTCAATTATGATTCCCAACATTAAAAAATTCAAGAAAAAAAATAACCTAGATTAAATCAAGTTGAAAAGCTATGAAAGGAAAAAGATTTCAGCATTGAAACAAATTCAATTTTAATTAATTAAACACTATAAGACAAGGGATATTCACTCAAATTGATTAGCAAAATGTTCTAACGATTCCTACATCTAACCACCATGAAAACTACTCAAAAATATTTATATAACATCACCTACATGAAAGGGATTACATGTAGAAATTAGAAACTACCTAAGATGCCCGTAAAGTTAAAAAAAAATGTATAGAAAAAAGAAAAGAATGAGATGAAAAGATCACCTCTTTGTGGCCTTTTGATAGACAATTAGTGATGGAGTTGCTAAAACAATGACAGCCCGAATTTGATTGGATATAATTGGGGTTTTGTTCTTTCCTTTCTTCCTTGACTTGGCCGAATTGGAGTAGGGCCTTCTCTTCTTCTCTTCTTCTCTTCCTTCCTTCTTCCTCTTATCTTCTTGTTTTCTCCTTTTTGTTTTGAATCAAATAAAATGGTTCAATGGGGGTGTTAGTTCGGTTTTACTAGATGGGTGTTGGTGAGAGGGGGATTCGGTGGTTGATGGAAGAGGACTGGTGGAATGTGAGAGATGAGTGTGTTGTGGTAGGTTTCAGCGGTGATGGTTCATGTTAGAGGAAGAAGATGATGGGAGTGGAGAGGAGGAAGAAGATGGGAGGATGGAGTGGAGAGTCTTGACTAGTTTGGTTGTTGGTGTGTGGGAGAAGAGTGAATTCGGTGGGGGTTCTTTACCTGGCCAAAAATGATGAAGGGCTGATCCCGTCTCTTCCTTCTTCTTCTTCCTTGCTTCCTTTGGCCGAATGGGGATCCCTTGTTCTTTCCCTTTTTCTTGGTTAAGAGGAGTATGGGGGTGAGTGATGGAAATGAAGGAGAGTCTTGGTTGGTTTGTTAATGGAGGAAGGAGGAACTCGGTGGCTAGGGGGAAGGGGGAATGGAGAGAAAGAGAGAATGTGAGTTCGGTGATGGAGGAAGAGGAGGAAGGTGGAGTTCAGTGATAAGAGTCTTGGGGGGAGAAGATAATGGAAGAATGAAGAGTTTGGCCTTTAGTCTAGGTTTTTTCTTCTTTTTTATTATTTTTTATTGTTAAACCAAATGGGTTAGGGCCGGTTTGGTTTGGTTTAGTTGGGATGGTTTAGTCTCATTAGAACTAAATTAGGTTTAGTTTGATTAGGCTTGGACTGAAAAGGGGAAGGTTAGTTAGGGTTTCTCTTAGGATATCTTTAAGGTTTAGAAAGGATGGAGGGTTGAGATATTTTGATGTTAATCTAAGGGTGGAAAGGTTCCTAGAGTTTCCTCATTTTTTCCTCTTTACTTTTTCCTTTTTTTTTCTCATTGGCTCCTCCTTCTAAACTGAATTTAATTAGCTAGGGACAGCTCCCCTTGATTTGCTCTCCCTTGTCTCCTTTCCTTTAATGTCTAGAAGAAGGGATTTCAAAATTTGAAATTTAAAATTTAAAATAAAAAAGCATGGGCGAATTCTTTTGAGAGGCAATGGAGAGAAGGGGTGGCTAAGGTTTTAGAAATTAGGGTTTGGGGAGTGCTAAATGATGGTTAAGTCGATCCTAGGGTGGAGAAGCAAGGGGGGATTTAGATCTATAGCTAAGATTGCATCCGGGGTAGATAGGGGGTTCTGGGTGATTTTCAGAAATTTGCATGGACTTAAATGAAAAAAAGCAGAAGAGGTTCTTTGAAATGAGAGGGCAAGTCCAAGGGGTGTAATGTGCATGATTGAAGGGCTGAGATTAAAACTCAAGCTGTTAGAGTTTATCTCAAATAACGAGATCACATGAATTAGAATCTTCGTAGATGGAGGGGTAAAATGGGTAATTTTGTAATGAAATTTTCCATGGGGGTTCTAAGGTGTCCAAAAAGGGTAATGATGGGGTTTGATGGCCTCGAAGGGTGTGTCAGAGTGAGAAATCGTTATTTGGGGTGTGTCGAGCAACAAGGGTTGTCGAGTCAGGAATTTTCTTAGTGGAAGGGTAAAATGGTCATTTTTGGGTATAAAATTTGTTGGATTGTCAATCAAGGGGCTTTGATGGGGTTTAAAGGTGTCGGATGATGCATGACAATGGATATTTTGAAATTGGAGAGTATCGGGCGATAATGATGGTCTATTTTGGAATCTTTTTTAAGCAAGGGTAAAATAGTCATTTTGAAATCTGAAATTTGATAGATGGTTGATCAGAAGGTTGATGAGGGTTTTGATATAGTTTTAAGGTCCCAGATAGTGTGTTGTAATGGAAATCTTGGATTTGAGGAGTGACAGCCAATAAGGATCGTCGATTTAGAATCTTTTGGAGTGAAGGGTAAAAAGGTAATTTTAAGTTCTGAAATTGTATGGATGGTTGATCAAGAAGTTGATGGAGGTTTTGGTAAGTTTTGGGGGTCTTAGATGATGTGTTTCGATGAAGATCTTTGATTTGGAAAGTAACAGCTAATGAGGATCATTGGTTTGGAATCATTTTGGATGAATGACAAAATGGACATTTTGTGGTCTGATGTTGGACATTTGGTTGATCGGGAAGTTGATGAAGGTTTTGGTATGTTTTGGGGGTCTTAGATTATGTGTTTTGATGAATATCTTTAATTTGGAATGTAGCGGTCAATGAAGATCGTTGGTTTAGAATTGTTTTGGATGAAGGGCAAAATGGACATTCTGATGTCTGATGTTGGAAATTTGGTTGATCGTGAAGTTGATGAAAGTTTTGGTATGTTTTGGGGGTCTTGGATGATGTACCTTGATGAAGATATTGGATTTGGATAGTGGTGGCCAATGAGGATCGTCTATTTGGAATCTTTTTAGATAAAGGGTAAAATGGGTACTTTTGGGTCTGAAATTTGTCAGATGGTCATTCAAGTGGTCGATGAAGGTTTTGGTGAGATTTATTTGTCTTGGGAGGGATGTTGTGATCGAGATCTAAAACTTTGGGAGTAGCGAGCAACGATAATGGTCGATTTGGAGTCTTTGTGTATAAAGGGCAAAATGGGGATTTTTGGATAAGAAATTTGGGCGGTGGATATCTTGGGATATTTGGGGTCTAATGGGAGTGTCTGATGGTTTTAAGGGTGTTGGAACTTTGGGAATTTACGTCGTGGGTCTTTCAGCTAATGAAGGGGTTCAAAATGAGAAAGTTTTAGGTTTAGGCTTGGTAAGTGGCATGGATTTGAATTACAAGGTTGTGAAGAGGGTTTGTTATGTCAAGGATGTGTGGATCATAGGTTTTTTGTTCGAGAAGTACCGTAGTGTGAGATGTGTCAAAATGGACTCTTTTATGGATGAACGACGAGATCAAAGAATTTGCAGTTGAAATTTGGTGTGATTGGTTGCTTGAAGGTTTGGTTTCATGTGATGGAGTCAGATTGGGTAACAGACATGGTGATGTGGCATAATCTGGACCATCGAAAAGGAATCTTATTGATTTAACAGTGGATTTGAGGGTATTTCATTTAAAATTTAGTTTCCTAGGATTTTGGCATATCCTAAAGATGTTGGCAAGGTCTGATCGGGCATTTGGAGTATGAGAAATGGGTTAGAAAGGGGACCGAGCAAAAATTGGGTGTATACAGATGGGAAGCTAAAGTTCTCTCTCAAATGAGGCACACTATTTTAATCATAAGTACGATGGGAGCAACTCCTCTATATCATATGCAAACATAATGTATTGCCTAAAATTTTATATCCTCTATCAATAATCAGTGTCAGGATTTCTAGTTGGGGAACTATTCATGGTAAAAATAAGGCCCACACACAAGTCTATGAGGCCTTTTTGAAGCCAAAATCTCTATAAGGAATTTGTTTTTGTAATATATATAGTTGCAACCAAGTCTTAATTACCAAATTATATTGGTGATTCTTAAAGGAGAGTTGAACATCTCTGATAATGGAGTCCCATCTTTCATATAAGTAATATAGGACATACCTTCGAACTAATAAACACTCTAGCAGTCTAGCCTTAAGGAACGATCCACTGTGATTTCCACATTAATATAGAAATTTTCTAGGATGACTTGTTTAATGGTTCTATCATTCCTCCCAACCATTTCCCCAAATCTTCCCTTAACGCCTTAATAAGAAACATTATATAACTAGACCATGACTTTTGTGTCTCTCAAAGTCCAAAGGGACTGTGGACAACTAGGTTCCAAAATCTTCAACAAACTTATCGAGCATTGTTGAACCAAATAAAGCACAAAATAAGCACCAAACTA
This sequence comes from Nelumbo nucifera, assembly GCF_000365185.1. The sequence goes on along the minus strand of NW_010729105.1, from coordinate 3,301,113 downwards.
GCAAGCAACTTCACTCAACCTAGCTACATTGTCCAATAAGTAACACTCCACTTAAGACACAAAATAAGCTAAATACTCTACACACTTTACTATAAAGCCTACAAACTACAACACAAAAAAGTCCAAGACAAACAAAAGAAATTCAACCTATTAGACCAAAAATTGAGTATTGGCATTCTTGACAAAAAACTAGCCTAAATTCATGAGGAAGAAAGGTTAAACAAAATATAAGAAGTAAAGTCACAAAGCCTTAATACCCGTTTTGAAAAGAAATATAAGGAATCCAACTACAATTCATTCACTCTCATATTATCTTCTTTCATTGTCTCTTAAAGAAAAACACCACAAAAGGCACCTCTTTAATCTCTCCCACTCTCTCTCCTCTTCTTATCTTCTTTCATTGTCTCTCCCTCTCTCAAACTCTCTATTCATGCAATTTTGTTCCCAATTTAACCAGAAATTTCTTCCCCCTATCCCTCCCTTTCTCTCGCCTTGTATTCTTGCGAGTTGAGGTCACAATCGTCTTCGACCAAGTGCTATTTAATTTCCCTCTTGCAGCATTCTTGTTTTAAGTCCACTTTTTGCTATTATAGATGGGTTTGAGACCCCATCTAAACGGTTTGGTGTTCCTCACTGTAACATTCTTATTTTAGTTTCATGTTCCCCCCGTCCATTAAACTAGGGTCTGCCCCAATAAATTAGAGCCAACCCTAATAGAGGCGTTAGAACTTCTCTATTGAATATTGGTTCGATGAAGCTTAGAAGAAAAAAAAACTATTGGTAATAAATTATATCTTATATTCTCTATGAAAAAGTGTGGCTAATAGGTATTTTCAATTTTTGTATGAAAAATCAAGTTGTTTTACTTAATCAATAAATTCCTTCAAAAAATTGTGTGCTTTGGTTGTCTTTGCATGCCTATCATTGTAAACAGATAGTGTTTTTACATAGAAAATTTCCTTAAGTAGGGGTGGATTTGAGCTGAGCTGAGCCGAGCCGAGCCGAGCCGAATAGTTAACTATTCGAGTTCAGCGCACCAAGACAACATGAGGTTCGAGCTCGAGCTCGATTCGAGCTAAAGACTTGAGCTTGAGTCAAAAGCTCATAAACTCGAGTTCGGTTTGGCTCGAGCTCGACTGTGAGTCAAATGCTTTATAAAAGTAAAGTAAAAAAATTATATATAATTTATTTTTTATTTGATATTTAAAAAATTAATAATTATAGTAATTATTTGTTATTATTATATATAAAAATAAAAATATTATATATATGTATGTATACATATATGTAGAAGCTCGATTAGGCTCGCAAGCCTCATGAATCGAGCTTTATTAGGCTCAAGCTCGGCTCAATTAGAAAACGAGCCTGTAAATTGGGATTGAATTCGGCTCAAAGCTTGGTTTAAATTGATCTAAGGTACAATCTATTACAAAGCTTGACTCGTTGCCACCCCTATTAATGCTAATTCATGCTTGTTGAATGTGCATTGAAGAACTCTTTGTAATAGATTGTACCTTAGCTTCTATATGAAAAGGTATAACCAATAGGTGTTTGTAAAATGTTTTCTATGAAAATTCAATCCATTTTGGTTATGAAAAAGTCCCTCCAAAATTATTTGTGATTTAGTTTCTATTTGTACGCCTTTCATGATAATTGCGTCGGTGTCAATGAAGAAGTCCCTCTAAATAAGTTGCAATTTTTTATCTTCTATTTTGTTTATACATTTTTTTCTTATCAAATGTCTCAAAAGGTAGCATACCTTACAAGAAAAAGGAGGGAAAAATTCAATTCTTGAACATGAAAGTTTGATTTCAATTATAGTTTTGTTTGTATAATTTCATATTTATATTAGCAATTTTTACAACTAGATTAGCCCATACTAAGGCAATACTTTGCAAGTGGTTAACCTGACTCAAGTGTTGGTCAACAATCTCCTTCCGATCCTTTTAAATTTATAACCAAATCACCCAATTCCTACCCTAACCTAATACTACACAGTAGTACTAACTTCAATCCCTTAATAACCCAAACCAAGTTTAACCAACTTTGACCCATTGAAATTGCTAATTGTTAAGCCTAATTTTCAACCATTGAAAAATAAGTGAAGTAAAACTCAGTTTGGAAGCAGTACAAATGCAAATATGTACAACGTAAATACATACAAAATATAAGGTTTTTCACTCTACATATTTGCATTTGTACTCCTTCCAAACTCAGCCTTTAGGTTTAATTTGCTCGTGCAAAAAAGAAAAAAAGCTTATATAAAAAGGAAAAAGGGGGGATAGAACAAGTGTTTATGTTATCTTTATCACAATATACACACTATGGATAATGTTACTTGCTCTTCGTAAGTGGAAGAAAAGATTGGATGATTTCATAATGGAGATGATGGTGATGGTTAGCTCTTAGCTTGTTCATTCATGGTGAATATGTAAACCTAATTAATGGTAACCATGTGTCTTTAGGCTAAGCCAATCCCTTAAATCCATCTTGGTAGTAGGCTAAGCCAACTCTTAGCAGCGGCGACAATCTTTTCCTTCTCCAATATCCTCTCCCTCTCCATCTATCTCTCTCACTATTTCTCTCGCTCTCCCTACCCATTGTCTTCACACATCGATCTTGAGCATAATTCAGCTCTTGTTGTTGTATCTAATGGAAAGAAGAGACAGAAGAGGGTGACAGTTTGAATGGCAGTGGCACCCATCTGACGAATTTTATTTTTCTATTGCAGTGGGTGTGACTGTGTCCTGCTCCTACCTCAAATGAATACAAGCAATCGAAGCAAGTAATTGACATACTTAGTGTTTCGGGGAGTTAGTGGAATTAGGGAGAGACTAGGAGCCCAAGAGATTACCTATTGGTGTTGAGGAAGACGAAAATGAAGAAGAATAGGAGAGATGGTATATGATTTTGTGAATATTAAGAATATAAATCTAATTTTATCACTAAGAATTATTCAAGCCATTTTATGTTTTACCAAGATGGGTATAATTTTAAGGCATTCGCTAATTAGTTCATTGGTGAGGACATAGCCATCCTCACTTGAATTTTATGTTTTTGATTTATATGATTGTATCACATAATAGTGTATGTTATTGTATGCTCAACCTCCTTATATTAGCCTCGTATTCTTTAATTGTCATCCTATTAAAAGTTACCAAGATGGTTTGAATAGTGGATTAAATTAACTAGCAAGGACATGACATCCTCTTTTGCCCTTTACTATTATATTCCAATAATGGAGGATCCATCATAAATTTGAAATTAATAAGATAGTGATCACTAATGATTTCAACCCTCTATCACCAAACTAGGTAAAAGGTTTATTAGGTCAGTGGTAGGGCAACAAAGATCACTTTGGGATAGTATGTGAGGCGCTATCAACATGCTGTAACTTGTACAATTCATAAATACGTGATGTTTCTTTTTGTGAAGCCCAAGCAAAAACTATGAAGCATTATTTTCATTTCACTACCATGAAATCATTGGGGAAAAAGAAAACCTTAAGAACATGCCTATAATGAATTATCTAGTATATGACAGAACAAAACTACACTAAAATGGTTTTAGGTGCAAAAAACGATACTCACACTCAATCAGTTACTATCTAAACATGTACAAAATAATATGATGGAATGAAAGAGATAACACCATATAGAAAAAAAAAATTAAAACCTCCCCTATCTCCCACAATCTACATCAATTTCAGAGGAATATTCAAGAGATATTTAAAAGTTCATTAAATTCCAAGGTTCTCTACTTCACACCTCAAGAACTATAGTTACTTAAAGATAAATTTCTTGGAATTCAAAATAAATGATAGACATGGGAGTACAAAAAAGCCAGCAAAAGGTATGATAATGTGTTAATTATGATGCTCAAGTATTTATTGGATAATGTGATGATGATTGTAGGGATATGAATAATCAATCATTAAAACTTATATGTGTGAACCATAATTTAATCATAAAGAAAAAGGATCAGATGGAAAGAACAAATGAAGATATCTTCATAAAGGAAAAAAAAATATATCACATGAAAAGAATATTTAATCTTTTTACTTCGTATTTCAGCATTCCCATTCTTTGAAAGCATAAGATTTCTCTAATAAATACATTTAGAAATTGAATAAGGAAAAGTTTTATCATCCTTTCCTTCATTTCTTTAAGATATACTTTGGTTTAAATGCTTACTTGTATTTAATTATTTAAAATAGAATAAAGAAATTTAATTTATGATAGAGTTGTTCATGCTGTATTTGATAATGAGGATTTTACCAATCTAGTATGTAGGATTTAATGTTATCTCAAACAAAAGTACCTTAAAATAAATCTTGCAAAATAGTCATATTTCACCAATTGATTTGTTGTTACCCTCCTCGATGTAGCTCATTTCTCTTTATTGACAAGGATGTTGCAACCACACTATTCACAAGCTTGAAAGCATCGATGTTCAATGGAGATGTTCTAATGTATATGTTAGGGTTAGATTCAATCAAATGGGAGGAAACCCTGATATGATGAAAAGGATGAACAAAAGGGAGTATAGAAGAGGAGGGTGATGTTGGTTTAGTGGGGGAGTGGGGGGGGGGGGGCTCAAACTGGTTCCATTATACCAACAAGGAGAAGATAATCAGGGAGAGGAGAAAAATGGTTTGATTGTAACCTGAGCAAGGGCCTAAAACCCATTCGATTGGAGGTTTTGACTGTTGAAATGAGAAGGAAATGAAGTGAAAAATGAGAGAAAAAAAACTTGGTTGGAGACTTGTGTAAGCTCAAGATATAGCGAATGCAGAGAGAAAAGGATGGGGGAGGATGTAGTTGATGTAACCATTTTTGGTCACGTACCATTTTTTGTGATGTATAAATTTTTTGGCTAATTACCTCGTTGTTTGACCCGGTGGTGACGTGCCTTGGTGATGAGCTACTTGGTGGCGAACTCCCTGGGGGAGAACTGCTTGGTGGCGAACTACCCAATGGCGAGCTCCCTGGTGAAGAGCTACTTGGTGACGAACTGCCAGGTGGTGAACTGCCTGGTGGCGAACTACCTGGTGGTGCTCCCTGGTGGCGAACTGCCTGGGGGCGAACTGCCTGGTGGCGAACTCCCTGGTGGCGAACTGCCTGGGGGCGAACTACCTGGTGGCGAACTCCCTGGTGGCGAACTGCCTGGTGGTGAACTGCCTGGTGGCAAACTGCCTGGTGACGAACTGCCTGGTGGTGAACTCCCTGGTGGCGAACTGCCTGATGGCGAACTGCCTGATGGCAAACTGCCTGATGGCGAACTGCCTGGTGGCGAGCTGCCTGGTGGCGAACTGCCTGGTGGCGAACTGCCTGGTGGCAAACTGCCTGGGGGCGAACTGCCTGGTGGCGAACTCCCTGGTGGCGAACTGCCTAGTGGCGAGCTGCCTGGTGGCGAGCTGCCTGGTGGCGAACTGCCTGGTGGCAAACTGCCTAATGGCGAACTCGTCACTTGACTTGTTCCTAGGCGGTCTGCAACTCAGAGGATGGTGGAGCTCCCTGGTGCAGCGCAACCCGACTACCCTCCG
>NW_010729105.1:3254243-3282901 GCF_000365185.1 Nelumbo nucifera | reverse complement strand
ACCAACTAGCAGACATCTTTACAAAAGGGCTAAACCATTCCAGACATCAAGATCTCTGTGACAAGTTGGGCATGATTGATATCTATGCTCCAACTTGAGGGGGAGTGTTGACAGATGTTATTGTATGTACTGTACACAGATTTAGTGCCCGCAGGGGTATTTTTGTAATTTCTATACCATTTGTGTTGTACGGCCAGTATAGTATAAATACAAATGCTTTACTCGCATGAAGCAAGTTCTTTTGAGGCATTAAGTCCGCCAGCCTCTTCTCTCTTCCTTCTTCTTCCTTCTCTTCCTCTTCTTTCTCTTGTTCAACAAATCTTATACTTCAGAATAAGGTAAAACCAATCTCACCCAAACGGTACTGTGGAAACCCTAAAGTCAAGAGATTTTAGAAATTCTCAAATCATGAGAACACTCCCATACTCCCATACTTCTATCACAACAAAAAACTGACCTACAAATAGGCTCGAGGGAAAAAATAGTCTTCTTGAAAGTAACCTCAGTAAATGTTTCTTCATAAAAAGGTTTTGAGGAAAATAGCAAAAAACAATCCTCCATAAAGCCTGAAACATTTCTTCCTTTCATCCATATCAAATGTCATCATGCTTTTCAGTTTCCGCCATTACTTCAAATATCATAGGATTCTGTACCCTTCCAAAGTCTAAACAACCAACCACCAACCCTCCACATGAACAGAATCTTTATCTCCTAATATGCCTGATAAAAAACAGAAACCCTTGCTCCAAAATCTTAAAAATTATTCCTCATTTTTGGATACTGCTCTCTTCTCTTCTCTCTCTCCCTCTCTCTTTGTGATCTCTTCAACACCTAAGATGAAAATATCAATTTCTTTCCTATTTTTTTCTATCACCACTTACAAATCCATCTTCTTATTTATTTGTAGTACTTCTTCAAAAGGGTTAACATCTTCAACATCTACTTGCTCCCTAGCTTCCTCAACCTCTCTAATTGAACTATCATCCACTTCTCATATTTTTTTGATCAATATCCACTTCTCATATTCTTCAGGAGTCTTAGTGCATGTCTGTATTCTATACTTGCTGTTCTGATAAACATCACCCACAGTAAGATTTTTTTACTTCTCTTCATATACCTTGCCTTCATTGTCCACTTGATTCAATTCTGAATGATCATTGTCATTCCCTTGATAGACAATACCTGTCAGCAGTTGCTCCTCTGCTATTATCCCCAGTCTTGGACATAGTTTTCAAGGCACCAAGGTGAAGCTAGGCAGTAAGGGGGCACCTTGTCTCCTAGTTGCCTAGACAATGGAATTTTTTATGTAGAAACCATGAATCCTAGGGTAACTTCCTAGGTTCCATAACAACCAGCAACCATCTTTCATTGATAATTATCTTTGGACTTCGTAAAAAAGTATACACTTCATATTATAATAAGACAAGTGAGGCTACATTTGAACTCATTAATGGGCTTCCAATAGTCATTTTGGTTAGTGGGTTTCTAACATTAGTGTGTTAGTGGACTTCTAACAACTAGTTTTTTAGTGGGTTTCTAACGACTAATTTTACATTAAATGCTTTAACTGCTAGTTTTTGTTCTCAATAAACCTTGTAATCTCAAGCTAGAGGCAATCAATTTCTTTTCTTTGTTTTGAGAAGCTTATAGTTTTTTATTTTAGAGTTGAAATAGTCCCTTCTATGGGTGAGTGAGTCCCTAACTTGTTGCACCGCTATTATAACCCACATGTTATTAATAGATGTGTAATTAAAACCAATAAAATCAGTAGAATATTTCAGAATAAAGCAAAAGAAATCAGAGAAGGAGACAACAAGAAGGAGGAAGATTGGAGAAGAAAGGAGGAGTTCAAAAATCTCCTCTTTCCCCCACTCTGATCTTTTATTAAACTTACTTAAGTTACATAAATTACAAGGAGGCCCTTAAGTAGGTGTCCACATCAGCACTAAACTTAGAAAACATAAATAAGAGCTAAAGGCCCATAAAGAAAAAGGCCCAATAAGAAAACATAACATGAAAGAACTAATAAGAAAGACACTAATGGGCTAGGGCCCATTTAGCCCAGTCTCTCTACACTCCCCCTCAAGTTGAGCATAGATATCCATCATGCCCAACTTGCTTATATAATGAACCAGCTTTCCTTTAGAAACACCTTTTGTCAAAACATCAACCAACTGTTCTTCAGAAGCAACAAATGGTAGACAGACTTCTCCTGAGGCAACTCTCTCTCGTATAAAATGCCTGTCAACCTCAATGTGTTTAGTTCTGTCATGTTGAACAGGATTGTGTGCAATGTTGATAGCTGTCTGGTTGTCACAATATAACATCATTGGCTTTTCACAGTTTATACCTAATTCACCTAAAAGTGATCTCAACCACAAAAATTCAGAAACTCCATGTGCCATTGCCCTGTATTCCGCTTCAGTTGAAGATCTTGCCACTACAGGCTGCTTCTTGCTCCATGATACTATGTTCCCTGCTGCCATAGCACAGTAACCTGAAGTAGACCTCCTATCATCAATACATCCGGCCCAGTCATCATCAGTGTATGCTTCTAGCTTCATGTATCCATGCTTAGCAAACAAGATGCCTTTCCCTAGAGTCCCTTTTAGATAGCACAGAACTCTCTCGGCAGTTGCTAAATGTGTATCTCTGGGAAAATGCATAAACTGGTTGATTACACTAACTACATAGGAAATATCTGGTTGAGTCATGCAAAGGTAAAGTAACTTCTCAACCAGTCTCTGGAACACCCCCTTATCAGGCAACAGTTCACCTTCAGTCGCTGACAACTTGTGATTTTGGTCAGTAGGAGTAGAAGCAGGTCGAGCCCCCAGTTTCCCAGTCTCTGCAAGGAGATCAAGAACATACTTCCGTTGWGAAATGAAGATACCATCCTTAGATCTGGCAACTTCAATTCCCAAGAAATATCTGAGTTCTCCCAAGTCTTTAATTTCAAACTCAGTCTTAAGAAAACTATTGAGATGAGCAACTTCTTGAGTATCATTTTCTGTAACCACAATATCATCAACATAGATAATTAGGAAGGTCACTAAGGAATCTCTCCTCTTAACAAACAAAGTATGATCCGACTGAGTCTGTGTGTACTCAAAAGCAACAAGAGCAGCCCAAAATCTGTCAAACTAGGCTCTAGGAGACTGCTTAAGGCTATAAAGAGACTTCTTCAGTTTATAGACCTTTCCTTGCATCTCCTTCCCATACACCCCTGGAGATAAAGACATATAGACCTCTTCATTTAAGTCCCCATTCAAAAAGGCATTCTTTACATCAAACTGATGAAGAGGCCAGTCAAAAGTAGTAGCTAAAGATAACAAAACTCGAACTGAAGTCATCTTGGCTATTGGGGCAAAAGTTTCTAAGTAATGAAAACCATACATCTGAGTATATCATTTAGCAACCAAACGGGCCTTATATCTCTCAACAGTACCATCAGAATGATACTTAATAATGAATACCCACTTACAGCCAACCAGTTCCTTTCCCTCAGGAAAATCCACAATTTCCCAGGTATTGTTCTTATGCAAAGCATCTAGTTCAATCATCATAGCATCTCTCCATTCTGGTTTGGACAAGGCATCTGGGATAGACCGGGGAGTTACATGTGTGGAAACAAAGGCAAGGAAGGAATAGTAGGAAGGGGAAAGGAGGTTGTAGGATAGGTGTTTGGAAATATAATGAGCTGTGCATTTCCGTTTGCCCTTGCGAAAGGCAATGAGGAGATCAAGGTCAGGGAAGGCATCTGAAGTGGTAGAAGAGGGCTGACCTGTTATCTCTGTAGTGATGGGAGGAGCAAGAGGCACATCTAAAGGTGTGGAAACAACTTGCATGTCTCTGAGTCTTTGTCTCTAGTACCACCTCTGGATAATAGGATGTGAAAGAAAAGAAGGGGGATGAGTAGGAGGAGGAAGGGGAGCAAGGATAGATGACTCAACTGGAGGAGACTCTATAGAAGATTCAATGGGAATTGGAAGAGGAACAGATGGTGACAATGCAAATAACTCGTCTGAATGTTCCCCCTCAAGAGAAGTACCAAAGAAAGGGACTGACTCTGCAAATGTGACATCTTTAGAAACAAAGCGAGTGCCATGAATTGGCTCAAAACAGTAGTACCCCTTTTGTGTGGGGGCATATCCCAAAAAGACACACTTGTGTGCTTTAGGCTCAAACTTATGTCTTTGATGACTGTGAACATGGACATAGCAAGTGCACCCAAACACCCTAGGAGGAAGAGAAAACATATCCTCATTTGGAAAAAAGCAAGCTAAAGGGAGTTTTAAACCCCAGAATCCGAGAAGGCATTCGATTTATCAAGTATGTAGCTGTAAGAACAACAATCGCTCCAAAATTTAACAGAAACATGGGAAGCAAAAAGGAGGCTCCTCGCAACCTCAACCACATGTCTGTTCTTCCTTTCCGCAACTCCATTTTGTTGAGGAGTGTAGGAACAGGAACTCTAATGAATAACTCCAAAGGTATCAAAGTAGGAGGAAAGACTCTTTTCAAAATATTCCTTTGCATTATCAGATCGGAATATTTTGATCCGAGTGTTAAACTGGGTAAGTATAAGTTCATGAAACTTTTGTACAATATTTGGTACTTCATCCCGGGATTTCAAAAGGTAAATCCATGTGTAATGAGAGAAATCATCAATGAAAATAATGAAATATTTGTAGCCCCCCATAGCAGGTAAATAATATGGCCCCCACACATCAAAGTGCACAATATGGAAAGGAGAAACAAATCTTTTATTACTCACTGAAAAAGATTGTCTACAATGTTTAGCAAGTTCACATGACTCACAATGAAGACTCGACAGGGATATTCCCTTAAACATTTATGGATACAAATGACTCAAAGCTGAAAAAGACAAATGGCCAAATTTTGCTTGTCACTTCATTTCTGGAAACAATACTTGTTTGTCACCTCATTGGTGTGTTCTTTGTAAAGCGGATGGGGAGACTGGTTTTCACCTATTGGTGTCTTGCCATCTTGCGAGGTCAATTTGGGATTGGGCTTTCTCCCTATTTGGATGTAGCTGGAATCCTCCATCAGACTTGCAGGGCCTTTTCTCCCCTTCTTTTTTCAGGTGGCGGATAAAAAGGGGAAGGACTATATGGAGAGGACTAAGGGTTGCAGTATGTTGGACACTTTGGGAAGAAAGAAATTCTAGGATATTCTCAGAAGCTAAGAGAGGAGCAGCAGATCTGAGGGCTATCATACATATTAGAGCTGTACACTGGCTGAAATCTTTGGAGTTATTCACACTGTGGATGACATGTTGAGTAAGTAGGGTGAAATTGTAAATTGCACACCGACCAAGTCAGTAATGAGTGTGTCTTGGACCCCTCCACCTGTTGGACTCTTGAAATTAAACTTTGATGGGTGTAGTAGGGGAAATCCGGGACAATTGGGGATTGGGGATGTTTTTAGAGATGAGAGTGTGGTCATTTCTGCTATGTTCTCAGGCCCAATTGGAGTGGGTGACTCTTAGAGCCGAGATCTTTGTAGTTATGGAAGGAATCCAGAAAGCTAAGGAGTTGAACATCAGGAAACTCATAATTGAAGGGGATTCAGAGGTGGTGATAGGGTGGCTGAATGAAGATAACAATGGCTTATGGAAGTACAATGAGAGGAGGAAATTTAAGTGGCTGGTGCGGGAGATGGAAGTTAAGATATGCTGGGTTAAAAGATCGGCTAATTCCCTAGCTAATGATTTAGCTAAATAAGGGGCAGAAAGGGATTCACTGTTTTGGGCTAAGCTGTAACTTTAGTGTTTTTTCCTTTTATTTTTCCTTTTCTTGAGGTCCTTTGTTGCTCTTGGAAGATAAGTGTGTTTGTCTTCCTCTTGTAAATCTTCTACTGATGATTTAATGAAAGTGTTATTGATAAATAAAAAAGACAAATGGCCAAATCTGAAATGACATATCATGACTCTATTAATTGACTTTGATAAAATAGATTCCAAAGCAACTTCACTAGGTAATCTAGGACTTTGATCAGAGACATCTAGCAAGTATATCCCATTCGCCTCATGGCCACTCCCAATTGTCCTCTGAGACTTCAGGTCCTGAAAAACACAATAAGTAGGAAAGAAGGTTATGTTGCAGTTCATTGATTTGGTTAAATTACTAACAGATAAAAGGTTAGTGCTAAGTTTGGGAACATGAAGGACAGAGGATAATACAAGTGAATCAGAGGCTTTAATATTTCCCTTGTCAGAGATGGGAGCAAGAGACCCATCGGCAAGAGAAATCTTCTCTCTACCTGAGAGGAGCTGGTATGAACAAAAAATGTTGGGTAGGCTAGTCATATGGTCTGGTGCACCAGAATTTATGATCCAAGGAATTCTACGATTACCTGAGACTGTAGCATGATTTGCAGAAGCAAGAATACCTTAATGGGCGAAAGCGAATGAAGAGGGGGTGCTTGAGGAGGAAGATGCAACAGTAGACTCCAAGTGATTTATCAACTTCCCATATCTCTCAAATTTTGCCTTCATTGCTGCCAACTGTTCCACAACAGATTTTTCTTCACATTCAGACACTGGCAACATTTGCATTCTTGGGTTTTCCAGACTGGCCACCCTTCTTAGAGCTGTTATTATTCCGAAACCTCTCAGGAAGAAGATCTGGATGAAGCTTCCAACAAGAATCCTTAGTATGTTTCGGCTTCGTGCAGTATTTACATATCACTTCCTTTTTCTCATTCAACCCCTTTGGTTTTATTCTAGCATGTGCAAAATGTTCTGAAGGAGGTGGGGTCTGTAGCTGTACCCGTCGCCTGTTCTCTTCACTGCTCACCGTAGAGTATGCCTGTGCAAGTGACACATCATCCTTGGCCAAGATATTCTACCTTGTAATATCAAATTCAGAATTGAGTCCTGTAAGGAACTCAAACACCCTGTTTCTTTCCACAAATTTCCTGAAAGTTTCGGCATCTTTGGTGCTTTCCCATACAAATGCTTCCATAACATCCAGCTCTTGCCATAGTGACTTCAACATCGAATAATAGACAACCACACTCTTCTCCCCCTGTCTTAAATTCTTCACATCACTCTTTAGTTTGTAGGCCCTTGCAACATTTAATTTCTGAGAGTATGTCTCTGTCACACCATACCAAATCTCCTTGGCTGAAGTCATCCACAGATAGTGTTGACTTATATGGGGCTGCATAGAATTTACCAACCACCCAATAACTGTGTAGTTATCCTACATCCATTTCTTATGTAGGGTCAGACTCATCCGGCATTGCCTTACTACCCGTTAGAAACCCTAGTTTACCTCTACTATAGACATGGATCTTAATAGATTGTGCCCACGCAAGGTAATTTGTTTCGTCAAGTTTAATTGTAGTCACTCCTGTCAAAAAGGAACCTACGGGACCAACCCCTGACACCGGGATCTTCTTCACTTCACTTTTAGATTGCTCCATCAATCAAACGAAAATAAAAAAAAAACAATGTTTTTAACCTTTATAGACCTAAGGTCAGTCAAGCACTCAAAATCCCCAAAACTAGGTTTTCACCGTACCTGGCCTCCAGGGAGAAAGAGAGAAGAGGTAGCCGCTCAAACCAGAGCTATCCAAACCACTTCCAACTGTAGCCGCCCACTTTTGGAGATAAAAAAGAACCCTCCAAGCCTTGAGCGCCACACCCAAACAGCCTCTTCAACCCGTAACTGGAAATTCTCTAGTCGGCTAGGGTTTTGGGAAAAAAACTTCAGTCCCACTTTCTTGGTAATCTTCGACCTGATTCTGACTCTCCAAACCCTCTACCAACTAGGCAAACAARATCTCTGAATAATCAGCAATTTATTTCTCCATACACCTTTCGATTAGAAAAAAGGTGTATGGGAAAAAGGGTAAAAAGGAAAATGGAAGAAAGACCTGCTTTGATACCAAGATGTGATTCAAACCAATAAAATCAGTAGAATATTTCAGAATAAAGCAGAAGAAATCAGAGAAGAAGAAGGAGACAACAAGAAGAAGGAGGAAGATTGGAGAAGAAAGGAGGAGTTCAAAAATCTCCTCTTTCCCCTACTCTAATCTTTTATTAAACTTACTTAAGTTACATAAATTACAAGGAGGCCCTTAAGTAGGCGTCCACATCAGGCCCGTTCTCTCTACATTAATGAAGTTCCATCCAATGTTCTTTTTTTTTTTTAATTTCTTTTAGAGCGAAGTTCTTCCATTTCTTGAGGTTGTGGTGACTCACTTGCAATTTGTAAATGACATTATCATTTTTTGTGAGGATTGTGATGAATCTAGTTTGAGGAATTTGAAAGCTTTAGTTGATAGTTTTCAACAGATATCAAAGTTAAAAGTCAATTGTGGAAGGAGTTGTGTGGCAGGAATTAATATGAAAGATGTTGACATTTAATTCTTGGCCGGAATACTAAGCTGTGAGGTGAAAAATTGGCCCTTAGAGTACCTTGCTATGCCTTGGGGGGGGGGACCTGAAAACAAAGAGCTTATGGAAACCAATTGTAGAGAGATTCACCAAGAAGTTAGCCATGTGGAAGAGAAGCTACATCTCTATGGGGGGAAGAATCACTTTGATCAATTCCCCTATCCATCCTGCCTGCTTACTTCCTATCCACCTTTAGGATCTTGACAAAAATAGCTGGACAAATAGAAAAAATAATGAGGGACTTCTTATGGGAGCCAGGAGAGAAAAGAAAGACCACTTCGTAAAATGGGAACAAGTATATAAATCTAAGGAGCAAGGTGGATTAGGCATTGGGAATTTGATGAAGAAAAATACAACTCTTCTAGGTAAATGACTATAGAGATTTCCTTGTGAAGGAGATAGACTGTGGCATAGGGTCATTGGAAACATTCATGGTGTAGAGAACAATGGTTGGGATGCAAAACTAGCATCTCATGCAACATCGAACTCCCCCTGGAAAGCAATCATTGAGGTATTGCCAACCTTAACTTCACCCCTTTTGATGGTGGGTGTGGAAATAAAGTATTATTTTGGGAAGGCCTTTGGCTTGGGGACTTGCCCCTCAAAACTTGGGTTAGTTTGGGATTTTGGGTTCAAAAGGGGTTTGAGAGAAAATAAATGTGATTCCTTCAGAGAAATTGATCTACTTGCAAGTTGCAAGGAGGTTCAGTTCTAGTTTTAGCTGGATAAAAAGGGCAGCAAATTGGCTGGCGATGTTCTAGCAAAACAAGGAGCTAATAGACCTACTTTATTTTGGGAAAAGTTGTAATATGTTATAACCTGGGTCACTACAATTGCTGATACTTCTGTACTTAACCGTTTTATGTTATTGTTGAAAATATTATGGTTAGAGTAGCTCATTGGTTAAAGACTTCGGAAACTTTGTCTGATGTTTCAGTGGATGACATCCTTAGAAATTGGAAGGTAGTCGCTGCTTCTTCCTCAATTAAGTACGTCATCAATCCTTTTTGGGGTCCTCTGGAAAGTGGGTTCATAAAGTTAATCTTTGATGGAAGTAGCCTTTGTAATCCCAGAATTTTAGGTGTTGGGGGTGTTTAGGGATGAAGAAAGCAAGATAATTGCATTATATTCAGGTTCAATTGGTTTAGGTGATTCTCTAAGAGCTGAGATTATGATAATGATTAAAGGAACTGATAATTGAAGGAGACTCTAAGCTGGTTGTGGGTTCGCTACAAAGTGAGGAGGCAAAGCTGTGGAGCTATAGCAATAAAAGGAAAATATTCAAATGGCTGACATAAAATATTGAAGTTAGGATACAATGAGTCAAAAGAAGTGCTAGCTCCTTGGCCAATACTCTATCTAAACAAGGGTGGAAAGGGATCAACTTTTTTTGGGCACAATTGTAAGATTAAGGAAAGTTTTTTGTGGAGAGATAAAGAGGGTTTCTTTCTCACTGTTTGAATTTTCACAGCTACTCATAAAAAAAAAAAAAAAAACTAAATGGAGTAACCTCTTTTTTTTTATGAATTAGATGAAGTAACCTCTTGGAATGCTTTGGCTTGTCCTGGTGACCTGAACAAAAGGTATTGTCCAATTCTCTCCTTTTGTACATAGGCCATTTTCAATCTGTAAAACACTTTGTCATATTGAATTAAATGAGCATTTTTTGGTCCCTTTACCCATCTAACAATACCAATGTTATTGCCCTTGATTAGAGAGCATTCTTTTAACAACAAAACCCCTCCACGTCCCTGTGACAACTGGACTTCAGTCTTGTAAACATCAAAAGATGTGACCTAATTAGTTGTCATCTCTTAGTGGATTCACCCCTATGACACAGTAAAGCCACAACCAAATGCCTGTGTGCCATCCTCACACAAACAGAACATAGATCCTATCCTAGCAACTCCACTACTGGCAGTTAGGGGTGTTCACGGGTTGGTTTGGTTTTGTTCCTGGCTATTTGGCCAACCGAACTAACCTGGCTGGGTCGGGGAGTTAGTCACCTGAAACTGACTGACCAATGATGAAAATCGGCCAACTTGGGTTGTATCGGTTTGGGTGGGTTTTTGATTTGGTTAGTTGGTTCAAAAAATTTAAAGTAAAAAAATTAAATTTAAATTTAAAGAATTTTAATGGTATTATTAAAAGTGAATTTAAAAAAAATGAAAAATTGCAATATAAAATATTTTAAACTAGGAAATATGGGAATTTTCTCACATTCTCATATTAAAAAAATATAAATTTAAAATATAAAATGTTAATATACATCTATGGTTGGGGCGGTTCGGTTTTAGTCAGTTTGAAATGATCAAACCAAAACTGAGCCGACCTCTCGTATTAGCAAAAAAGCTAAACTGTAACTGACCAAAATAATTAGAAAACCAAACAACTTGGGTTGGATTGGGTCTGGTTGGTCGGTTTCATCGGTTTGATGAACAGCCCTACTGGCAATGCCCTCATCCCTATTTGTTTCAGAAGGAATATATATAACCATCTTCTACTTGTAGAACATCTTCACCTGTTGTAGCCAACTGTCACTGGCCTCTACTCACTTTTTGATCCACTACTGAAGTAGTCAAACAATCAAGAGATTTACCTGTATGTCTGTAGTCAAACAATCAAGAGATTTACCTGTATGTCTGTAGTCAAACAATCAAGAGATTTACCTGTATCTCTGTTTGATTTTCTACATGTACCATGGCTGGCAAATACCCTGGACACTGATAAGCAAAAATGAGATGTTCTTTGAACAATCTTCTTTAGTGTCCTTTGACTTGCTAGAACTCAACTTGCCTACCTTGATGAAGCTCCTCTATCCTAGGATTGATATCACCCTTCACCGTCACCTGAGAACAAAGCAAATTCACACCTTCCAAGGTACCTTAAATATCTAAAAGGCCATTATCCAATGTTGGTACCTGCCATATGGGGTCTTGGAAGGGGTGAACTGGATACATACCTAATGTTTGGCGTTTTTTTGTACAAACTATGTTCTCGTTCTGGTAAGTTGAGATTTTACCATTACACTAAGCAATGGCTCCTACCTTAAATATCTACTTCAAGCAAAACTTTCTCATTTAGTTTCATGATCTTCACCATCGGAGCCAGCAAATAACCTGCTCTCTCACTGTTTTCAGCTCTGTACTCCTAATAGCCTATTCACTTGGGTGGACATAGAGTCTCCATCCACCAATACTCATTGAGACTCGATCCATCACTGTTGTCTACACCATTTCTACTTATTTCTTTCTTTTTTTTGGATCAACAGCACAGAAAATCATTCATTAATTGCTTGAAATAAAAAGAGGTTACAACAATAGTTTGTGAAAAACTGAAAAACCCGTTTCAAAGCAAACACATCCCACCCCCTTTTACAATTGTGCCCAATACATTTTCTGTTTATGAATTCCTTGTTAGCCAAACCATCCACCAAACAATTAGCTGACCTTCTTACCCATCTTATTTGAATATTCAGACCTTTTGAGAGACACTTGAAGTGTTTGATTTCATTTTGAAATTGCCAAACCACTACCTTACTTTTCTTCAGCCACCCTACTACTATCTTCAAATTTCCTTAGTTGTCTAGTAAGACTGCAACCAGTCTTAGTTTAGATCTGAATTGAACAAGAAATAATGCAGAGAATAAAAGAAGAAGAGGAGAAGAAGAGGAGGAGAAGAGGAGAATAGTGTGGGTCATAACTGAGATTGTCGCCCCACTCAATTATTTATATTAATGATTTAAAACAATGTAAAAAACCAGTATTACCCCTACTGCTTATATAAGCTATAAATAACAGAAAATAACTACCAACTAATCCAGCTAACATACTAACAGCAATATAGATAGACATGCAGCAGTGGGGACCACATTATTGTTTTACATCTCTACATCTTCAATTACCAACCTTACAATCCCTATTTCTTTAGTTTTTTGTGCATCAAAATCTGCTGCCAGAAGTTCTGCCCTTACTGAATCACCTTGTTCTATAGGACCTGAATACAAAGCACAAATAGTACCACCCTTATCCCTTATCATTCCCCCAATTCTTGAAGGACCAGGATTGCCACCATTTCTACCGATTTCTGCTTGGAAGCCCTTGACCTGTTTCAAATTCATCTATCGCTAAAAACCTCTTTATGATCCTTAGTTCTCCCATAGTTAATACCAATCTGATCTTTTGTCTTTTGTGACTTATATACCCATCTTATCCATAGAATTCCAAGCTAAAAAGTAACCTACTACCCATAGTTTTCAAGGCACCAAGGCGAGGCGACCACAGGGTGCCCAGGCGCCTAGGCGTCGCCTAGGTGTTGGAATATTAAAATGTTAATTTTCTTGAGTTTTTACTTTATCTATGCTTTTCTAAGCTATTTTATTGGTTTTGTGTGCTAACTAGCAAGCATGTTCACTAACTATTAACTCTATAAATCATTCAAATGAGTATAAATTTCATATAACTGGCAAGCATGTACACTAACTAGCAAGCATGTACACTAACTATTAACTGAAAAAAAAAGTGCAGGAACTAGGAAGGGAGGAGAGGAGTATAGGGGTGGAAGAAGAAGAGGAAGTATGGGGGATTAGGGGCAGGGAGGAGTATATGCCCCTGTTTTTTCAGAAAAAAAAGGGACTGAGATTATCAACTGAGAACAGTTAGGGGCGGAGAGGAGTATAGAGGCGGAGCCCCTGTTTTTTCAAAAAAAAAAAAGGGACTGAGACTAGGACTAGTGACTGAGAACAATCAGGGGCGAAAGAAGAATGAGTGGAGCTGTGGAGGAAGGGATAAGTATAGGGGCAGAGCCCCTGTTTTTTCGAATAAAAAGCAAAAAAATGACTGAAGCTGGGATGGAAGAAGAAGTCTTCGTTTCTCCTCCTTCTCCAATCGAACCGAAAAAACCCTTATGTTATGCATAAATAAAAGAAAAAGGCTTTGTATTGTTGTCTTAATAATAAAATGATAGCATGTAACCGGTTTTATTTTAAAAGAATAAAATATCAAAATAATAAATTAAAAAAAAAATCTTAGATGTATGTAGGTGCCTGCTTAAGTCTCTGGGTGGGCGCCTAGTATACAAAATCCGTGGCGTTTGGGCGAGGCGACCATGGAAAACCGCCTAGTCGCCTAGGTGTTACCTTGACAACTATGCTACTACCTTCCCAATGTGTTCCATGGTGCTGCCTCTTTTCAGTGGGCCTCCACCTTTCTCTTTTTAAATGAACAGGCCACTTTTACTTTCATAAAAACTCATAATATAGTACCAAAAACATCCCTAACTTTTTGATTTTTTCTTCAACCTCCCAACCTGACCCTCCATTTCTGTCTGCATGTGTCCTGCCTGCAACTGAAATGATCCAATCACTACACCTCCCTTACAACAACAAAACCAGCTATGTGACTATCTTCTGATTAGAGGGAACACTCTAAATCCAATCTAGCATCAAGATCTTCTCCCTTAATCATCAGTCTGATTTCTTATAATCCACCCAGTACCCACAAATGTTAGCTCTATGAAGGGTGGCCCCAAGATGGATCTTATCATCTTACCTCTTTGAAATTATTTGATTTAGTGTCCTAACTGATGGAGTCCAACAAGCAGTCCTTAGCAGCAGTCCTTAGCTCAATATAACACCAATGCTTTAACTCCTTCCCCAGAATATTATCTGCTTCTTTACAGGAACAAATAAATAAAATGGTCCTCTGCCCAACTTTCTAAAGTCCACCTGTTTAGTAGTTTTCCATTTATATATTGCTCATTCTGCTACTTGTTTTAGATCTAAATTTGAGTTAATAAAACAACCTACCAAGCAAAATTGAAGGTCTAAACATTGCTGCAACATTGTAACATCTGATACCACCACCTGACAAAGAGAAGCTCTCTTTCTCCCATAATCCTCCATTACCGATCATGGAGCTATATGACCTTGACATTGTTCATAGAGATGAGTCACTACTTTGCTCACCCAATGCTGGTTCCAACTTGTTGGGGTCTTATATACAGCAGTGGGCATCTGATGTTGAAGTAGCTCTATGTTATGTTTCTGTGTCATTTCTTTTTTGATCGGCAAGGTTTTCACTTGGATGAGTTAAATTGTAATTTGTGAAACAATAGAGTGGACTTCATAGTGGAGGTAGTCTCTTGAACGTTAGTTGTTTTATGTGATTATTTAATCTGCTTGTGAGGATTTGGTCTGTTTTTAGGAATTTCTGTCTTTTATGTTTCTTCATGTTTCTTTTAACCTTAATTTGCTTAACAGCACTTTGGTATTCATTTCAGTTTATTTCCTTTCTCAGGTGAATGCGCTATTACATTCTTTAGATATCGATTATGATCTTCGAGCTAAGGGGCCTCTAGCAGGTAAGTTCCGAGAGCTGGAGGAATACTGGAATGAGTCCCAACATGCTGTCAGACCTGGACCGTCTCATACAGCAGATAGATGGGTTTCTGAATATGGCCAACAAAGACCAGAACATGGTGACCCTGAAACTTGGGCTCACTCATTTGAACGACAACATGGCATTAATGGTTGGGCCTCTGAATTTGAGCAGGTGAGGGGACATTTGTTGAGCCTATTTAATTTGAGCAATTACTCCTATCTTACTTGATATGCCACTCAATATCAGGTTAATCATGGATGCCATTGGGCTGATTTGACAACCTCTGACTATTACCTGTTAGAGGCAAATGTGGAACTACAACTTTTGTTGCCTATATCATATAGGTAAGGGTGTAAGTTGGGTATCCGATATAAGGATTTTACACTACATCAGGCCCGGGCTTCTGAGCTGGGCCTATTCAAATTTTAACAAAATCCCAACCTGAGTCCACCCAAATTGCACCCCCACATATAGGATTAACAACATTTTCTTGGTCCTCTGAATAAGCACTTGAAGTAGTGGTAAAAAGGTTATCCTCGGCCAAGTCTCTTGCTGGTCAGACTGGCTTTTCGCTTATGTGTCTTAATATATTAAAGAATCTCCCGAGATGCTCCACCTATTTCTGCCACAAGGAGGAACCCTTTGGTCAATGCCTACTGTCACATTGTATAGAGGACCCTCTAGATGGCTATGTGTCTATTTTCTTGTTTTTTTGTCATTCTTATAGCTAACCTTTTATTGGAGTTTTGCCCAATTTATAATATCCGTCTGAACATAACGTTTTTAAATGTGAAAGATGGATATAAACTAAGGCTTTATATTAGACATGCAGGAGGTTCTTTTAAACTAGAACTTATTGCATGATTAAGGAGCGCGAGATGGACATGGGAATTCCTTCTAGGCCTAAAGTAATTGTTATTTAGAAGGTTCATGGGTTCTTTAATCTTCTTTACTAATGATTTGGCTGGCAAAGCCAACAGGGATATATCTATAGCTATCTATCAACCAATCTATCCATATAGATGTATCATGTATGTATGTATGTCTCTAACCACATATTGATAATTTCCTTCTCTTTAAATGTGCTTGTTATCTATCAGGAGAAACCCTAGAGAATTGCACAGTCAAGAGAGAAGTGAAAAGAATCATAATGATGGGTATGTGGTGGTGCCCCATATCCCCTTTTATATCAGGATGTAAAATAATATTGGAATTACAATATTGCCCCTGTTTCTAGACATATTAATAAAAAACTAATTATCACAACATTCCCCGTAAAGTTGGGCTATATATGTCATACATGCCCAACTTGATGCATAACTCTTCATGTTGCAAGGTGGTAACACTCTTTGTACATACATCTACAAGTTGCTCTTTTGAGCCAACAAAAGGGATGCAAGTTTCCTCTTTTTCCACATTCTCATGAATGATTTATTTGTTAACTTTTATATGTTGGGTTATCTCATGGAGAATTGGGTGTGGGCAATGCTAATAACTGCCTAGTTGTCACAATATAGAGACATAGGACCTGAATTTTGGAGTCCCAACTTAGAAGATTTTTTGAACCATAAAAGCTCAGCTACACCTTGTACCATGTCATGGTTCTCAGCGTCTGCACTTGATTAAGTGTAGAATGTACTTCCTTTGGGAGATAAAAATACCCTTTTGACCCCATAGCTTCAATACAAAAAAGATACTTCAAACCCTACCAGTTGCATGGCCTTGTTAAATCTCCTAAACCGTGCCCTAATAGATTGTTTAAGGTCATATAATGATTTCTTCAAGAGACATGCTTTCTCTTCATTGCCCTGGATTTGAAAACCTGGTGGCTGAATCATAAACACTTCTCTAAATCTCCATTCAAGGCATTTTTTACATCCAACTGATGAAGAGGCAATTGAAAAATTGGCAGCCAATGATAAGAATTCCTATGTTGTTTTAACAGTTGGGGCAAAGGTTTCATTATATAGTCAACGCCATGCATTTGAGAAAGCCCCTTTGCCATTAACCTTTCTTTGTATCTCTCTACTTAGCCATTTGCATGATACTTCATAGCGAACACCTATTTACAATCGGCATGTTTCTTTAAAAAATGGTTTCTTTCCCCTTAGAGGATCAACAATATCCCATGTGTGATTTTTGTGATGGGCATGAATCTCTTCACACATTGTTTTCTTATTTGGGTAATTTCAAGGTTTTTGCAACACTTTTTGGAATAGAGATATTACTAATAGTAGAGACAAAAGTACAATAGGAAAGAGACAATGAAGCAATGGCAGTAAAATGAGCAATAGGGTTGATGGAAGGAATGCAGAGAGCAAGATTGTTGAACATTAGAAGATTAGTTGTAGAGGGAGACCTAAATTGGTGGTGGTGAGCTGGCTACAATGTGATGATCTGTGGATGTGGATATACAACAGTCAAAAAAAGAAGTTTAAATGGATACCAAAAGACATGGAAATGAAGATTCAGTGGGTAAAAATCTGTGCTAATTCCATATCAGATGGATTAGACAAGCAAGGGGTGGAAAGGGAAACACTTTTTTGGGCACAGCTTTAAGACAAGAATTTTGTAGGGGAGAGAAAGGAGTTTTTGTCTCTCATTGACATTGTGTTGTAATTTGTACTATCTACATCTATCTTTACCTTTTATGTTAATAAAATTTCTGCAGTTATTGATCAAAAAGAAAAAAAACAGAGCAATTGGGTGCTTGATACAGGACTACACACCCTTACAAACAGTAATAGGTAAATCAAGATCTCTGGGAATAGGTTCAGAGGTACCTGAAGGAGGATTGATGTGAGTACTTGAAAGAAGACTGGTGTGAGGATCTACCTCATGGAAATTTGATGGCACTGAAGTTTCCGCCTCTGGTTCCACCCTTGCACCCAATAGCTGACCCTTCTTGTGCCAAGTGTGACAAGTATTGACTTGCAAAACTTGAGAGACTAGAGTAGGCAGAGGGATAGGGACTTGGACTTGACTCACCTACCACTACTATTCTCCCCTTGAGGTGAGGGAGGGAAGAAGGAATGGGACTCAGTGTAACATCCATATAGATATATACCTTTTTGGACATAGCATCATAACATTTATAACCCTTTTGTGGTGAAGCATAACCAAGAAAGATACAAGGAATAGATCGAAGATCCAACTTACCAAAAGGAGATTTGTTCTGTACAACACATTGACAACCAAAAACATGATCAGGAAAAGATAATAAGGAAGAGGATGGGAAAAACAACTGATTTGGGGCCTTATACTGCAACAGGGGAGACACAACATGTGGTTGATAGATAGATTGTTGTGAGAACACAATCAACCTAGAAATGTTCAGTTACATGCATTTGGAAAAGTAAACTGCTAGCAACCTCTAACAAATATTTGTTCTTTCTTTTGGGCCATACCATTTCGTTGTCGTGTTTGAGGGCAAGAACTATGATGTAGCACACCATTTTCTTCTAGATATCTAGTAACATATTTGTTGAAATACTCCTTAGCATTGTTTGATTGTAGTATCTGGGACTCAACGTGAAATTGAGTAAACACCATCCGGTGGATTTTT
Source organism: Nelumbo nucifera (assembly GCF_000365185.1). The sequence goes on along the minus strand of NW_010729105.1, from coordinate 3,264,528 downwards.
TATTTTTTTTATGATTTCCAGAACTATATCTCAAGATCATAGCATATAGATCCATATATATCGAGATTCAAGAATAATAATCAATAAAAGTAATAAAATATCCATATTCTCTTTTTACCTCAATTAAAGATGGACCCCAAACATCATAATGCACAATTTGAAGGGGAAAATTGAACCTTTTATTAATAGGTGGATATGAGTTTTTATAATGTTTCCTTAATTGAAAAGTAGCACAAATCAAAATTTGTAATAAATCTGCTCTTTATTACAATAACTATAGGATGGGTTCGATTGGCTTAAACAACTATTGTTCTTTGATGCCTTATAGGTAGGCATTGAATCTGGGATGTAGAGATTTTAAGCCATACATCCTTTACCGATCATCTTCTCCAAAGTCAATTCATGGGTCAAGATGAAAAGTTAACGAGTAGTTCAAAGACTTGGTAATGCAATTAATGGAGAGAATGTTTATGGGCATACTAGGAACATGGAGGACATTAGGAAGAGACAAACCCATGGGTAGAGAGACAACTCCTTGGCCAGCAATATTGGATAGTGAACCATTAGCAAGTTTAACTTTATCTCTTTGGAAACAATGTTTTAAAAGCGTAAGGGGCATTTTGTGCCCGAGGTGCAAGGGGCAGGTGCATGCCTTTTTGAAGCAAGGTGAGAAAATGCAAAAAAAATGCCTAAAAATGCAAAAAAATTAAAATATTAAACATCATATTAACTAGAAATATAAGCTTACATTTTAAAATAAATGTTTTAGAAAAACCTATTCTCTCAAATTAAAGTACATAAACATAACATGTGAACCAAAATAAAAATGAAAATTTAAAAATAATTAAACATATAAAACATATTTTTTTGATGAATAATAATAAATTTATTAATTCAGAAGCTGATTTAGACTTTGTGAATTCATACAACATCCCAGGGAGAGGCGCGAGCTGCAGCCCCTCCTTGAATCTTACAAGTAAACTAGGAAAGAAATACAGGAATCACAGCTGAGTCCAAAACAATTCTTCCCTATTTACCCCTTGCTTGACTAAGACATCTGACAAAGTATTTGTTGATCTCCCCACCCACTGTACTGTGACCAACATATTCTTTGTCAACCAATTGAATTTCTTCATTACATTCTTGTAGCGCCATATGGTATCTTCAGGATTTTTCAACCAACCCACCACCACTTTGAAATCCCCTTCGATTATTAGGTGTTGTACCCCCAGCTGGTTTGCAAATTGCACCCCTTGTACAACAGCTAATAGCTCTGCCCTGATAGAGTCCCCAACTCCTAAGGGACCTGAGTAGAGCAACAAAATCTCTCCCTTCTCATTTCTCAAAACACCCCCATTCCGAATAATCCTGGATTACCTATGCTACTTCCATCAAAGTTTAACTTCAGTGAGCCTTCAGATGGAGGAGACCAGCTTGTAATTGATTTGTCCTTTAGGGGTGAACACCTCACTACTGCTGATCAATTTCTCCAAAGGTCATTAAAAGAGAATTGATGAAATATTTCCAAAGTCTTCAGCCAAGGTATTGCCCTATTGAGCACGCAGTCTTTCAATTCCTGACTGCTCCTTTCCTTTTCTTGAAAAATTCTAGCATTCCTTTCTTCCCAAAGAGTCCAAATCAGGGCAGCGCGAGCACATCTCCACATAAGTCCCTCTTTTTGTAGGCCAAAAGAAAGTAGAATGGTTGAAGAGCATGCGAACTTCTGTTGGTAGACTCCAACTACTCCCGAACAACGAAAGTAGCCAAGCCCAAAGGTTTGTAGAAAAGGGACAAGATATTAGTAGGTGGTAACAATCCTCATCGTGAGCTCTACAGAGGATACACCGATTGGGAGAAATACAGAGGAATGGTCTTCTCTTTTGTAGGTTATCTGGAGTGTTTACTTTCCCATGGAATACTTCCTAACAAAACGCCATAATCTTTGGGGGAACTGGTCTGCACCAAATTTCTTTGATGGAAAGGGTTGTTGAGTAGAATGTTGAGAGATGGACTTGAAGAAAGAAGCACAAGTAAAGGTTCCATTGGGTCTAGGAGTCCACACCCTTTTATTTGTCATGGAGGGATCCAAGCAAACCTAATTAAGACAACATAGCAAGATAGAGAGAGATTCAATTTCATCATCCCTTAGTCTTCTACGAAACCCAAAATCCCAATTAGGAGCTAAGGGTGTTCCCAATGGTGAGACAAATTTTGAGACCACCACTTTTTTATACAAAGAAACAGAAAATAGCGAAGGGATAAGGTCCTTTAAGGGGTTGTCTCTTACCCAGATATCCTCCCAAAAACGAACAGCGTTGCCAGAACAAACTTCATACCTGATAAAATTGAGGAATTGAGGGTGTTGTGAATGGCCTTCCAAGGTGCTGCCAAGTTAGCCTGCCTTGATACACTAGCATCCCATCCATTCTCTAAACTCCCATGAATGCTTCCCACCACCTCATGCCATAGCCTCTCACTTTCCAATGGCCATCACCACAACCATTTCCCTAACAGAGCTTGATTTTTTCCAATCACCCTCCCAAGTCTCAACCCCCCCTCTTCTTTACTTCTTTCTGCACACAATTTCCCAATTAACCGAATGATCCTTTTTTTTCGTGTCCTATTTCCCACAGGAAATCTCTCATTAACTTCTCCAGCTTCCTAGCTTCCCTAACTGGTATCCTAAAGACAGACAAAAAATAGGTAGGCAAGTTAGCCAAGGTAGCTCTTATTAAGGTAATTCTCCTTCCTAAAGAGATATAATTTCTCTTCCACGAGGCTAATCTCTTCTCAAACTTTTCTGTCACTGGGGTCCAAAATCTACTCTCTCTAGGATTTGCCCCTAATGGAAGCCCTAAGTATGACATAGGCCAAGTAGAGATGGAGCACTCAAGACACTCCACAATAGCCTCGACCTCCCCTACCTCCAAGTTTATACTTGCTATGCAACTCTTTTCCAAATTTATTTTCAGATTAGAAATCCTTTCAAATCCTTTGATTAGCTCCTTTAGGTTTGCTACCTTTTCGCTAAAACCTCTTTCACAAAAGAACATTAGGTCATCTACAAATTGAAAGTGGGTGACTGGGACTTGGTGTCTCCCCATTCTCCAACCCCTAATGGCATCTTCACTGTCAGCCTTAGTAATGATCCTACTAATCACATCAGCTACTAAGGTAAAAAGGAAGGGTGAGAGTGGATCCCCTTGCCTGACACCCCTGCAAGCTGGAAAAAAGTCCCTTACCATACCATTTACCAGAATAGAGTACTGACAGGTACTGATACACCTAGATATCCAACTACACCACTTGTCTCCAAATCCAAAGTTTCGCATCACCTTTAATAAAAACTCCCAGTCCACCAAGTCATAGGCCTTTTCAAGATTCATTTTACAAATGAAACCTCTCTTCCTAGACCTTTTCATTTCCTCCACACACTCATTCGCAATTAGGATTTGATCTGTTATTTGTCGCCTTTGAATGAAGGCCCCCTGGGTTTCACTAATGATATAAGGGAGAACTGTTTTGATCCTCAACGAAAGCACTTTAGCCCGAATTTTATAGATGCTTGTCACTAGACTAATAGGCCTATAATCTTTTGGGTGGTTGGCATCAGTCTTCTTAGGTATCAAGGCCAAAAAAGTGGCATTGATTCCAGGGTTTATTACATGATTGTTTGCAAATTCCTTAAAGACTTCAACTAAATCCTCTTTCAACACCTCCCAACAATCTTTGATAAAAACCCATTGTAAAGCCATCTGGACCTGGAGCCTTGGATCTATCCATTAGTTCAAATAGTTAATGTGATGTTAAACATTTTGCGTTCTTGATTCTACGAGCCACCTTTGTATCAAGCCCCTCAAGGCAAGCCCAAACAAGTCCATATTAGTTGCTCCTGAATCAATGATTCAAGGAGACTACGAGGCAACAAAGGAGACATGAAGTGCATGGGCTTGGTTACCTGAGCTTGCAGCAAATGATGTAGAATGTGTAATAGGCTTTTCTTCTAAGTGCCTAAGTGAATGCCCCAACTGTTCAAACTGATCAAGCATGGTACTTGGGATATCCTCCTTGGGTAAGATCCCATAGGTTGTCCTGGAGATGGAGTACTTTGGCTTCGTTGCTGTTGGCTTTCTTGATTAGAAGTGGTGGAAGCCACATGAACTGCATGAACTTCTTCCCTTGCTTCCCTTGAAATTTCTTGGGTCTACCAATCAGATCCCAACAACTTTCCTTGGTGTATTTGTTCTTCTTACAAAGACTGCACCACAATTTATCCCTATCATCACAGTCCTCCTTTGCAATTCATTCTTCTCTCAGCCTTAGATAATAACACAACCTGCTCACCTTTGGGAGGATTCATAGCTGCCCTCCTGTTCTCCTCTGATTGGACTAAGATATAAACTTCTTGTATCTCAGGCAACTCTGTTTCCCCAAAAATCTGAACCCACATAGGCTCATAAACTAAGTTCAGACCTGCTAAGATAGCAAATACATACTGCTGAAGACCAACTTACTGTAGGCTGAAGCAACTTCTTAGTCCTTCAAATCTAACAAAGGGCAGCCTAGTGCATGAGGCTTCCGCCAATGCGGGGCCCTACCAATCTATGGTTTGGTAATGTCTAACTCCTTCCACATAGATGTAAGAGTGGAATAATAGGCTGCAAGGCTTTTATCACCTTGTTTTCAAGAAAATGACTCCACTTGGAGTTGGTAGACCTGAGCAAAGTGCCTCTGTTCAGCACATGTAGACTTTGGCTTGGTCCTATATTTTCTTGACTGTTTTAGTCCACATGAAGTTCTTTCGAAGGGCAGGTTGTATGGTAGAAACCAGCCATGACATTATCAGGTCTATTGTTCCTACTTCTCATGTACAGATCCTTCACTACTAGGTTCCTTGGTCTTTTCCATGAGATACACCAATTTCCCTCTTCCTCCAATAAACATCTTCACAGCCTTGGACCACTCCAAGTATTGAGACCATCAAGAGGAACAATAGACATAGGAAATCCCATGGTATCCCGTATCCATTCCATTATTAGATAATAATGCACTCCCAGAGGATACTGTGGTGATTGAGTCTTCTGATGACATGATTTTCAATCACCAACAACCAGCCAAATGCAGTAACGAGTACTCCAAATAGTCCCATGAGGCCATGACTGTATAATAACTTGATTAGGAGTCCAACACTACTGCTGAGTGCTGAGTGGAGAATAATAGCAAACACCTGCCATGCTGCTGCCATGTATACTGCACATTTTCCTTCCAACAATCACCAACCTTTCAAGCACCATTATTAGAGATACTGTTTTGCATTGGAAGAAGCAATTGACACACTTACCATACCTTTCTACAGCCTAACAGCAGCCGCCCAGGTCAAACCAACCATTACAGTGATCACGAGTAGAACACTCTTGCAGAACACCAACAGTTCTTCACATGCTTCAGTTACGAGGAAAGTAACCCCGAAACTAAGAGAGAATGAAAGAAAGATAAAAATAAAAAAAAAAGAGGTTGATCAGATCTGAATCAAGCCCTTCAACTCCTTGCAGTAATAAGGGAACAAAATCAGTCAAGGGAAAGAAAAAAGTCTAGTCTTTTCTATGATAGATGTTCTGATGCCATGTTTTCTATCAAAAGAAGCCCTAGAGAAGTGTGCAGCCAAGAGAGAAGAGAGAAGTGAAAAGATTCAGAATGATGGGTATGTGGTGGCGCCCCATATCCCCTTTTATATTAACATGTAAAATAATATGAAAAAACCATATTGCCCCTTTTCCGCACAAATTATAAAAATACCAAGTGTCATGACAATGTATAATTTGTTGAGTTAGTTAATTTCCATGGAGATAAATAATCAAAGTATGTTATTATTATTTAATCCCTTCTATCTTATATATTACCTCATTTATCCTTGAAATTGGTTTACTTCATTTGCAGGAACAATCTCAAATGATGTCAATGGGCCAAATGAGAGATAAAAACATCTCAAGTATAGCAGCAATGGAACAGACACGTATGCTTGCCCATACTCTATCTCAAAATGATGATCAGAAATTTCAGGTCCATATGCCTTCATGTTTTTATATTCTTGTTCTTTTTATCTAAAATTTGTACATATTGCACTTTTTTTGTTGTAATGCGTGCCACTATTGAGGGGTTACAGATCTGAAACTTGTGGAATTAAAGGTGATGTTTAAAACCATGCTGCATGTAACTAATTAGTGATTGAACCGACCACAATCAAAGTGTCTCTTTCAATAGAACACCCACTGGTTTATTGAATAGTTTTGATTTTTCTTTTTTTTTTATTGAATAAAATTATGTGTTACCTATCAAAAAAGGGCACCCACTGGTGACACATTTTACAGGTGCCCTTGAGCCTCTAAATGCTTCCATTAGATAAATTTATTCTTCATTTTTGTTGCTTTTACCAAAATGTATATCACTCTTTTGTGTCATGCAGAATTCAAAATTCCTTCAATTTGTATCAAAGATGAGCCGTGGTGAGCTTATCATTGATGATAATCAAGTTAAGCCAGCTGGGCCATCTGCCTCGGGTGAGTGGGCTGAGGAATATGAACGTCAGTATGATGGCCTTCCCAGTTCTTGGGCTGACCAATTTGTACGTGATGAGGCAAGTAAATACTAAGTTATGTTGTCAGTTCTAATTCAAGTGTTCTTTTGGTAATAAATATGAAATTTATTTAGAAAAGATTATACAAGGAGTACATGGGCCAGTCTGGCTGTCCCCCCTCCCCTCAATAAAAAAGGAAGGAAATAAAAAGAATAGACAAGGGACATGATGTGAGAACTCAAATAGGACTAACCCTGCACGCTCTGCACCACATCAACTGACTAAACTAGAATCTCTATATCAGAGTACCAGCTACAATACAAAATGCCCCAAGGACTACCACAACAACACCATCCACAGGTACTCAACTAAGGAAGAAGACAATTACTGAACAAATCCACCCCGCAAGAAGCCCAAAACAAACCCAATAGGACACTCCTAAGCATACAGATCACATCACTGCTTTATCCCCTACCACCTCACCATCTTCCCTTGTACTTTATGAAATTCCTTTTTCAAGTTTCCTCTTACCCTTGACTCTCTTGCTGCTAGGCTCTCCCTACCCATCAGGCACTCAGCTAGTGTCTGCCCTAAAACCTATTTCCTTTTTTTATTGCCTAGTGCCTTTCTGATCTAGGGGTATCAATGGACTGGGTTTGGGTTGGACTCCATTTGAATCAAAATTAGTTTGAATGGGTTGGATGGACCAATAAGACATATTGAATTGGACCAGGTCCAGACTTAATGGTCCAAAGTATTTACTGGATTGGATTGGACCTGGTCCATCTGCAATGAATTTATAATGAACTTGGTTGGATTGAACCAATATCCGGTTCATTGACAGAAGATAAGAGTACGGGTGCCACTGGACCAGGTTTGGGTTGGATCCAATCTAAATTAAAACCAATTTGAACAAATTGGGTGGTCCATAAATTGAATTGACCAGTCCAGAATGGTCCCAAGTATTTGTTGGATTGGACGGACCTGGTCCATCTGTAATGGACTCATATTGGACTGGGTTGGGTTGGACCAATATCCAGTCCATTGACTATTCTGATCTAGGCTCTACCACATCCTAAGCCAACAGAATGTGTACTTATTTACTTGCTACGCTTTCTTTCTCTGTGTTAATGGCATGAATAGACAAATCATCCATCAAATGTTATGTCCAAATGCAGTGTCTTTTTCTCATATAACTTTTGGTAGTTATGGTGTGGATTCAAACTGTTTTCTTCTTCTAAAATTGGAGAAAATGCTATTAAGATTGAAAAGTGGATCCACTTTTGCTACCAACTCTCCCTTTTTTATTCAAATTATCCATTGAATTTCGGTGGTATTTCAGCTTTCTCATGGAACTAATAGATGGGTGAATGAGTTCACAAACGAACATGCTCAACATGAATCTGTTGATGATCAGTGGATCGATGAATTCTCCAAGTTGCATGTTCAGGACTGGGCAGATGAATTTGGGCGACAAGTTGGTGAAGGTGCTTTAGAGGATGGTTCAGCTGATAACTGGGCAAATGTGTATGATGAGTAAGTTTAATCAAACCTTGCACTTATCTTTTGTGAATATGCAGAATGAATCAGTAAATGCATTTACATTTCAGGCATTTTTCTGCTTTCTGTGAACTGATGATGTTTCAGAATTTCCTTCTGCAATCAAAGGGACAAATGTTCAGAACCTCAGATTTTATTTTCTGGACTTGACATTGTCAAAACCAGATCAAGTCATTTGTGATGTAGGGTTAAGGAACATTCTCTTGGAGGGTGCACAGGCACCATTCCATGTATTTGCTACAAAACTAAACTGAACTAGGTGTTTGCCTGGTGTTTCAGGTGATTGCATGGGTGTTATTTTAGCCAGATGGGTGCTTAGTTATAGTTATTGATCGTAGATGGTACATAATTAGCCTTCAATATAGAGTATAATGTAATTGAGGGCACAACAATGTTTTAAATGCGCATAGTGCAAGAGAAGTGCAAGGGCATTTTAGTGTCCTAGGCACAAAATACAAAGTGAGGCACAAACCTTTTTCAAGAAAGGTGCAAAACTGCAAAATTCTGAAAATATTAAAAAAACAACAATACTTGGAAGTTAAGTCTTTTAAAAAGCCTATTGTCTCAAAATAAAATACTACTGTTGCATCTATCTGGGGTCTTGGGAGGGGTGGACTGGATATGGCCCTAACTATTGGAATTTTTTTATCATGATGTAGCTGCTCTTAGACTCGAATCCATGTTCTCATGCTTGACAGCCCAGGATTTTACCATCATACCAAGTAATAGCCCCTACCTATACATAAACATTTAAAACATATTCAAAGTGAAAATTTGGAAGTGAGAGCAAACATATCTGAATTGTACAAAAGTGCTTTAAGCACAAACAATTCAAGCATGTGAAAAATTTTCAACCTGTTTATTTATGTCTGCTTCCATAATGGTCCTCTGGGGCAACAAGTCCATGCTGTGGTTTGGGGTACTGCTGCAGACTTGTATAATTGGTTTTATGATCTTAGTTTCAGTTCATTCTTTTTCAGATTAGGAATCAAATATTAGTTGTATTGTTGTTTCTTCTTTAATGGAAATTTTGCTATTTAAGATCTGCAAGAACTAAGGCTTCAAGTATTTGAAAAAAAATATCTTTTGTTTATTTTAAAATTAATAAATCATTACTAGTCTACACACAGCAATAAAAGGTAAAAATTTGCAGAGTGAACACAATAATTGCTCACGCGTCCTAAGAATAATTTTAATGCTATGGGATGAGTCGAGGAAAATTAGGATGAGTCAAAGAAAAAATGGGACGTCAGTTGATAGCAATAGGATCCAAAACCTTCAGGTTTGATTTCAAGCATTCAAACCGTTTCGAAGACCTAGTGATAACAATGTGAGGAAGAGGAGCTTGGTTGAGGTTGAATCTAAGAAGAGGTGAGTTAGACGGTGGATTGGCATAATCATGAAAACAAGTGGAAAACGGTAGGGTGTTTCTTCTCCAAATCCACTGAAATAGTTGGGGGAGATTTATCAAGTTGAGTTGGTGGGAAGGTACAGGCAAAATGCACAGCATTTGTATTCTGGAGGAAGCGAGCATAACTAGTTAGAAGAGTTTTCAACAAACTTTGAAGAGTTTGTTACCCTCCAAGGAGACTCAATGCATAGTTTTGCCTTCGCATAGAGTTTCCCACTTCTGGAAAATGGAAGAAGCAGAGTAATGGCAGGAGGAATGACACATATCTCGATAGTCCCAACAGTTAAGCCCACTCAGTAAATACAACATTACAACCTGTACCCCTTCTACCTGTACTCCACTTTACTCTCAAGCTACCAGTCTTGCACTTTTCTCACAAACCTTGGGTGGAGAAGCCACATGTTTTCAAACCTAAAAGGTGAGGGTCCACCTCCTGTCCTTTCTTGGGCTAGGCTAATAGGGCAATGGTCCAGAGTGTGTCTGGGTAAGGCTCTAGCTACCACTACCCTCCAGCTATTCTCCCACTTTGAGGAGAACAAAGAATCTATCCAACTTAGAACAAAGGGGTTCAAACTGAAAAGTTGGTCAAGTGAATCTGGCTTGCAACAAGATCAAATCTCTCAACTCAAAAGCCTCTATTAACTGGTTTAACTTCCTCATACTCATGGTCATACCATCATTGTATGGTTGGGTCTATTTGACTCATGGGAAAATCTAATTACATCAAAGCACCCCCCCCC
>NW_010729105.1:3208893-3254188 GCF_000365185.1 Nelumbo nucifera | reverse complement strand
AAGAGAAAAATAACCTAGACACCTTCCTTGAGACCTCTAATGGCTGCTAGTTCCTCCCACTGTAACCCATCTCTCTCCTTTTCAGTTTGGTTGACACTAAAAATTTTCCATTCAGCTCCTCCAAGTATTCCATTTCTTCATTTTTCTACAAAGTTAGGATACCACCTGATGCTCCCAAGATTGTGTAAAAGCCCAACTTATTCCTCTTGTTACTAAATACTTCTTAGCCATCTTCTATCCACTTTGGACAGTTTCATTTCTTGTATCATAACCATGGATTTTCCTTTCTAAGCACAACCCTTATTACCCTTCCTTTTCTTTCTCACCCCAATCCTCCTACATTCCAGCTAAGTATCTTCACGTGAAAGCCTTTTTGAGAGTAATTATTTCACCTCACTCACTTTTGCCTCTTTTTTTCCTTTCTTACACTGCCACCCTTATCATGCTCAATATCACTCCTAAGTCTTTCTACTCCACTCCTCTTCCTCCCAATCTTTCCTGCTTCCCCTTTACTTTTGTTTCTTTTTGTTGTGCACCCCCTTTGTTAAAAGTCTTTTCTTTGCCACTCCTCTTACTGAGTTTCTTTTCCTTTACACTCCTCATCAAGATTTTCTCTGTCTGTCCTTACCCTGCCCTAGTTTGTGATGTTTCCCTCCAAGTCCTCAGTTGATCTATTCTGCATCTTTGCCTCCATTAGGCCACTTAACGAATCTAACACTAGTCTCCAAATCCTCTTACTCTTTGGTTCATCCCCACCTTATCCATTTTTCCCAACACGTGTTCTCCAACGATTTAGGACTGGCGGCAATTTGCTGGGAACTGGTCTCACCTGCAGGCAAGACAAGAGTAGGATCACATGCATGGTTAGATGGTTAGTATCAAAAACCAAATCAGGGGTAGATATACTGTGTGCTTAGTTTTTCCAAATTGCCAAGTAAAGGCTATTCCATGCCAAGAAAGGGGCTGATACTGGAAACATTCTCATCAGCTTCACCCTTGGGTGGACTTTTTACTGAAGTTATAGGGTTCTAAGAAGGCTAATTCAAAGAAATGCTGCAAATCTCTTTGTTGTAATCCTGCCAGATTCAAATTGGTTCGGAAGCCTGTGGTGGGGGAGAATGCCATGACCCTGACAAACAAATCGAAAGTTCTACAGGACGGTAAGGGAAGTTTCAAACATTGATAGTGATTGGGAGGACCCACATGAGGAGAAGGATGTAGAAGTGGAACAGCTGTTGAGTATTGGAAGTATCGATTCCACAAAAGCCTGTAAGTTGTTGGAGGACAAAACTTTGGGTATAGAACTTCTTTTTGGAGATCCCTCAAGCACTGATTCTTCAAAGTCGAAAGGAGTTAAGGCTTGGTGTTTCTAATTCTGTTGGTGAGAAAGCTTCCCTTGTGGCTTGAAAAGAGCAAGATTTACGATCAGATTAGGCACAAGATCAGGGTGTCTGTACGTGGGACCTTGGATTCACTATGGAGCCAAGTGTAGAAGTACAAGAGGAATAGTCCGAAGGTGCAACCTATTGTCCAGAAGAGGAGAAGAGAAGAGAGAAGAGAGGAGAGATTTGAGAGACAAAAATCAAAGCTGGTGGTGCCAGCTTTAGTATTTAACTATTTATATTAGGGAAAACATAAATAAACATATAAAAAAAGAGAAAATTTAGTACCCCTGCGGTACTAAACTAAATATACTAACAACCTTTTAACACTCCTCCTCAAGTTGGGACATAGATGTCAATCATGCCCAACTTGTCACATAAATCATTATGCCACAAGTGATGTATCCCTTTTGTGAAGATGTCTGCATTTTGGTCTACACTTCCCCTTTGACAACTTTTTCTCTGATAAAATGTTTATCTATCTCAATGTGCTTGGTTTTATCATGTAGCACTGAGTTAGCAACAATGTTTATGGTTGTTTTGTTATAACAGTATAAAGTCATAGGTCCATCAACTGTAAATCCTGGCTCACTCAACAAATTTTTTAGCCACATAATTTCAGCCAGTCCATGAGACATTTCCCTATATTCAGCTTCAGTACTAGACCTAGTCACCACATTCTGCTTTTTGCTTCTCCACGTGACTAGGTTCCCTCCCACAAAGGTACATTAGCTGTTGGTAGACTTCCTATCACTTAGTGATCTTGCCCAATCTATATCGATATACCCTTCAGCCTTCAAATGCTCATGCTTTTGGAACAATAAACCTGCTCCTAGAATTTCTTGAGATATTTGAGAATTCTTTCAGCCACTTAGCCTACTTTAAGGTGGGTGGTCTTAGGGGCATGCATGAATTGACCAAGAACACCCACTACATAAGCAATGTCTGGCCAAGTCATAGATAGATATAGCAATCTTCCTACAAGCCTCTGAAATTGCTTCACATCCTTGATGAATTCACCTTGACAATCACCTAATTTGTGATTAGGATCAATAGGAGAATCAACAGGTTTCACTTCCAATATTCCTGTATCCTGTAACAAATCTAAGACATACTTTCTCTAGGAAATGAAGATACCCTTTTGTGAGCGGGCAACTTCAATTCCAAGAAAGTACCTTAAAAGGACCTAGATCTTTTACCTTAAAATGAGTAGCAAGAAATCCCTTCAACTTTTGAATTTCATCTTTTCAATCACTATTAATAACTATATCATCAACATGACAGCATACACTATCAAGGCTGCAATTTTTCTTTCTCCTCTTTTCACAAACAATGTGTGATCAGATTGACACTACTTGTAGCCTCTTTGTTGAACAACATGAAGCCTGCTGAACCAGGCTCTTGGTGATTGTTTCAGGCCATATAGTGACTTCTTCAACCTGCACACTTTTTGTTCATGACCTTGAGCCTGGAAACCAGGGGGTTGTACCATGTAAACTTCCTCTTCAAGATCACCATTTAGAAATACATTCTTGATATCTAGTTGATGATGGTCCCAATCAAGGATAGTGACTAAAGAGAAAAGGACTCTAATGGAGTTCATCTTAGCAACCGATGCAAAAATTTCTACATAATCCACTCCATACACTTGTGTAAACCCTTTTGCCACTAAATGAGCTTTATACCGCTCCATTATGCCATCAACCCTATGTTTTATTGTAAAAACCCATTTACATCCAAATGGTACCTTCCCCTTAGGAAGATCCACCAATTTCTATGTGCCATTTTTATGCAATGCATTAATTTCTTCCTTCATTGCATCTGTCCATTCATGTACCAACATAACTTTTGCCACATTCTTAGGAATAGGAACCTTGTCAATGGAAGAAAGGAAGGCCAGAAAGGAAGGTGAAATGTTCTCATAGGAAACAAAATGGGAAATGGGATGTTTAGTAGTGCAAGACCGAATACCCTTCCGATGAGCAATAGGAAGGTCAAGGTCATTAGCAATGGAGGTATCAATAGCAGTAGGGTCAAAAACATCAATGGGAATCAAGGTACCTAGTTGGGTAGGATGCACCCCCTGGAGAATTTGATGGCATTGGTGGTACAACTTCTAGATGCTCCACAACTCTTGAACTCGGTTGGCCTTTGTGACGATGAAAGGAAACATGGGAGGGAGGAGGATCATGAAGAGGAGGGAGCTGAACCTGTTTTTCCTCATTCCTATACTCCCCCTGAGGAGAAACTGGAAAGAAAGGCTCACTCTCAAAGAAAGAGATCCATATAAATATAGTATTTTCGAGAGACGGGACCAAAGCACCTGTACCTGTTCTGAGTTGTGGGGTACCCCAAGAAGATACAAGGAATAGCACGCGGATTTAATTTTCCATGGGTGGGTGACAGGTTTTGATCAAAACAGTGACAACCAAATACACATGGAGGAATAGAAAAAAAGGGAGCCTTGGGAAATATGAGCTGATGTGGGGCTTTGCACTCTAACCATCGAGAGGGCATGCGATTAATGAGATAAGCAACACAAAGGATAGCCTCAAGCCAAAAACTTTTTGGGACATTCATATGAATTAGTAACCCCCGAGCCACTTCAAGAAGATGGTGGTTCTTTCTTTCAGCAACACCATTTTGTTGGGGTGTTCGGGCACATAAGCTATGGTGGAGTGATCCACACAAAGCAATGAACTTCGTGAGGTCATTATAAAAGTACTCTTTGGCATTATCAGATTGGAAGACTTGGGTTTCAGTTTGAAATTGGGTGAAGATCATTCGTTGGAAATCTTGGATAATTTTTGGTACTTCATCCCTAGGTTGCATGGGATACACCCATGTGTATCTGGAATAATCATCAATAAAAGTAATAAAATACTTGTAGCCACTCTCAGATGGTAAAGTAATAGGGCCCCAAACATCAGAATGGAAAGGAAATTCAGGTTTATTATTCCTTGAAGAAAAATGAGTTCTACAATGCTTAATTGACAAGTTTGACATATAAACTCTGACACTGACATTGACTTAAAGAACTCTAGAAACACAATTTTTAAGGACTCAAAAGATAAATGGCCAAGATGATTGTGCCATAAATAGACCTGACTCTTACTTGACTAACTCTTAGATTCTGTGGTTGCAAGACCAACCTTTATTCTCCAGCATGTAGAGTCCACCCATCATACATCCTCTACCAATCGTCTTCCCCAAGGCCAAATCCTGAATCACACAATAAGAAGGGAAAAAAGGTCGCTGAACAGTTTAATGAATTTGTGATACTAGTAACAAAAAACAAATTAATAGGGAATTTTGGAAGTCCCTGATGACCTTTTTAATTCTCTTTACTAACTTGGTAGCTGCCTTGAAAACTGAGAGTAAAAGAGGAAAGTTTAGGAATATGGATTTCAAAAATATAGCCTTTTATGTTTCACATGGTAGTATTGACATTGTTTTTTTATCCCTGGAATTGAGTGTTGTGTGGTGATATTTCTAGTTTTGTCTTTGACCTTTATTTTTTGCCTGTGTTTTACTAATTTGACTTGGAACAATAGGTACCTGAATGAACAAATAGCTACCAAACAACGGTCAGATAATTCCAGGGGGGTGTATGTATTTTCTGATATGAACCCTTACGTTGGCCATCCCAATCCATTGAAAGAAGGGCAGGAGCTGTTTCGTAAGGGCCTCTTGAGTGAAGCTGTTCTTGCATTAGAGGCTGAAGTTTTAAAGAACCCTGATAATGCAGAAGGTTGGAGGTTACTTGGAATAGCACATGCAGAAAATGATGATGATCAACAGGTTATGCTATTTTCCAGACCTTAAGCTATATTTAGAACAGCACCTGTATCACTGTAACAGCTTTTTGGATTTGTAACCTCACTTAGCCTACTATAATGTTATTCTGCTCCTACTTTTATCTCAGCCTTGTAAGATACTTTGTTCCCCTCCCTCCTTTTTCTCTAGTATGGTTACACTATTGCATAAAGATTTTATTTCAATTTGGGATGCAACTTGGGTGGGCTTGATTTGTACCTTTGTTAAATTTTGTAAGGGCCTGGCGTCCTTGGCCCAAATGCAGTGGAAAATTGTCAAATTCGGTAACCTAGTTTCACCCCTATTTTCAATGTCAGCATTCTTATAGTTTTAACATTGGCGAATGACTATTTGATGTACTAGCTCAATCTTTTCAAGATCTTATTATTATGATTGTTTGAACTGTTACTTATACATTCCCCTTTTGTGATGAGTAAAATTCCTCTTGCTGCAGGCTATTGCATCGATGATGCGTGCACAGGAGGTAGATCCAACAAACTTGGAAGTGCTTCTTGCTCTTGGAGTGAGTCACACTAATGGTATGTGGTTAACCCCTCTACTAATTCAGGAAGTATAAAATTTCAAGTGCCTCTAGATAATCTTTTAGCAGGAACATGCTTTTCTTTTTGTTATAATGGGCCTCTGCATTTGACAACTTCTTTTTGCTTTTATTGGATATGCAGCGTGAAAGTGTAAAATCAAAACCAGAGTAAATCATAATGCAAGAAAACACACATGCTTGTGCACACACAAGAAGACTTAATGTCGTTTGACAAGGGTTGTCTATGCCCACAGATGAACCCCTGCAAAATGCACTTCAATTTCAATGTAGGTGTTAAATAAGATCACAAAAGTACCTCTGTGTGAAAGGTGTATGTCAAATTTTACCTTTGTTTTGGCCTTGGGGAACCTGTTCTCACTAAGTGTTTATATTATATCCTTAAAGTACAAGACATCTGCACAACAGAAAGATTAGTTCTTTTCCCGTTGGCATGAAATAAAAGAACAGTTGAAGGAAAAAATATATAATCTTCTTTGTTAAATGGAGGTAAACGGTGCACCAGAGGAGGAGAAAACCCAAATTGGATGAACAACAATAACCACAAAAAGATTGGCCTAGAAGGCATAACTCTTTCCAACTATATCTTTGCTATATGATATGCTAAAGAGTTTGGAGATCTAGGAATCCATCTGCACAAAAAAGCAAATCATTCTGGCTGCCAATGATCTTTATTCCTTTAGACTTGGTATGTGCTTAAGTTCCCGAGTGACCTTTGCTGGCTCTAGCATACAACCACTGACCACCTCTAGTCACTTCTTGATACTCTTATAACCTCTAGTCACCTCAGCTCTAGTGGAGTTCCCATTATCTTATGGATTCTCCATTGCCTAAAGCCTTTGGGTCGGGTTCCAAAACATTGCATGTGATCAACGCAAATGCCCACATGGTTAATCTGACATGACATGTGGCTGCTGAATTCTGCCATGTCAGCCACTACGATGGGTACAACTGCCATGTGTAAATTATTCAACATACCAACTGATGGACAAGAAATTATTCGATATGCCAATTTTACCTTACCTTTTTCAAAAATTACCTTACCTTCTTCGAGGGTCCAAGAAGGAAAAAAGACCTGTCTAAGATGCTGGTAGCCAAAGTAGAGCAAGGGGTTCCAGACTAGAGGAAGATTGCAGAGTTGGTAAGTAGAGGGTTAAAACTAAAGGGAACAATGATCTTCACACCTTTTGAAAATCGTAAAGCTCTCATTGGTTTGGCTGAAGAAGAGTTGGATATGGGATCTGTAAATCTACGGTCGTCTTATGGTAGTATTTTGATTTCGAGTTGGTCCCCCCTATCCAATGCAAAGCCTCTGTGTATTGAAGATGGTGCAAGTCACTGTTAGAATTGCCGGACTTCCTTTCCATCTTTGGAAACAAGATGTTTTCTCATCCATCTCCTCAATTTGTGGAGGGAAACTAGTGGGAGTCTTTACATTCGATCTACATTTAGCAGCTATACTTTTTCAATGGTGTGAAGCCAGAAGACATAGATAGGTTGGTGGAAATCCAGACTAATAATCACTTTTATTTAGTATGGCTTGCAACTTCCATTGAAGCAAACCTTTGGAAGAAGGCTAGAAGAACGGAAGATTGAGAGATTGAAGACGACTGGCTACGTGGCAAAGCAGAACTGGACCTTTTTAGAATTTCTGAGAAGTTTCCTTCAAAGGAGAAGATTGGACCAGGCGGTGAAAAAGAGGGAGGGAGAGCCTTAGAAAGGGTTGCAGAGGTTGCATGTTTGTTCACAGACTCTCAGCTACAAGGTAGGCGAAGAGCCCAACCCAAGTCACGTTTGTCTGTTGAGATGGAGCATTTAATGCCTAGTTTAGAGTTGGAGCCACCCCCGGTCTAGGCGTCTAGTACTGTTGAGCCAGGTTCTATTGAACCGGTAAGGGAAGCCTTAACTTGAGTGAGCTCCATTGGGTCAGTGGGCATTGAGCTGCTGAGTTGGTAATATTGAAATTGGTCTTGCTTGTCCTAGATAATGAGATGGACTGAATGAATCAAGAGGTGGGCCACTTGTTGGTAGGCTTGATAAGGCCAAAAAGGTGACCGAGCCACTTGGTACTTTAAATAAACAGTAAACACGTGAGAGGGAGGTGTGTGTGCAGGTTGATGGACCTTTATTCGGGTCTCCCTTCATCTTCTTTTATTCTTTCTGCGAGAGCAAGCCCGCAGTGGAGAAGACTCTTAAGCAGAACCTTGAGTGGAAAGAGAAAAAAGGTTGTCTTTGACGCTGAAAAGGAGGTCTGTAGATTTCAAAAAGTCCCTCTCTTCAAAGCTTAAAGGAATGAAGGTGGCTTTCACTAGGTGTGGTGATTTGAGTAGCTTGGGTATTGCCGAGGAGGATTCTCTCCCAATGGAGAACCAGGGGCAGGCTAAGGAGGACTGTGATTTAGATTCTTTGGAGCCCTTGAACAAAAATCCAGCTCTTGGCTTTTTGACTGAGGTGAGCTGTTGCGATTCAGCAAGAGATACTATAGGAGAGCTGCAGTTGGATACACAGAACAACAAGACAGAGCAAGAGAAGCAATTAGGGCAGGAACTTGTAAACAACTTTAGGGAGGAAAACCAGGAGAGCTTTACTCTAATGAATAAGGTAAAAACGAATTCTATCTTGAAAGATTTAGTTGTGAACTTGTGACTTCTGCTGCCAGTGAACTAAAGATGGCAAAAGAGGGAAAGTGTTCACTAGGACAAGGATTTTCACCAGATCACCCCACTATCACACATGTTATTATTGGAAAATTAGGAGTGGATTTAGGAAGAAAAAGAGAAAAGCTTGTTAGAAAGAAACTTCAGATCCTTGAGTTTTGAGGTTGGGTTAAGAAAGTGTTCCATTGGCTGAAGGAAGGAATTTTTGGGGATGGCCCTTGTAGTAAATTCAAGAGAACATATAAGAGAAAGATTGTGAAGACTAAACAAAAGAATAGTGCCAGAAGTAGCACCCATGACAAGGCAAAGACTGAGGTTGAAAACGTGGTTGTGTGACGACCCCATATAGACAATTTAGAAAGACCCATACAAAGAAAGGTGAAAGGAAGTTGGTTTGGGGGAAAATAACATAGACGAAGAGAATTCATCAAAAAAAAAACAAAAACATAGACGAAGAGAAGTTAACTGGGAAAAAGGAGGAGGTCTTAGAGGAAGATGGACAGAGTTAGAAAGGTACAGATATGGACAAGGTAATGGAAAATGCAGTTCAAGTGAACAAGGCTTTAGGTCTGGTGGTGTTGGGGGGGGGATGACAAAGAGGCTGTTCAAGGAAATGGAGGAAAGGTATTCGGTGAGTGAAGAAAGATCTGTGGAAGGTTCCTGAGGACTATATTAGTTTAAGGGCTATTTTGGGGCAGGGCCTATTAAAGGTTTTGGGTCTTATCTAGGTTCAGGGTCTTGCTTTGCTTTTCTGGTCTATTTAAAGGGTTTGGGTCCTTCTATTCTGTAATTAAATTCTAGGGTTGAGGGGTTGTGTTTCAGTGGGCCTTGGCTGTTATTTGGGGGGTGATATCTTGTCACCTGCTTGTGTATTCTCTTTGCTCTGTCTCTCTCCCGCTCTTTTTTAATAAAAGTTTTATTTTTATTTATTACAAAAAAAATTACTTCTTTTACCTCTTATTCACATAGAGAGCATGAGCTCAAGGCTGGTGTAGGTGACATGTCTTTCTGATGTATAAGAACTTGATGGGTGGGCCTGGGCTGGTGGGCTTGGGATCCTATTAGCTCCCCCTCCTTGGAACCAACCTTGTTCTCAAGGTTGAGATTAGGAAATTATTGCTTCAGAGTGGAGTAATCCTCCCAGGTGGCTTCTTCTCTGCGTAGATGAGTCCAGGTTACCTTAATTTGCTTAGTGAAGTGTTTACCGACCTTGACCCATCGCCAGCCAATTACCTCTTTAGGTTCAGCCCAGAGCTCTCCTTCGTCGTTGAACTCAGGCAAGAGTGGACTGATAGGAATAGCTGGGTTCAGATTCTGCTTTAGCAAACTAATGTGAAACACAGGGTGCAACCGGATAGTGATTGGTAGGTCCAATCTGTATGCAATCGCGCCAATGTGCTTGAGGATTGTATAAGGACCATTAGAATTGAGGGGCCACCATTTTTTAGTCTCTCCGGGCCACAAGTGTCTGCCTGTAAGGCTGAAGCTTGAGGTAAACAGATTCTCCAACCTTGAACTCGACCAGCTGGTGCTTCTCATCATATCTTGCCTTCATCAATTGCTGAGTCTGGTGCAAATGGGCCTTGAGGGATGAATGATCTCTTCCTGGTTTATTAGCTGTTCTTCAACCTCATTAAGGATGGATCCCCTCTCATATGGCAGCAATGAGGGAGTATCCCTTCCATATAACTCCTTGAAGGGGCTCATTCCCATAGAGATGTGAAATGTGGGTATTATATCAATACTTGATCAAAGGTAACCATTTGACCCATTGGAAAGGGTGGTAATTGGTTGAATGTTTAAGAGATGTGCCTTGGACCCTGAAGAATTCGGCCCAGAATTTACTCATGAAAGTTGCATCCCGATCTGAAAGTATGGACTGTGGGGTCCCATGGAGTCAAGCCACTGCTTGGACAAAAACCCAAGCCACCTCAGCCATTGTATATGGGTGGGGTAATGCAATGAAGTGGCTGTATTTAGAGGGTTTGTCCATAACCACTAAGATGACAGACTTTCCTGCTGAGACTAGCAGCCCAATAACAAAGTCTAAATTAATGTCATCCTACACTTGGGTTGGAATGGGCAATGGTTGTAAAAGCCCAACTAGTGTTTGAGTGTCATATTTGTAGCGTCGACAGACTGAACACCTCCAGAACTGTGTCACATTCCAGCCCAATAGAAATGCTGGTGGAGCCTCTTGTAGGTTCTCATAACCCCGGAATGTCCTCCCCCTGGTGAATCATGGAAATGTTGTAAGAGTGCCTCAATATGGGTGGAAGCGGAGGGTACTACTAACCTTCATCTATAGAACAAATCAGCCCCAATCACCTTGTATCCAGGCATGGACAAAGGATCAGCATACCACTTATCTCTCTTCTGAGCAATCACTGGGTCCAGATGGGCTTCTTATCTAAGCTCCTTTCATCAATGGGTATGTAGGACTGGAAACTGCTAACTAGTTAAACTTATGGACCCATGATAAGGCAACTGCAACTTGGCTAGAGGCACTGGGCATGCACTCTATTTTGTAATCAAACCTCATCAATTTGTACAACTATTTTTGTTGTTCCGATCTTTGCACTTGTTGTTCCATTAAATGTTTCAAATTGCAATGGTTGGTCCAAATTATAACGGGCCTTCCTAGCAGGTAACTTCTCCATTTGTGAACAACCAAAACTACAACCATTAACTCCTCGTTAAGTGGATTTAAGTTGGGCTTGGGCTAATAAGGCCTTGCTGTGATACGCGAGTGGCTTCCCCTATTGCATCAAGACAACCAAAACTACAATCACCTCCCTTGCGTCCTGCTTCTCAGTGTTACTCACAATAGAGACTTCATAGGGAGGTTGGTTCCACTGCAGCAGAAATCACATCACTTCATGTTGGTTCCTTGGAGACTCCAGATTCAGCTAACACAGATTCGGGTATTCCTCTTAATCCCTTGTTAGGAACTACCTAACTTAGGGACTCTTTTGAGGGAGCCTGCCTCCTGAATGAGAGAGAGAGAGATAGAGAGAGAAAGAGAGATTGTATTCCCAAATCGATAATCCCCTCCTAGCTTCCTTTCCTTGTTTATATAATGCTGTTACAATTCTGTTATACCCACCTCTCCACTTGTCCAGTTTGTTAGTTAGTTTGTTCTAGTGGTTGGTTGTTAGTTACATTCTTTAAAGGCTGGCGTGGCCTTTTCTTGTACACTTGTATTCCCTTTATTTGTGTCTCAACAGTCCCTCCTCCCTTGAAAGCGACATTGCCCTCAAGGTCAAGATGTGGAAATCTATTTTGTAAATCCAAGTAAGGTTCCCGAGTTGCATCCTCAATTGGGAGACCTGACCATACCACCAATGCCTCTGGTTCGATGTGATTCCCTTTGCATATCCACCTGAAATCTGTTCCTTAGGTTCTTGGAAGATCACTAAGAACTTCTGAAGTAGTTGTTGTAGTTGTGTGCGGCCTTCTTCGGATCTGCTTCCTTGGGCTAGAATGGAGTCGTTCCCGTGGGAGTCTATCTGCATTAATATGATGTGGGTTGGGTCTGCTGCCTGTTTCCTTAGGAAGACGAGACTAATGGGTCCTGGACCCTTGGACAGTTGCCCTTGAATATGCACCTGTGAGCTGCCCACTTGAAAATCCATGGTGAGGCGGGCCCAATCACATATCACCGGCCCTAGTTGCCTTAACCATTGGACTCCGAGAACTACATCTGCTCCACTGATTTCCAAGGGGTGCAAATCTACCTCGAACTCATGTCCTTGTATCTTCATCTTTAATTCTGTACTGTCGCACACTAGATTGCTCCCATTAGCTACGTGCACCCGGAAGGCTGTACATGGTTTAGTTGTTTGACCAATGTTTGGGTAATGAAATTGAGAGTGCTGCCACTGTCTATCAGAACTGACACATGGCGCCCTTGTACCAGTCCGGTTACTCTCATAGTTTGAGAAGAAGCAAGACCGGTCAAGGCTTGCAGGGATACTTCCGGGTATTCCTTTGTCCATTGCCCCCATTCTTGGTTGTCCATTGGCTCTTCAATGTCTGTTGATTGCTCGACATATTCGGTTTCAGGTTGAAGGAAGAAAACTTGAGGGATCTTACAGTGATGGCCTGGCCCGAATTTGTCTCCACATGCATAACAAAGGCCCTTTTCCCATCGGGCTTGCATCTCAGCCCAGGTTAACCTCTTGGCTGAGCCGGGGCCTGAACTAGAGTTGGCGTCCTTGCCTGTGATTCCTACTCCTGATCTGGGCTCCGGTTTACCCAAGATACCTGGTTTTGGGTTTGGTATACCTGGTATGATCACAGCTCCCAGAGGTGATTAATCCTTCTTGCCCGATTCAGTTTGTCTTCATGTAGTCAAGCTAATGCTGTTGTTTCAAGAACGGTGGTGGGTTGCATGGCTTTTACCTCCCGCCGCAATTCTTCCCTGAGTCCACCAACAAAACTGTTGACAAGCGCATTTTCTGGCCAGCCTTGCACACGCACAGCTAATCTTTTGAACGCCATCTAATAATCTTGGACGGAGTTGGTCTGTTGTAGGTTAGCGAGGCTTTCATCATAGTTCTCAAAGGCCGAGACTCCAAATCGCATGGTTAAGGCGTCGGTGAAGTCTGCCCATGTGGATCTTGGGTGCGGTCGCCGGTACCACTGGTACCGGACGATCGCCTCTCCTTCCAGGTGTGCAGAAGCTAATGGGACACGATCAGGTCCCTGTGTGTCATGGTAATTGAAGTATCTTTCTGTTCGCAGAAGCCAGGATGTGGGATCTCCCCCTGCGAAGATGGGAAACTCGATTCTTGCTATTCTTGATCCGCTTCGATGATTGGTGTCATTGCGCTCTTCCTGATTCGGCGCAGGTGGTGCCTATGCCAGTCGTTCAAGCAACGATGCAAATCTTTCTTTGATTTCTTTGACGTCAGCCGATATTCTTTGCATTTGTCCTTCCATGTTGTCGACTCTGTTCTCCATTGCGGATGACCTTGTGCTTGGCATTTTGGCTCTGATACCAACTTGTTAGGAACTACCTAACTCAGGGACTCTTTCGAGGGAGCCTGCCTCCTGAATGAGAGAGAGAGATAGATAGATAGAGAGAGAGAGAGAGATTGTATTCCCAAATCGATAATCCCCTCCTAGCTTCCTTTCCTTATTTATATACTGTTGTTACAATTCTGTTATACCCGCCTCTCCACTTGTCCAGTTTGTTCTAGTGATTGGTTGTTAGTTACATTCTTTAAAGGCTGGCGTGACCTTTTCTTGTACACTTGTATTCCCTTTATTTGTGTCTCAACATCCTTCTACTGTTTCAGTTCCCATTGATTCTATTAATCCTATTAATCCTATTACAGATAACCTGGACCTTCCTATTGCCCTTAGAAAAGGGAAGAGAAAGTATACTGCTCATTATATTTCACAGTACTTATCCTACAGTGGACTTTAATTAAGAATCAAACATGGGAGATTGTGGACCTACCAGAGGGCAAGGAGACTGTTGGATGTAGATGGGTTTACACAGTAAAATATAAGGCTGATGGAAGTATAGAAAGGTACAAGGCCAAGCTTGTTGCAAAAGGGTACACACAGACCTATGGCATTGATTATTTAGAGATCTTTGCACTAGTTGCAAAGATGACCTCTGTTTGGATACTTCTTTCTCTTGCTGCCACATACTCTTGGCCCCTGTTTCAACTTGATGTGAAGAATGCTTTCCTGAATTGGGATCTGCAAGAAGAAGTGTATATGGATCTTCCTGCTGGCTTCTACAGTGGTGCTGAAAAGGGAAAGGTATGTAGCATTAAGAAGTCACTTTATGGCTTGAAACAATCTTCCAGAGCATGGTTTGACATGTTCAGGAAGGCCCTGATTGCTTTTGGCTACACTCAGACTCGATCCGATCATACCTTGTTTGTGAAGTGAAGGGGATCCTTGGTGTTAGTCCTAATTGTTTATGTGGATGATATTGTTGTCACAGGGAATGACCTAAGTGAGATTGATTGTCTGAAAAAGAATCTACACAAAGAATTTGAAATTAAGGATCTTGGAGAACTTAGATACTTCTTAGGCATTGAAGTTGCAAGATCAAAACATGGAATTTTTATCTCTCAAAGGAAGTATGTCTTCGATCTTCTTCAAGAAACAGGGAAACTTGGAACAAAGGCAACCAGTACTCCTATTGATCAGAATCATAGGATTAATGCATCAGAAGGTGAGCCAGTAAAGGACATTGGGAGATATCAGAGACTTGTGGGTCGACTGCTATACTTGTGTATGACAAGACCGGACATTTCCTATGTAGTAAGTGTGGTAAGTCAGTACATGCATGCTCCACGAGTCCAACATTGGGAGGCTGTTGACAGGATTCTTACTTATCTAAAGGGACACTCGAGCAGAGGCATATTGCTTGTTGATCATGGACAGTTGAAACTAGAGGCTTATACAGATGCAGATTGGATAGGATGCCTTGATGATAGGAGATCTACTTCAGGAGTATGCACCCTTGTTGGGGGTAACCTTGTCTCGTGAAAGAGTAAGAAACAGACAGTGGTGGCAAGATCAAGTGCTGAAGCTGAATACAGGGCCATGGCACATGGAGTTTCAGAACTTCTCTGGATCCGTTCCCTATTGGGAGTGATTGGTGTACAGGCAGAAGAACCTATGATGCTGTATTGTGATAACCAAGCAGCAATTAACATTGCCCGTAACCCAGTTCAGCATGACAGGACTAAGCACATTGAAGTGGATAGACATTTCATCAGAGAAAGGGTGACTTCTGGGGAAGTTTGTCTCCCATACATTGCTTCTGATCTGCAGCTTGCTGATGTTCTCACAAAAGGTATTGCAAGGAACAAGCTGGAGCATGATCTACGCAATTTGGGAATGTGTGACATTTACTCCCAACTTGAGGGGGAGTGCTAAGTTGGGCCGATTTTTAGTTATTGGGCCCAATTGTTTTGTTCTTATTTTAAGTTGTTAAGTTAGGAAGTTGTTGGGCCTTAGGCCCATTAGCTTATGTTTTTTAAGTTGTGACTATTCAGCTACTTTAGTAGCCGCCCTACTAAGGGCATTCTTGTAATCTTTTATTCTTTTAAGTTTAAGTATAAAATATAATGAGGGGTTGGCGGCCAGAACTAATTTAATTCTGGTTATCATCCCACTCTTTCTTCCTCTCTTTTCTTCTCTACTGCTGAAACTTTTCATCCTCTTCTTCTTTCTCTTCACAAGGAATTCATCCTGATTTACAAACAGTGATTTCTACTTAAGTAATTCACATTTCTGTTATTCTCATTGTTTGGACATTCTGTTTCTATTATATTCAGATGGTTTGTCAAATTTTGATTAAATTTCTAGTACATAGAGATTATTTTATAGTGATACTGTGAAAACATTACCATTTTGTGTATTCTAACATGCTCCGAAAGTGTTAATGTAGTATACAGTGTTGTATCAGGTATGTGTTGTTTTTGATGCCGATATGCTTGGCATGCATACGTATTTTGGTATTGCGTATGCCAATAAGATTCATTTATTAGTTTTCACAAGAAAATTCTGCTCACTTCAGATATCAGTCTTCTATTCTGATATTATCTAAAACACAAACTAAGCATCTTTAGTAAGATTGGACAAAACTACCCCTAAGTGATCATGTGCCTTTGATATGACATTTTAAACAAATTTAAAAGACAAAATCCTCCTACATGGGCACCGAAGCAATAGAAGTAAAACAAAAATGACAAAATTTTTAGTTGGCCTGCATCAGTATAGAAGCTCTATTTCTTGATTGGCTTTTGGCTATATAAATGATTTTGAGGTTGTGGTTGCGTTACCTTCTAGGATGAATTGTTTTTTGCTACACTAGGGCTCGTGGATAATAATGTAATGATTTTTAACTAGTTTCTTCATATCTAATAACACTTTATTGATAAAAGTCAGGATGCTTATTTTCTCCCAAATATTGCA
Source organism: Nelumbo nucifera (assembly GCF_000365185.1). The sequence continues at coordinate 3,237,824 of NW_010729105.1, read as the reverse complement.
GAACTGGAGCAGGGAGAAGCATTGAAATATTTATATAGATGGCTACAACATCACCCAAAATATGGGACACTTGCCACTTTGGGTCAATCTGATTTTCCATATTATGCAGATGTAAGATTCCTACATAGAAAACTTTGTTATTTTTCAGGCTACTCTTCACTCTTGTTGTTTCCAGTATTAATAGATGCTCCATTTCATCCATTAGGTTGCCCATATGTTTGAATAGAGTTGTAGAAAATTGCCATATAACTGAGTACTTTGGTTGGGGAATGGCCTAAGTGCTGTGATGCATTTAGAAATTGGAAGAAAAATGCTTGACACTTTTTGTTTGGTTGTAGGTTGTTAAGTTATTCAATGAAGCTGCTCAGATGTCTCCAGAAGATGCTGATGTCCATATTGTTCTCGGTGTCCTCTACAATTTATCCAGGGAATATGACAAAGCGATTGCATCCTTCCAAACAGCATTGAAACTCAAGCCACGTGATTACTCTCTCTGGAATAAACTTGGTGCTACACAAGCTAATAGTGTTCAGAGTGCTGATGCAATATTGGCTTATCAACAGGTACCTACCTCAGTTCCTCATGTACTAAGTTTTACTAGTTGAGACCCGTGCTTTGCACTGGCTTTGTTAAGTAGAAATAAAGTAGGAGCCCTATAACATTTGTAAGTAGGCTGATCTAGTATAGTTTGGTTCAATTTTACTTGTGCCAACAAAACCAACACTCTCAGGTTGACCATTGGGCCAATTGAAACTGACCAAAAAGAACATAACACTGATTTTATTTATTTATTTATTTATTTATTTGCATTTTGGTTGGTTTAATCAATTTCCCAAGTTCTAACTTTCACTCCAATTGTTCTTACCAAGAAACTGTTTTGAACATTTAAAATAACTATCAAATAATCATGAATTGATACCAGTAATGTCAAATGTGGGTTCCACTTTTAAGTTTAACAATATAAAACTATTGATTAGGACAGTCAATCACTTTTTTAACCTTCTAAGTTTTTTTAGCTTTTGCCTTTTTGGAACTTTGTGTTTTAGCTTTTTGACTGAAGAGGCAGACTTGGAGACGGTAGATGATTGGCGGATTGGGTAGTCTGGGTAGCGGTTGACATTAATGAAATAATGTCACTAATGTCATATGAAAAGTCTCAAGTTTTTTTGGGATATGTGGCAGTGCCTTAAGTTTCCACGTATCCCACATTCCCACTGGTTGGGTTGGTTTCAGTCTGTTTACAAATAACCTGCAACCATACCAATTTATCTGGAGACTGGTTCTAATATTTATTAAAAAGAACCAGTCGGCTGCTTTTTAGAACTGTACATCTTGGGTTGAGTCAGTTCAGTTTGGTAGATTTGTAAAAGTTCGCAAACAAACTTAAGTCTAAGTCCAACCCAACCATGGGATTTAAATTTTACCAACTTTTAAATGGGATTTAAATTTTACCAACTTTTAAATGGGATTTAAATTAATGGAACCAAATTTTAAAACTAATAAATTTGTTGAGTGAAAATTCTTTTTCTTAATTTTTAATTTTATTACTGTTGAATTCAAATGGATTTGGAATTATAATTTTTATCAATAATAACAATTAATGATTATCTTATTATATTTTAGTAATTTATTAAATTATTTTTGTTATATTTTATTAATTTTATTATTTTTAAGCGGAATATACATGTATTAAAATTTTAATGTCTTTTTCGTTTTGTTAATTAATTTTAAATTTTATGTTCATATTAGTTATTTTTTATAATAAGAAAGTAAAAGTAATATTATTTATAATGCGACAGAATATAATTGATAATTTGATAGTTGATGTTTCAAAATTTAATGTTAGTTCAGACTGTTCAGTGGACCTATACAAACCCATACCCAAAATTCCAAGTAAGAGAAAACTAGAACCCCTATTGTGTTCAAAATAAACTTTTTTATCAGAGTACAGACTCTCCATATTGATAGAAGTTGGTAACAAGAAAATTCTAACTCCCACGTGATGAAAAAAAGTAAAAAGGACGATGATAAGGGGTTATTTCAGGGTTTTAGAGTGGGTAGACAAGGACAAGTGGTGTCATATTTGCAATTCACAGATGATACCTTGATCTTAGGGAAATTTAGGGGTATCTGGGATGTCAGAGCTTTGAGGTGTATTTTGAGGTTAGTGGAAGTGGTAATTGGTTTGAAGGTTAATTTGACCAAGTGTAATTTGGTAGGGACTAATTTGGAGAGAATTGTGGTGGAAAAGTGTTGATGAGAGAGATTGGACCCTATCTGTGAAAGGCAGTTACACTTGTTAACCATGTTGAAAACCTTCCTTTCCCAGATAAAGAATTATGGTCCAGATCAATTCCCCCCAAAGTAAACGTTTTTTGTTGGGAGGCTGCAAAGTAAATCTTAAACACCTATTACAGACTCCAAAGGAAGTGTAAAAATTGGACTTTTTCTCCTCATGTTTGTGTTCTACGCTGGAAAGACGGGGAAAACGCCAACCATCTGTTTTTGTAGTGCTCTTATACATCTCAAATTTGGCAGCATTTTTTACTCTTTGGTGGGTAAAGAGTAGACAGCTCCCTCAGTGGTGGTGGTCCTGGTGGATCTATGTTTTTTGATGGACAATTAAGTATTTTATTAATGACAATAAAGTAAGCAGACAAATCCATACAAAGCTGAGATCTCTCAGGAGGCACAAGTTGCTGCCTCAAAAACAAAGTAAAATTACAAATGAGCCTAGAATAATTGATCCCCGTTCACCCCTTGCTTAGCTAGTAGGTCAGCCAGCCCCTGTTTTCCGATCTCCTCTCCCCCCACTGAACTCTAACTGTGAGATTAGAGGTAAGCCATTTGAATCTTTTTATTTCTCCCCTAAAAGACCATGCTACTGTCTCTGGTTCTTTCAGCCACCCAGTTACCACTTTAGAGTCACCTTCAATGGTCAACCTCCTGAAGTTCAGTTTTTAGCAATCTGTGTTCCCTGTAGAGCAGCTTGCACCTCTGCACTAACTGCATCCCCCACACCAACTGGGCTCAGAATAAGGCCACAATTTGTCCCCCTTCATTCCTAAAATCACCCTCCAATGCCAGAGGGTCCAGGATAGCAAATGCTGCTTCCATCAAAGTTGAACTTTATGAAACCTTATTCTGGCTTCCAATGTACAACAGGTTTGTCCTTAACTGAAGAAGAATTTGCAACAGATACCCGGTTTCTCCATATGTTATAAAAGGAGTAAAGTGAGAATAAATCTAAAGATTTGGCCCAGTTTATAGCCCTCGTTAGTAGACATTCCCAAACAGTATCTAAAGCAGCCCTAAGCCCCTAACACATCTCCATAAAATTCTACCTCTTCTCTTAGGCCACCTAAAAGTTGTAGGGTCGAAAATCCCTCTGATTTGTAGAGGCATCACTTGCCTACCCCCAAAAAGATCAAAAACTTTTTCCCAAAGATTTACAACAAATGGGCAAGAAATTAAAAGATAGTAACAGCTCTTTCCATTTGCTTTGCAAAGGAAACACCAGCTTGGGGAGATTCAAAGGTTAGGCCTTTTCTTTTGCAAGGTATCCAGTGTGTTTAATTTCCCAAGAGAGGCTTCCCAACAAAGGGCTCCGACTTTAGGGGGAGTGGGTTTAGACCAAACTTCTTTCCAAAAAAAGGCTGAGGGTTAGGGACTGAGCACAACCGAGAGAAAAAAGAGGCACAAGAAAAAAGACCCAGAGGGTTGGGAGTCCAAATTCTATCATCAGGTTTAGAAAGGTCCAAGCAAACATTGTCTAGGGTTTTGATCAACAAAGCAACTTGATCAATCTCAGAATCTCTTAGATCTCTTTTGAAACCCAAATTCCAGATGAATCCAGAGGGTTGGGAGAAAGAAACAAATCTATGAACAGGTTCACTTTTGAAAAGGGAGAGGGAAAACAAAGATGGATAGAGATCATTAAGGGCAAAATTCCCAATCCAGGTGTCTTCCCAAAAGAGAATCCTATCACCAGTACACACATTATACCTGATAAACTGAGGAATTGGGGAAGAATACTATGAATAGCCTTCCACGGAGAGTTTAGAGTAGCCCACCGAGACACTCCAACATCCCAACCGTTTTCTGCATAACCATGAATACTACTCACCACCTTATTGCCAAAGCCTCTCTCTCTCTCTCTCTAATAGCCATCTTCAAAGCCATTTGCCCAATAAAGCTTGATTCTTCTTCCCTATATTGCCTAACCCGAAACTCCCTTACTCCTTACTTCCACAAACTAGAATCCCATCTCACCAAGTGATCTTTCCTTCCTTCACCAGGCTCCCACAAGAAGTCCCTCGTGATCTTCTCTTCTTTCAGTACCTCCCTTTGTGGCATTTTGAATACCGAGAGAAAGAACACTGAAGGTTAGTTAAAGTAGATTTATTCAAAGTGATACGACCCCCTAGAGACACATAATTCCTCTTCCAAGCTAACAATTTGTTGGTGCATCTTTCAAGAATTGGACTCCAAAAGCTTCCTTCATGTGGGTTGGCTCCTAAGGGCTTACCTAGATATTTCAAAGGCCATCTAGCGATAGGACAACCTAAGGTTTCTGCTATCCCAGTCATCTCCTCTACCAAGTTCAGTCCCACTACGCAACCTTTTCAAAGTTACTCTTCAACTTAGAGACAAATTCAAACAGTTTGATCACCTGTATTTTCTTTCTAGGAGAGAGAGAAAAGAGAGAGGAGAGGAGAGGAGAGAGAAGAGAAGAAGAGAGAGGGAAAACAGTTTGGGAATCAAAAAGTGAATAACATAAAATGAATAGGAGATTACATTTATACCCCTGGTGGCACACTCTAATAATAAACTAATAAAAAGAAGAAAAGATCAAGCTGACAACACACTAACAGCAAAGGTAAATAATAATACTAACAATACTCCCCCTCAAGTTGGGCTGAACATGTCTATCATGCCCAACTTGTCACACAACTCATTGTGCCATGAGTATGGAAGCCCCTTTGTGAGGACATCAGCTAGTTGCTCCTTGGAGTTGACATAAGGAGTACAAATTTCTCCCTTTTCCAATTTTTCCCTTATGAAGTGTTTGTCCACTTCAATGTGCTTGGTCCTTTCATGCAGGACAGGATTGCTGGCAATGCAAACTACCTGTACTTAGGTAGAAAGATCCCAAGCTTAATTGTTCCTTGCAATGGGCCTTTCCTTGTGCAGCTTAGGTGGAAAGCAAAGGAGGCCGCCTCAAAAGAAGGCTTGGGTCATCAATGAGATACCTCTTTGGAATAGCTAGATTTCTAACCTTATGTTAAGACCTATAGGCCAAAGGACAATCTCAGGTAGATGATTTCTATGGTAATTACTTATTGTTAATAATAATTTAATTTTTAACAATTATTATTAGATAAATTCGTTTTAATTTTTAATAGATTTACTAAGTAATATTATATTTAAATGGAATTTTGATTAATAAATCTATCTTTAGAATTAATAAAGTTTTATTAAATTTTATTTTTAACTATTACTTTGTATTATTTTAAATGGAATATAAATGGATTACAAATTCTATTGAATAATTTTAAAATGTGACTAATTTTTTAGTAATACTTTCACCATATAAAATTAAATTTTTGTTATAATTATTTATTTTTATTAAATTTAATTTAATTTTTTTGTCATAAAATAAAAAATAATTACAAATAAGGTGGTGTTTGGTAAATTTGAGGTCTGAAGTCTAAAAAAAAACCTTTGAAAACATTCAAAGCAGTTGTTCACAAAAATGATTAAAGTAAAATGATATTATAAAAAAGATTACAAAAATAATAAAATATGATAAAAATCAATAAATAATATAAAATTTAAAAAATGGCAAAATAGTAAAAATTATTATAAATATATAATAAAAATGTAGAAAAAGAAAATAATAATGATAATAAAAAATTAAAATATAAAACAGATCATATAATATTATTAAAATTATAAAATGAATATAAAGCATAATAAAGAGATTTATAAACATCAAAATAGCATAAATTAAGGTAAAACAATAAAAAAAATATTATAAATATAATAAAAATATAAAAATAAAAGATCGTTGGCTGGATCAAGATTGGACACCGATGAAGACCGCCATTAGTTGTTGTTGTTGAATGGAAGAACAATGGTGAAAACAAAAAAAAAAAGGTTTAGGTATGGGAAAAGAGGCTTTAAGATGCAGAGTAGTTTTGGATTTTTTGAAAATTTAAAGGGGCATCACCGGAATACAGTTTTTGTGTGCTACCTCCAAATGTGTTAGGGGTAACTTGGAGTCTAAACCATTCAGAGCAGTTTTTGGTGTTCAGTGGCAAGTGGCAACATTAGGAGGTATAGTCGAACAACCACCGAGTGCTGAAAAAGCAAAATTGTCAGCATTCAATGGTCAATTCGGCACTGCCGAACACTACCTAAGTTGATTTAATTTAAATAAGGTAATTATGTTATATATTATAATTAGATGGAGCATTTTTATTAATGATTATAATTAAATGCAAGTATACTAAACGGATATGAAATTATGATTTGATTGAAATGGATATAGATAGAGCTAAGGAATTTTAGGCAATTTAATGGAGTAATTGAGAGGAGGGAGAATTGATGGTATGAGTGAATGATGTTATTAATGAGGGGAGATAATTGGAGAAGTTAATAAGAAAGAGAGAGTAAGTGGTGAGTTAATGAAGAGAGAAAATGGGAAAAGTTTTTGGAAGTGATAAATGATTGGATACTTGACTTATGTTGTTCAATTTTAAAATCAATTGAGAAAAAGAAAAAAACAGAAAAAAGACAAATATCAAAGGAGAAAGGAGAACACACCATCACCATCCTTGTTTAGTGGTGAGTTATGGTTTTCTCATTTCGTGTCCATCCTTTTAGTGAGGTCACCATCCACTTGAAATGATAAACATTTTGCAAAAGCCAAGCTTTTGAGCAAACCACTAATAACAGAAGCAACTTTCAAAGTGATGTGTAAAAAGGTTAAAGAAAAAAACCAGAGTGATGCAGAACCTAATGAGTCAGATTTGGGAATTTTTGAATTTTTATATTTTTGTATTTCTTGATGGTAGGGGTATAGCTATAACTTAGAATTTTTTTTCTATTTTATTTAAGTAATTAATATTTTTCTTGGTTGCACAATTTTGTCTATTTAATTACTGTAGGAATGTTCTAAGGCTACTGAGGTAAGGCAAGAGTTTGGTCCTGTCTCTCCTTGATGTGTATGCCTCTCCTATGACTCCACCTTACCTCTTAGCCTTCAAAACCATTGCAGAGAACAATCCATTGGCCCATCTAGTTTCTCTCGTCTGTTTTATTATTTCCTTTTCTCTTCTGTTCTACTTAATTTTTAAACAAGTTTACAACAAGAGTGCTCCATACATTGAAGCTTCTGCTTCTTGACTTAAGCAAGTGAAACTCTTGTTACTGAACATTTTGAAAACAATTGGTTCTAGAAAGATCATTGAGTTTTTTTTTTTTTTTGTCATTTCATTTCATATGCTTCAAAGTATGTCTTTGTGCTTGCACCTCCACATGATCTTTTCTTTCTTGGTGCTAAGAGGGAGAAAGTAGTTCATGTAGTCAATATGTAGGAGCAAGAAAGGAAGGTGGTTGACCTTCCACATAAGTTGGAGCATCTCACTAGTATTGATTATCTTCAAAAGGGCCTCCTACCAAAATGCTTTAGTCCTTGGAGGAGTAGGTGGGGGAAGGTTATAAGAAGATTATCTCATCATTTTAGAATATTTTTCATCAGGGAGGAGGAAAACCTCTCTCAAGCAACTAATATGATAGATTGTCTTGTCGTTCTCAGTCTGTAAATCTTTTCATAAATCTAAGCTCCCAATAAATGCTAAAGGGGGAGGACTGCACAATCAGCAATGAATTTATCTTTGAACAGAGGAAGGTTATAGAGTCTAGGGTAAACCTTGATTTAAGGTCGAGGGCTGTTTGATACTTTGATGATGCATTTTTTAAGTGTTTGATATGAGATCCTGCATCTTAACTTTCTTATATGGATTCATTTATGTTTCTTCTTTGGCCTCTGGTGTGCCAGGCACTAGATTTGAAGCCGAATTATGTTCGTGCATGGGCAAATATGGGTATAAGCTATGCCAACCAGGTAAATTCCTACATCCGGTTCTTCATTAGTGTTTTTTGCTGTTTACTAGTTAAGAACTGAAATTAAGTTTTGATGATCTGTCTTAGAATCTTAATTGTCATTGTAAATGCCGATAAAACTGGTGGAATTTACTTTTCAGCATTACCTTTGGAAATAGATAGCTCCTTTGACATTTAGTGGAAAATAAATTTTAGTAATTGACATCAATAAATTTAGTGGAAAATAAGTTGTATTGCCTGCTGCAACATGCAATACGGTGGTTGAACCCCATTGTCACCTCTTCTTTGGGACAACAATGTTGTCATCCTGTGATCCTATCATTTTCCCACAAGCATTGTATACAAACATCTTTCTCTGGTGAATTGGGATTTCCTTGTGGCTATACTATTCTGGTGCCAAAAAAACCTTTTTATGGTGTATTGAGATGTTAAAACGTGCGAGTGTCTAAATAGGGTGGTTTCAGAGAGGAACTGACAGAAAAAACCCATTGATGGGAATGGATGGAATTACATGTTTGATAAGGTGAATCCTGTAAAGAAAAATGGCCAATGTGGCTAGTATGAGGACATTTGTCTTTCTGTTTCTCTTCATTTTGTGGTTGTGTATTTATATAGGTCAAGATACCCTCCTGTGCAGTTTTTACATGGATATTTGATTCTTGTCCTACTGTGACATGCCTGCCTTTACACCATGTTATAATGAAAGTAAGACATACAATTAAAAGAAAAAAAAAAGATTAAAATTTTGGTCCTGTCTGTTCCTTGATTCAGGGTCTATATGAAGAATCTATTCGGTACTATGTCCGAGCACTAGCAATGAATCCCAAGGCAGATAATGCCTGGCAATATTTGAGGATTTCTCTCAGGTATCAAACTGAAGTTTTCATGTTTGATTTTGTAATTCAAAAACTATGGTTGAAAATATCCGTACTGATATTGCTTTTTGTTTCTCTGTAGTTGTGCTTCTCGAAATGACATGCTGCAAGCTTGTGACTCAAGGAATCTAGATGCTCTACAGAAAGAATTTCCACTCTAATACCTCTTTGAGAACAGCAGATGATAAAATATTCACCACAGTTTCATTCTTGCCATCATTCTATAAGATGAAATTTAAATCTAGGTTTCAAGCTATGCTGACATTGTATTATAGGTTCAAGTTCCATGCTATTGTGCTGCACATTTCAATTTAGGCCGCCAGCAGTTTGATATACCACCCGCAAGTGTTAGGAGGTGAACAAAGATGAAACACGATGGATGAAATAATAGCCTCTGAGATCCCCATTTTTGGGGTGTAATAAAGCTGATAAGGAGGTATGTATTCTATAGCAAATGAAAATCTCAAGAGAAATGGACTCGATCATGAAAAAATTGTTTCATAATCCAACGAAATCTGATCAACGGCACTTGTTTTATTAGTGAAGTATACTGGTATTAACAGCAAAAAAATTTTACAAATATGAGGTTCTAACCAGCTCGGGGGAGGAGCCTTCCAGGCGCAATTACCATCCTGATTCGTAACAAACTTGGCTCCCTCATAGGCAGAAGTATAGGTCCTGGATTTATATATACATTTAACAAAAGCCAGCTGCTTTACAAAGATTAGAATTTGATCCAAAAAAAAAAAAGGTGAACTTTTCCGAGAAATGCTTTACTGGTTTCCATTGATAACTGATACGACTAATTGAGTGTCGGAGAACACCAAAGAATCCAGGCTTTCTGAGTGAGCAAAAGAAAGAGCTTTCAAAATGTCTCCCAATTCCGCTACCATAGGTCTACCACTAAGCCTAATTTACCACCTGCCGCCATGATAAACTGCTTTAGAAGCATTATAAAGTATAATTACAGAATACAAAAGTACATCCATTTTTACACAAACCACCATTACATAGAGAATACATTCAAATCCATGGAAATTGATGGGAGGGATTCAGAAAATCTAGGGGTATTGCAAGGGTTTTTCAAACATTAGGTTATTTTCTAAAATTGAGGGTAGTTTTAGTATTTTAACTATAAATAAATGATGCACTTATTTAACACCCAAACAACAGGTCCGTGCAGGTTCCTGAAAATTTCATTATTCCTGACTTGCCAACCAAGAAAATATATTATTAACATTACAGTCGGTAAACTATACTCAGATTAGCAAAATGTCAAACAATTTACCAAAATTTTCACATCGATCCTCCTGAAGAACAATGATGATCAAAGACTACCAAATAAAACAGCATAAACATAGGGACAAAGTTCAAAGTATTGACACACATCGGCCCATATCGGCTAATACGTATCGTGTCAATGGCTTTCTGATATGCTCCTACAGGGGTTGTCTCAGGTCAGACTATAGTTCAGAGGGTAGCTGGGACTTGACCGATCCCTCTAAATCAGTTTTAAAAAATAAATAAATAAAACATAAAAAAAGTACTGATACAGGGCATATCGGCCTGTTGATACTTTGAACCTTGCATAGGGACAAAAAAATAAAGAATTGTAGTTTTCATTAGCGCTTGAACACTAAGGTCAAATACTATCACTACCTATCCCTCTCTCCAAAAGATAAGATTTCAACAAAATAAAAAAACCTCTGCTCAATCTCCACAAAAATAATTCAAACCTCCAAGGTGTTTCCAAATACGCCTCATCCATCCTAAATTCCCTTAACTTGCTCAGATTAGTTGGCATCGTCCATTCTTCCAGACAAATTTCTTTTAGATGAAAAGTTACCAGCAGTAGTTTTTATCCATAGTAACTTATCAAAGCTCCTCTTGAAAACATGAGTACCCATGATTTGATCCACCTCTGTAAAAATAAAGAGGATAATTGAGCCACATCCCAGCTACCCTCTATGTGACTTATAAGATCTTTTGATCTTCAAATCCCTAGATTCAAAGGAAGGAGGACTAGTAAGGCTCAGCAAGGAATTTCTTATTCTAACCAAAGGAAGAGCCTATATATTCAATTCTGACTGAGCATGAACTTGGATACATATGGATGGAAATGAATACATAAGTTCATGGGCCAAAGTCTTCCAAGAAGAAGATGCTGTCTGAGGAAATGAATAAATCCCCTCTCCAACTTTCTCTCTCTTCTTCCTAAACCATTTTACCAATTAGACCAAGTTTTAGCCCCCTAGCAATATTTAGTTCAACTAACTCAAAACAGTCTACAAATTCCTTAAAAAAATATTACAAAGGTTTGCATTGACGGCAAGCTCAAACAAATTCTCATTGTCATAATAGTCAACATCAAAATCAATATCAAAGTCACCTAAAAAACACAGATGATTGTGCACATTGAGATGATTCATATCATTCATGAAATTTTGCTAGAACATATTTCTTAATCTTTTGTTGGGTTTAGCATGCAAAAAACACGATTCCATTTAATAAGAGGGGAAAAGTGCTTCACAGTGAAAATGATACACCAGTTTGTAAATTTTATAATTAGACTCTTGAAGAACTCCTAGTTTTTCACTGCCTCTCCCTTAAGACGCCATGGCCAAAACTTGCTGAACCCTGAAATGCTTCCTCCTTTATTGTTGTTCCATGTATTCATAGAAGTTTCAGCCAATCTCCATGGAAGTTCATGGGCCTAGTAGCAAAAAAAAAAATGCTCTGGATCATCAGGCAACTAAGACCCCACAAGCAATGTTGATAGCTATGACCAATTCTATCACAATAGAAATAGATGCGTAGGAGATTTTCATACCTAAAGATAGCTGCCCAATTTGTTAAGCTCTTTCTAATGCAACTAGCTCAATAGGCAAGTTATGAATCCAAACCTCATATTGGGTATCTCTGAAAGGCTTTCCCATCCGCCATCCTACGCTCTTTTCATTGAGTAATAACTAACCATTGGGATTTTTTATTCTTACAATCTTTAAACTTTGCGAAAAGGCCAATTTTGATCCTAAAGAATAAAAAGGGTCATTTTCGATCCTACACTTTGATAAAAATATCATTTGTAGGCAAAAATAGATGGTGTTTGAAAAGGTGTCGACATACACTACACAATGTTGTGGCACTACCAAAGTTTTAAAAATGTCATTTTCAACCTTAAAGTTTGAAAATGGGCCACTTTAATAAATTTATTTAAATAAATTACTTCAGGGTTTAATTAAATGACCCTAAAGTATTAAATTTATTTAATTAAGTTAATTAAATATATTAAATAAATTACACTAATTAATATAATTAAGCGATTAAATCAGTAAATTAAATTAATTAAGGAAACAAAATTATTTAATTAAATTAAATAAACAAAATGATTAGAAACTATTTACTGGACCGAACAGTTTAGCAGTTCAATGGTCTGGGACAACAGTTTGCTAATCAAAATGTTTTTTTTTTTTTGGAAAAAATTTCAGGCGAACTATAAAATGGAACTAGGCGATTGACCCATTCCTGGGTCGAATGGTTTGACCACATGCATATAAAATGGAACTAGACAATTGACCAATTGTCGGGTCAACAAATTGTCAACCTAAATTATTGAACTGCTAAACTATTCGATCCGATAAGTGGTTTTTGGGTTATTTTTTATTTTAATTATATTTTTTCCAAAATGTCATGGGTTGATCCGTTCAGACCAAACAATCTAACCGTTGACCAAAGTGGTTCCATTTGGGTTGGTTGTTAAAACCTTGCTTAATTGGCTTAATTTATTTATTTAGATTGATTAGCTTCGTTTATTAAATTTTATTAGTTAAGATTTTTCCTTAATTAATTAATTTACTTATTTAATTGCTTATACTTTATTATCTTAATTAGTGTAACTTTTAATATATTATTTGTAATGATTAATTTATTATTTGTTTACCAGTTTACCATATTTTGTTATATTTAAATATTGTTGTTTTTGTTAATATTTCTAAATTATGTAATTAATAATTTGATTTTTAATTTTTTTAATTACTTTAATTACCAAAATTATTATTTATTTTTAAATAATTACTTTTAAATTAAACTAATGTAATTTTATTAATTATTTAATTGTTTTTTACTATTTATTTACATATTTATCTTATTAATTACTTAATGCATTTTTAGTTATTGAATTATTTAAGTAATTAGTTAATTATTTTCATCAATTATTTAACTATTTTCAATTCTATTGAACCTCTAATGATTTGTATTAATTATTTAATAAAAGAAGTATGCCAGTAAACCCAAAAATTCAATATCTTTCATCTAGTCAAGTTTAAACTCCTCCCCTTGTCTCTTGAACAACCTATATTCCATTTTCAAGACACTTGATTGGCCAGTCTTTCTAGCCTTAACCATCCAGGGCCAGTTCTTTGGGTCGGTTCAAGTAGGGTAAACCCCTAGACCCTGGAACCGGCATGGGTGAGAGTCGGTTCCAAGAATTTGGAACTAGACCCCTGACTAGTAAAGATTGAATAGGGTCAGTTCAGGCCCAATTCAATGTCGGTTCCATTCAATTCCAAGTAGAACCTACCCTTTTTCTCACTACTAAGTTAAACATAGATTCCATTCTAGCTAGTTTTCTTCCATTCGCCAAAAGTTTCAAACTTAAATCCACTACCCTCACACCTTTCTTAACCAATTATATGTTTACTTTTGACATCAAATTCTGTTACAAACTTCCCTAATTTAACCTTCCATCAATCATCAATTCCATTTCAATCCTTCTCGTTAGTCAAAACCTTCTAGCATCAAATTGCCACTTTGGAATCCCTCATGACAAATTGGATATTGTCATTAAACTCAAAACACTCTAAAACATGCACTTGTACATCAACCTCAAATATGCCATTTTGACATCCCTCATCACTAATTAGACAATGCCATAAACTCCAAACACTTCAAACCCTCACTTGTCAAGTTTTTTTATCAGACTAGATTCCATTTCAGCCCTCCCCATTGGCTAAAAACTTCCAACTTCAGAAATCAGTAGTACCACCTTGATGTCTATTTTAATCAAATATGCCATTAAACTCCAAACCGTGGTTTTTAAAACCGATCTGGAGATCGAACTGGTCAGGGGTCCGGTTACCGGGTCGAACAATCCGACCGTTCAAATTGAATAGTCGGCCCGTTCTAACAAAAAAATTGAAAATTGAAAAATAAATAAAAATCGGTCAAAACCGTTTGAACAGTTTGAACGATTAACTGCCCAGGTCAGCGGTTTATTGACCAAAATCAACGGTTTTTAGAGAAAATCCGATTTTAGGGAAAAACGGCCGATTTCCAATTTTTCCGATCCAACCGTCCAATCCAGTCCGATTTTGAAAACCATGCTCCAAACACTCCAAAATCTCCACATACCAAATTTTATCTCAAGAAACACATTTTACCCCCACAATCTCTATCCTAATCCTCAAAAGACCTCTATCTTTTTTACCTACCATTGCAAATGAATAAGATTCCCCCTATTACTCTCCAACCATATCTCTAGCTAGACACATGAAACAAATAGATCAAAATTATCCCATAGGAAACTCCCCTTACAATAATACCAATTTGGACACTTTCTTCTCTAAATTCTTAAAATGCCCTTACATAAAACATATAAATACTAGAGACTCCCAGCCATCTGGTATCCAAGCAAAAATTCAGAGGAGGCATGGGAACCCTCCAAGAGAACAAGTGGCTCTCATTGTGGTTTTGTAACAAATATTCAATTGTCTGTCATTAGGATTGATAAATCAAGATTTTGTGATGAATGTTCAATTGTCTATTACTATAAATCAAAACTTTGTGATTTTGAGATAGACATTCAATTGTCCATCATTATAAATCAAGATTTTTATGAGAAAGGTCTAATTGGCTATTACTACAGGTTATTTATAGTGACAGAAAATCGTTTCGTCAATTTATCGTCACTAAATATTAGTGTTGTAGTGACGAACGTCCATCATTAAAAATCAATTTTCTTGTTAGTGAGTAAACAAATTGGGAGAAGCCTTTCCTATATGCTAGAACTCTCCCCTTAAAGAGAGGCTCTAAGAAAACAAGGTTGAGACTAGGGTTGCAACTGGGGTTGGGTTAGCCCAAAATCGACCCTAACCCAACCCAAAAAAAAATTGGTTTGGGTTGGGTTAAGTTGATGATTGAGTTAGGGTTAAGTTTGGCTTTTACCAAATTGGCTTCACCTTGGGTTGAGTTAGGGTTGATCCTTTGGGCAACCTAACTCTACAACTGTTATTTGTACATAAATATTGTAGTCCCATTACATATTGTAATGTTCATTTGTCTTAACTTTTAAGTCCTAACCCTAATGACAAGTCATTATTTTTCATGATTTTACATTTTCAATAGTAGATCTGTCATAATTCATAGTAGACTTTAATCATTTGAAACATCCCTTTTTCTTCATTTCTGTACTAAAACGATCAATAAAAACATCAAACAAGCAAATTCCAATAAAATAATATATGGTAATGAAAGTTGAGCTTAGGTCTCTTAATCAAATATTTAGATAACTTGGGAGATTTTAAGAGAACATGGGAAAGGTTGGATTGGGCCAATCCCTTCTTCGGGTTGGGATTTTAGGTTGATTTAGGGTTGACTAGGTATGATTGATGGTTGGTTGGATTAGGGTTACGGCGGATTAGGGGTTCAGAACCTCAGATAGGGCTAGGGTGACATCAACCCGGCTTGACTTGCACACCTAATCGAGACTCAAAGCAACCGTTAGAAATAGCATATATGTAGGCGGTAGGGCATAAACAGTGTCAATGTTTCATATTCAAGGGCAAATTTATAATTTTACATCATTACATCTGATAAATAAAAGTGGACGGCAGAGAGGAGTCTTAAAAACAAAACTCTCGCTTGTTTGTTCTGCCAATCTGCCTTGCCTTTATTGAAGGGTCTGTTTAGTTTGCAGGAATAGGTATCTGGAATCGGAACCGGAACTCAATTATTTTGGTTGTGCAGAATCAAAATCTTATTTCTATTCTTGGTGGATTGACATTCCCTTATTCAAGATCTCCTTCCCTTGGGAATGAGAATTCATTCCAGTTGATTCTGATTCTAATTTCCATCTGAACCAAACAGGTGGAAAGAATAAACCATTCCAATTCATGTATTTCCGGTTCACAATCAAATTATCCACGTAGAAAAGGAATATGATTCTAGACTCTGCCTTTTGTCAAACAAGTAGAACGCAAATGAGAAAAGAAAATGATAAATGGGCATTCATGACCCAAGATTCCTAAGACAGATTACTCAAATTCAAGATCCTCCTCTGTTCATAAGAGGGTCCATAATGCAGTAAATCAACCTTGGTTCGAATAACTCCAAATTTGATATTTATTTGGCCTGAGAATAAGCTTCAATGGTAAGGTTATGGGCATTACTTGATGGAACCAAATGAAGTTGCATCTGGCCAGCACTATGCATTCCAGGTTTAATCCAAAATCTGATTATATCCGCTTTTGGTTTAAACCCAAAATTTGGAGACCCGGAACCATCTTTAGGTTGAAAACAAGAAACTTCATACTCTCCGACGACCCAGAAATTTGTTGTATGCTATGGACTCTACGACTCATTTATAGAAAGACATGTAGAAAGGTTGGTCTTGCAAGCTACGTATGACCGACCATCTTTCTTACCGAGTTACTGGTTTTGTTTTTGGTATTAAATTGCTCGAAAAAATCAACCTCTTAAATCTGCCTTCCCAGTTTTCCACCCACCCATATATGCTTACACGACATACCTCTAGAATTTGATTACAGTATTGAAACGCACGAAATGTAAATATATACTTTTTTTAATTGCTTTTTTCATGACTACTTTTTCAGGGTTTGGTAAGATAACAGGGTTTTTATTTATTTATTCATTTTTTATAATGATGTTTCAAGGTATTGATGCACAGGCAAGGTTCAAAATATAGTACGCCTGATATCTGGAAGGGGCTATTGATACTTTGAACCTTATTATTTTTTTAATTCTTTTTCATAACATTCACAAGAGGGGCATTTTTTATTATTTAATTACTAAAACCCAGACTTATGCAAAATACCTTACAAAAGGGATGTATCAGTACTTTTGAACCTTCCTCTTTTTATTTACCTTTTTTATTCAAAACTTCACAGGAGGGGGATCTTATGCTATTTAATTATTAAAAGTTTAAAACCCATACTTTTGTAAAATACCTTATTGAAAAAGGGATGCATCAGTACTTCGAATCTTACTCTCTTTATTTACTTTCTTTTATGTTTTTATTCAAAACCTCACAGGAGGGGCATTTTATGTTGTTTAATTAATTAATTATAAAACCCAGACTTCTGCAAAATATCTTTAATCAAATCATTCGAACCTTGCACTCGGGATCTGCTGCTTGCACTGCTGTGTATCACTTGCTACATAATCAATGTAGCAAATGAACACTTGATTGGCAAGTATTCAAGCGTGATTAGCTACATAACAAGTGGGACACAGGTCACACAGCAGGTCGGAAATGCTAGCAGCAGATCCGAGCTCATCAATGCACACAATTGTTTACTTTTCCCTGATGATCTTGTACGATACATTGCAATATTTTGAACGTGAAATCCTTGATCACAGCTACAATTCCGAGTCAAAACAGTTTCACGGCTACAATTCCCCTTCCCTCACCAGCCTCAGCAATGACTTTGAATTTGTCAAGGTTAGAATTTCAGGGGTTCTGAAGTTGGAGAAAATGCTTTCAGTTTTTCGTCGTATCTAGATATCAAAGAGAGAGACATTAATAGGCCAACTTAGAATAAAGCAGTTTCAGATCAAACAGCAAGAAAAAATGCAGCCTTTTTCTTTCTTTTTTTTAATTTTTTTTTCTTTTGTAGATGCAGGGATGGAGGAGAGGGGGGTTACAGTAAACAGTAAGAGGAGCAAATACATGCGGAACTAAATTAAAAACAGCTTCTGAAGTTGTAATTACCAGATGAATCAAGAACAGTGAAAAGAAGTCCCTATATTTCATCAGAGGCACTGAAGTCCCAGAGAAGCTCGGCTAAACAGAAAGGGGAGAACAAAATTAATCAGTAATAGCGACCACCAGTGTTGTAAGCACGACCCCCAGGATAAGGACCCCTTGACTCAAATCCATGACCTCTGGTACCCCCAAGGAGTTGGGCCCGTTCTCTGTAGGAGTCGAATTGACCCATTCCATAGGACCCATGTGGTTCTCCAGCTGCGGCAACAGAGCCACCATACCCTTGTGGGTCGCTTGGGCCCGTGTTGTTCTGATAGTGACTCATTCCTGCTTGCTGATACTGCTGCTGCCGTGCTTGTGATTCTCTACGAAGAAACTCATCTCTGCGACTGGCATGGCGGGCCCGAAGTGATGTCAATTTTTCCTGATATTGAGAATTTATCTCACTTGTTCTCTGAAAAAACCAAACACCATAAAACATTAACAAAACTACACAAAAGTAGACAATTACACAACCATAAGTAAACGTTGAAAAGTTGTGATAAGATCATGTACATAGATGATACCTTGATTTAAAATTGGACAAATAAATCTAAAACAGCAACAAATAAGAGAGCAATAGCAAGAGAAGAAATAGTAACTTAGTAAGGGAGCAAAAAGGTCCATCTGACACCCACTTAATTCTATTTACATTAAAGGGCAATCAAGTGTACAATCCCCAAATACCCCCTGCCTGCCCCACAAATAAAGAGTAAAATATACAGTAGCACAGGTAAAGAAATCAACAGCTTTTGAGCCATCACAGAAATAAAGAAATAAAGAAATCAGCAACTAGAAATGAAGAAAATAAACAAAGAGTAATTGGAAACGGGCAGAAAACTGAAATCTCAATGCTCCCTCCCCCTAAGTGCCTTGAGTCATCTCCAGCTTATTCTTCACAGAACTTTCTGCTAACTGTATGTTGGAAGTAAAATAAGGTAGACAAACTTCACCGGAAGTCACCCTTTCATAAATAAAATGTCAATTCACTTCTATACGCTTGGTCTTGACATGCGGGACAAGATTATAGGCTATATTTGTTGTGGCCCTATTATTACAATATAACATCAATGGTTGCTCCATTCCATCCTTACTCCTAGTTCTCCAAACAGAAGATCTACAACAGCTCTAATATACACCCTGTGCTATAGCTCTATAAACACTAAACGTATAAGTTACAACCAGACTATTTTTTACTCATCCATGATATCATGTTGCCAGCAACAAGATTACAAAAATCTTGATAATGCCATAGAAAAGCTGTCAAGACCCGAAGCTTTAAATCTTTCCATTGCAAATACTTCTTCATGAACCTCTTCCACGCTCAAACCACACTAAAATTCCTTTCTAAAAGGGCTACTTGGGTTTCAGGCGCTCTATTCCATTCCAAATCCTCCATAGGACCACATCAAGGTGCCTTTCTGCTAAGGTAGCAAAGATTGACTTAAAATGATCCACTAAGCTCTTAACAATTTCCTCCTCCCAAAGAGTGAAAGAACTTTGTGATGCTATCTCCCTCTAGGAGCCATTTACATCTCAATTTTTGCCTCCATGAAATTTCTTCCTTCCTCAAAATTCCTTCGAATTCCACTTTTACACTCCACCCTTCTGATCGAAATCCCTATAGCAATTCTCTCCATGATTCTTCTAATCTCCCAAATTCTTGTTTGCTCCATTCTTTGATCCTTTCTTTCAATCTCTTCAGTTTCTTGGTAAATCTCACCCTCTATTCCTTGCATTGATTCCACTCTCCTCCCACTAAACTTTTATTTGTTAAATGAACTTTGGGGTTTCCAAACACATATTTCCAAATCTAAAGGGTGTGGCGCCCCCAAACTTTTACTACTGCACGGCATAAGATGTTAGTTGACACAGGAGTGCTATAAAAATTTAAGCTGTTAGTTGACACAGGAGACCTCCACATCAATGTAAGAGGGACCTCCACTACACTATACAACTGTGCCCAATACAATCTCTTCCTTCTCACACCCTGCTTAGCTAATGAATCAGCCGTACCATTAGCTAATCTTCTTACCCAGCAAAATCAAGAAATTAGATCCCTTGGCAATTGTTTTATCTTCCTCATGTCATTCCTGTATTGCCATATTCTTTAAATTTCTTCTCAACTTACCACTATCTTTGAGTCCCCTTCCACCACAATGTTTCTCAAGGTTAGTTGCTTGAAAATTCTTAACCCTTGTAGGGTAGCCAATAATTCTACTTTCACCGAGTCTCCTTGTCCCACTAGACCTGAATTTAGAGCCAAAATAGCCCTATTATGGTCTATAATCATTCCACCTATACCAGCCAAACATGAATTCCTTAACCACAAATCAAAGTTCAAGCAGCTGGGCCTAGGTGGAGACCAGGGTGACTATGGCAGAGACCTAGATGTAGATGAGGATGCAATCCATTGGCACACTCTAGAATTCCATCCATGGAGAAAGGGCCAAACATTTCCTTGGTCTTTGCCCAATGCAATATTTTAATTACAATGCTGTCAAGTGTCAAACACTTCTTCCATTCCCTATGTTGTTTCCTTGAAGATTCTTGCATTTTCTACCTCCCATATTTTCACAGTACAGCCACCCTTGTGCATCATCATAATACCCTGCCTCTCTTCCAAGGCATGGTTGTAAAAAGCTGAATTGTGCGAGATCTGGCAACTGAATTGAGAGGTACATACTTTTTTTTGAGTAAGATAAGGTAAATTATTAAAAAAAAAAACAGAGTATACAAGACGTATACGAAAACAAAAAGAAAAAAAAAAAAAAAACAAGGGCAAAACAGATCCCACAAGCCACTCCAACAAAACAAACAAGTGGGCCTGAGAATGCACAAACAAGACCTCTCACAAACAGCACCCCAACCTAGAGACCTCAGCTAACCTACCTACAGAGGCCCAAAAACATCCCCTGAACCATGACAAAGCAAAAACTCGCTAGTGGACACTAAATCCTTCTGCCTCTGCCTCTTCTACCTCTCCCTCTAGCACTACGAGTCCCAAAGGAAGGAGGATCAACAACCGGAAGGTCATAGCAATCCATCAGCAACTTGACTTTCTAACCCCGAATGGAAATGACGAAGAATCAGACATGTACTCCGACCACGAGCTTTCTGACCCCACTTCTGTATTAGTCTCGAGAGAAGGATCAACCCCGGAGGGGTGAGTCTTCAACTCCTCGGAAAACTTATCTTTAAGCCAACTTCGGACGCTGGTTTCTTGGTCCCCTAGGATAGACACCCCAAGAAACTTCCCAAAGAACACCGCTTTTTCCACCTGCTCATCAACGCCCACCTGTGTCAGTACAACATCCTCTTCTTGAAGTTCCGATAGGGGTTCACTCACCCGAGAGCCCCATCATTAAGGGGCTCTCTTGTGGCCAGAGAGCTTGTGGAGATTGAAAACCTATCTGACAAATTGGTAAGCACGGATTTTGCAATGGTGTTGTTACTGGTCTGAACTTCACAACTGCTACCTCCACTTCACAACTGCTACCTCCACATGCAGTATCTTTGATAGCCTCAAAGATATGCCAAATGGAACTCAAAGGGACAAGCCCTTGAGAGCCCATCGGCAATTTGGGCTTTAGAGCAGCCCAAGGCAGGCCCAGCCCATGAGCCTGATCATTGGGCAGCATAACAATCGTGATTGGGTTGACCCATAAAAGTCAGCCCAAGATCCAGGTCAGGAATCAAAATTTGAGGCTTCCCTGCTACTGAACACACTCAAAAGACTTTTGAAAATTGAATCACCCCAATCTTGAACAGAAACCTTTGTTGTTCTTGGATTCACTGGCACCCTTACCCCGATGCACCATATCCAATGAGATTCCATCCAGAGCTAGCAACAACAAAGGAATCCCGCCTCTTGTTTCTAATTGACTTGGGGCGCAAACCTCTGTTTCAGAAACTAAAGGCACTGGAACTGACAGTCTCTCTTCCCTTTTCCTCTGTACCAATCCCCCGAGCTCGAACCCACCGCTTCTTTCTATTTCTCCTCCTTTAATGGTGTTTCCGCTTGGGGAGAACCTCTGAAACCCTGCCCCTGAAGGAACGCCTGTTATGGGCCCGCGAATAGGATCTCGTCACGGGTCAGTCCACGGGGAGAACCTCTAGTTTTTCCTTGCCCCTCCCTTTGCATGCTGACCCTATCGTGGCGACCTAAGGGGTGATTTGTCCAAGAGATCACCCTAACTCTCCTTACTCTTCTCTTTGACTGAAATTTTGGATGCCTTTGTTCAATAATAGTGGCTCCTTAAATAGGAGATTACAAGAGTCCTGCTCTTAGGGAGACTCCTTGCTGAATAGGGAGACCTCCAACTCTATCTTGATAAGATAAGACTGATAAGATAAGATAAGTCTCTCTTAATCCTAATCTAATAAGATAAGATAATCTCTCTTAATCCTAATCTAATAAGATAAGAATATCTAATCTACTAACTTAATAAGATAACAAGATAGTCTAATCTAATCTGCTAAATGGATAAGACTGTTGTTGCCGAATTGGATAGGATGAGGACACCGAATCATTGTTGTTGCTGCTCCCAATACACGTCCACATCATTACTCCCCTCTTGGACTACGAGCTTGTCCTCAAGCTCGAATTCAGGATGGGTGTCGGGAAACACCGTCAAAGGAATCCCGGATAGGTGGAATGACTTTGYCCYCCTRGATCGGGTTCCAATGAAGAGGGTTCATCCTCATCTTCCTCTTGTTTCACCAGGAGGCAGAAAAGTCTCTTGCACTTGTGCCCTGCTGAGTAGAGTTCATCGCAATTAAAACATTGGTCCCCTCGCCCTACGTTCCACCATCTCAGCCCTGAACAAGTGCTTAATAGGGGGTGCAACGACGCTGCTCCCCACACTGGATGTGGATCTGGAATTGTTGCTCGTCTGTGGCTTCCGTTCTTGGCTGGCTGCTGAATATGGAGCCATTTCGAGTGGTTCCGGGGATGCCCATGCTGATGGAGGCCGCCCCATACTGAAGGTTCCGCGGCTGAGTTGTAGTTTGCRTTCGAAGGCACGAGCTATATTCATGGATGTAACCAGGTTGGGGGAATTCTGCATTTCCATGTCCAACCGCAGGAGTTTTGCAAACCCAGCGGTGAACATGTCTACCTGCTGGTTCGGTCGCACTGAAGATGCCCTCGCGAGGAGGGTCTGGAACTGGCGCTGGTATTCTGCCACCGTGTCGGTTTGTTTTAGGTTAATCGGCTCGCCTAAGGGGTTGCTTGTCAGTAGGGGCCCAAATCTAAGAAGACAGTAGGACTTGAACTGGGTCCAACTGAGCCCAGGTTCTTCCTGTTCTAATCGATAGAACCTGAGTTGCGCTTCCTCTGTTAAGTGAAAAGCGGCTATGCTTACCTTATCCCGGTCGTCTGTCCGTTGATTTCGAAAAAACTACTCGCACTGGTACAGCCAGCCCAAGGGATCTCCGTTGCCGTTGCACGACGGGAATTCTAACCTGTTGTACTTGGGGATGACTGCGGCCCCCTGGTTGTCGAACTGCTGTTCGCCGAAAGACTCCGGCAGATCTGGTCGACGGCCGCTAGTGACTGTCACCCCTTCTGTGTTCCTCTCTTTGCTAGAAAGGAATAACTCCATCAAACGTCGTAGCTCCCTGACTTCATCCTTGATTTCCCGTACTTCCAAGCTGGTCTCCATGAGCCGGTGCTCGAGTTCGTGGACCCTGGACGGCAGCTGCTCCAGATCACCCATGACGCCTTGCTCTGATACCAAAATGTTATGGGCTCGCGAATAGGATCTCGTCACGGGGAGAACCTCTAGTTTCCCCTTGCCCCTCCCTTTGCGTGCTGACCCTATCGTGGCGACCTAAGGGGTGATTTGTCCAAGAGATCACCCTAACTCTCCTTACTCTTCTCTTTGACTGAAATATTGGATGCCTTTATTCAATAATAGTGGCTCCTTAAATAGGAGATTACAAGAGTCCTGCTCTTAGGGAGACTCCTTGCTGAATAGAGAGACCTCCAACTCTATCTTGATAAGATAAGACTAATAAGATAAGATAAGTCTCTCTTAATCCTCTAATCTAATAAGATAAGATAATCTCTCTTAATCCTAATCTAACAAGATAAGTCTCTCTTAATCCTAATCTAATAAGATAAGATAATCTCTCTTAATCCTAATCTAATAAGATAAGTCTCTCTTAATCCTAATCTAATAAGATAAGATAATCTAATCTACTAACTTAATAAGATAACAAGATAGTCTAATCTAATCTACTGAATGGATAAGACTGTTGCTGCCAAATTGGATAGGATGAGAACACCGGATCATTGTTGCTGCTGCTCCCAATACGCGTCCACATCAACGCCCATCCTCACCCCCAACACTAAACTCACATGTCGGAGCAGGGTATGGCTTTCTCCCAAAGATGGACATAGTATATGGATGCAGGTTGGAATCCCAACTGTTTTCCTCTTCTTCCATCACTAACCACCAAATGGGTCTCCTCAGTTTCACTCCTAACGATTCTGGCCCTTCCACCACAAAGTTTACCACAAAAAATTCCCCCAAAATTTCCAACGTCAAAGATTTTAGTATCTCGTGCGAGACTTACGCCCATATCAGCAACCTCACTGCTTCGATGTCTGTCCAACGGAGGTTATCCTCCGCCACACTGGCAAAGCCACCCACGGCGTTTCCGAGCTCCCTAAACATTTCCAAGCTCCAGGCATGGAGTGGGAGCCCAAAACCCGTACTCGCCACCGTTGGGATCCCCACACAGCTTTTTCCTTCTCCAACCCCGGATCCCTCCGAAAGAGTGTTAAGGCTCTTCCTCTGAGCCGGAACGATCTCTTTCCCACCAACCAGATAACCTCAAGTTCTGATTCTAGAACGCGACCACCTGCTAACTGCCTGAACTCCGGTTCTGTACTGCAGTTCCACAATTGAAACCTGAAGCTGCAAATCCTTCTTCCAGAGAAATTCCTCTTCAATCTCCCCAACCAAACACCTCCTCAGCCAAACTCCCTTTCCTTTACTCCAAGCTCGCCAACACAAACACGTCGACCCACTGAAGTTATCCGAACTGTCGCTTTGCCCAACTCTAAGAAGCCAAATAGAATGACTTCTGGATGCCTAGATCTGCAAATAGAATGACTGATGGTTTAGCCAAGCTAGAAATTAACAGAAAGGGATTTGTATTGGTAAGAAGGCTAGCTGAGGCTAGCTCTCATAGTGGGTGACTGATCTATATATCTAGTGGTCTATATATCTATATTGTAATTTTCCGATAGCATTAATAAAATTTTATCAGTCACTGATGAAAAAGAATAAGTCAGAGTAAAATCTGGAGCTTGAAAGTGGAAAGGAGGTTTATGGTGAACTTGCAAGGTTTGATGTTGGATATGGTTATTGTCTTAACATTAGCAGCAACATCATAGGGATGTTCCTTCATCTGAAACTGATTATGTAGTACAAGCCCAGATTGATGTCATTTTATCTGATCTTCATTGTGATAGCTGCTGCAAAAGCATATCTAAAATATTAGATTTATTATATTACTTAGCTATTAGAGATTTCAAAGAGCGTCGAGGATGCATTTTTGTTCATGGCAGCATTCTTGGGGGAAACCTTCTAATCAGACTTATTGTGAAGCTGCATCTACTGTTAAGATGGTTGGTGTAGCTGGCATTTTAGAGGAGAAAGGGGTTTTGGCCATTCAAGAATGTGAGCATAGGGTGTTGTCAAGTTTGCAGATACAAGCACAACATAAATTTCTCTGGTGACTTCCTGATTTGTATTCTTCTTTTTTCTTTTTTTCGATAGGCTTGTATCCTTCCTTTTTCTTTTAATAATATGTTTATTTTACAACCAAAAAAACAGTGATGTGGTGACTGGGTTAGGGGTAAGTTTTTAGATTAATATTGCAAGGTTGGGTCTGCATTCTAGCAGATGTAGGATTGGGAACCAAAGTTCTCAAGACAGGTTCTAACAGTTTCATTTTTTTTCAAAATCAACAAATAATGCTTTTTTTTTCAAAATCAGCCAACAAGGCAACAATGAATACTAATAAAAAAAATCAACTAACAATGAATCTGTGATGATTAGTCTAGTTACTATTTACTACTTAAAAAGGTAAAGGGTTCCAAGAATCAGAGTTTGCTCCACATTACCAAAGTATTCTCTAGAATGAAAAGTGACCACTCTGGGCTAGTGCTTGTAAAAAGTTTAAAAAGTCTATGAAAGGAGGGTCTGAAGGACAACCTTCACATTACTAGTCATACATCTGGGCAGCCAAACGTTGCCCAAGAAGATTTTTCTACTGATTTGTCTTCAGTTGGCAGTATAGAATTTTTTTCTTCATGGCCATGTTTTACTGGAAGAAAAAGGCATAAATAATTTGGAATATAATTCCATTTGCTATTTTTTGGGCAATTTGGAAGGAAAGATAAACGTATTTTTAATGGGAAATTGGCAAACCATTAATCTTCTAGAAGGATTATGGCTCACTAGTTCTGTGATACTGGAGTGTTTGTTACTTGTTAGGGGCCATTTGATAACAGCTAAAGAAGCTGAACTGAAAAGTCTATTGCTTTGTCTTTCACAAGTTTTTTTTGTTTTTGATCAGTGAGGTAGTGTGCTCCTTAATGGCTGAAAATGAAATCTGGTAGGTCACTATACCCTTTAAATTTTTATTTATTTAATTATTTTAACAACCAAAAGACAAAGCAATAAGTCTTTTGGCAACTTCATCTGTTATCAAGTTGACGCCTTAATTGGATACTGTATATGATGATGTTTAGTTGTTGTTTATGAAATGTTTTGTTATGAAAGTTGTGGAATGTGTTGTTGTTTTGGGGTTTTTAATACATTTACATTTTTTTAATCTTTTGAAGGGCTACACAACAGGGGTAGCCCATCCCCCAACCCAGGTGCAGGCGGTATTCAATCCCAAGTCTCCACTACAACCAGCAGGAGACCTTACCAACCAGCTGGTTGGCACCTTGCTTAATACATTTACATTTTACTATCAAGAAAATAGATATAATAGATATTTACAAACTTTTCCCCTGAGATTCCATGTTGCTAGAGGGAATTACCCCAATAAACTCACCTCTCTATGCCTTGCATTTTCTGCATCTTCTGCATCATTTTGTTCCTTGGTTAACTTCATGATTTCATCATTGAATTTCTGTTCAAGTGCCTCAAATGTTTGTGGTAAAGGGTTGTCTTCATACCCAACTTCCATATCTTGCTCAAGGAGCTGGCCTCTGGAGTCTATGTTAGCTTGTTTCTCTAAACCCAGTTTTGGGTCTGACCTCTGGCCCTGGTAGAAAGATCTAGATGCATCATCCCCTTGACCTACATCACAAAACATGTTTCAAATTACATCTCAAGATTCTCAACCATATCATACATTAAAATAACATCTCAAGATTCTCAAGCACACACATTTAGCAAGCAAAACAGCATAATTTGCTCAGGGCAAGGTATCTGTTGCTCAAAATTTGGCAAGTCAGGACCCAACATTAACAGCACCCATCAAGCTAAGGCACATCAAGAAAACCTTCTTATGCTACCTCATTTCTAATCAATGTAAAACATATCCTGAAAGGTCAAGCACTAAAGACATTATTCATGATGGAATTTCATTGCTTGCACTGGTTGAATTTTAAAATGTTCTTCCATCAAAAAATAGAAAGAAGATGCTGATAAATCAGTTTCTGCTTGAAAATTTAGTTTGATTAATGTTTGCATATTTCTCACAGGACAGGTCATCAGCTAGGTTGGTACTTGGGAGAACCTTTAATTACTACTATAAATTAGATAAAGCCCACCAACTTATTTTTCCTAAATTATAGTGGGACTTGCAAAATTGTAAACAAAGACTCTCTTTTCCTAAATAGTATAAAGTCAACTAGAAAGACAGAGAACATAATTAATGATGAAGTCATTGTCAAAGTCACTTTGCAAATTTACCAGCATACTTCTATTTTTAACCTGAAAAGTAACTAAAAGAATTGAACAAATTATTAGACTTTCTAATGGGAACTAGAGGATGCTAGGATGGATCACCTTGTAATAGAGTTGTCAATGGGTTGGGTCTTGTTTGGGACAAGTTGGACCAGTCCCAGACTGATTAATAAACAGTTCATTAAAATAGACCCAGATCCAACCAATAATTAATCGGGATAATCGGGTCTGCCCCGAGTAGACCCAATTACACTTGACAGCTATAATCACCTATGATAATAACAACTGGGAACTTCATATTTGAAAATATAACCTTAGTAAAAATGATAGTAAATAGTAAAATGTTCAGATACTGATAAAATAAGTATTTTTAACCAAAATCATCTTACATACTGGCCATGAGATTTACCCTTTTAGACATAAAATATAACAAAAATTACAAGAAAACCAGTAGATCTTTATATGTTTGGGTCTTAATCAGTTCAGAACATCAAGAACTGGACCCAACCCAATTAATTATAGGGACACAAACCACAGAACCAGAACTGACATAATCAGTTTGTCCGGTTCAGTTCTACTGTGCAGACCTGACACACTAACAGCTTTTTTTTTGAGCCCCAAAATTCACTCCCGGTGGAGGGGTGGCCACCGAAACTTTATTGATATGCAGAAAACCTTGGAGGGGGGGACGTGAAGCCTTACCCCTCGCTCTATACAAAGGAAGCCTGGCCCATATAAACATAAAGGGTGTGTGTAAGAGAATGATGGATGGGTGCTAGGTGATAGGGCAAATGAGGACAACAGCATTACAAGATGGTTTGAGGCTTATGACTTGGTGGACTGGGAATTCTTGAGGAAAGTTTTAACCAAATTCGGGTTTGGGGCTAGATGGTGTAAGTGGATCATGGGCTGTGTCCAGAATTGTCATTATTCAGTGCTAGTGAA
>NW_010729105.1:3166199-3206614 GCF_000365185.1 Nelumbo nucifera | reverse complement strand
TAATGTTAGTGTCCTTGTATCTTTGTATTTTCTTCTTTCCTTTCTTGAAGTTCTTTGTGATTCTTGGAAGATAAGTGTGTTTGTCTTCCACTTGTAAATTTTCTACTGATGAATTAATGAAAGTGTTATTGATCAAAAAAAAAAAAAAAGATGGTTTGCATAGTTTCCAAGGTGTCTAGGCGATTCTGGGCGACACTGGGGTGCCTAGTTGCCTAGGCAATAAAAATTTTATAATATAAAAACTAATTTTTGGCTAGTTCCCTAGTTTTATA
Source organism: Nelumbo nucifera (assembly GCF_000365185.1). The sequence goes on along the minus strand of NW_010729105.1, from coordinate 3,206,342 downwards.
TACCATTAGACCTGTTCATGGGCCGGGTAGTCCGATGGCCCAGCCCGGCCCGACCCGCACCCTAGTCGGGCTTGGTCATGTAATTAGACCCGCGGGCCTGACCTCGGGCCTAACATAATAAGTCCAACTGTGTTACGGGCCGGGCTCGGGATTTGTCAAAAAAGCCCGGCCCGACTCAGCATTATATATTTTATAAAATACATAATATGTATTTTATATATTATATAAAATATATAAATAGTATAATATTTATTGAAATATATACATTTTTTTTATTTTTTCTTTATAATTTCTCACTCTCTCTCTCTCTATTCAGCCACTTCAGCAGTAGTAACAACATGGGCTAAATTTCGAGCTTGGACCCAGGCCCGGGCTTTGGGCTTTTTATGAGGGCCGGGCTCAGGCCCGATGGTCGGGCCGGGCTCGGGCTCGGGCCTTAGAAAAATCTATTAATATAGAGTGAAAGCCTGGCCCGAGCCCGGCCCATGAACAGATACTATTCACCATGTATAGTAATTGTAAAAATAGCAATTCTCTTTATTAAGGACATTAAAGTTTCTCTAAAAATGTGGCAAATCATCACATCTAAAAGATAAAAATCTTTTACATATGTTAATTTCATTATTTTCAAAAATAATACTACTATAAAAAGGATTTAATAGAGAAATTTCATATCAATTAGCAGCTAAAGAAGGTTATTAACTTTATATGATAAATACTCAAGATGAAAAGAAAAATAGAAAAAACACAGGATGGAGTTTCTGTTTTATTTAACTAGAGAGAGATAGAGAGAATAGAAAAAAAAATCAGAATCTCAATTCTATTCTTTCTTTCTTTTTCTCTCAAAACCCTTTGACCTTTTAAATTTCAATAGTAAAACATAAAAACAAAGTATAGTTGAAATATATATCATATAATAAAATGTATTAATACATACATTAATAAGATATAGTAATATCAATGATATTATAAAAGGCACCCGCCTTGTCATTTTTGTCTCCTAGGCAGGCACCTAGTTGCTAAAAGTCAAGGCATTTGGGTGAGGCGCCCAGCTAAGGGACCTAGTCGCCGATGCCTTGACAACTATGATGGTTTGGACTCTAGCCCTTCTGGAAGGCAACACTTAGATGCTTGTAAAAATTCAGTGAGACAATCTACCCTCTATTTCTCATATGCATCAGGTATGACCCTGTTGTAGGGCAGGAATAAATAATTGGGAAGAGGAGCCCTTGTGTGTTCAGTTCCATAGACTTTATTCTAGTTCTTTTTTTTTATCAGCAAGAAATTTATTGTACGAATTAATTATAAGATAACAGTAGTCTGATGACCATCAAGTCATCCCAAGTAATGTTTGCTAGGTTACATAGAAGCCCAAAACAATTGTTGTTTCTCCGCTCCTTGTTTAGCAAGGAATCAGGTAGCCCATTTGCATTCTTTCTTACCTACTGGAAATAAGCATTTAGTTCTCTTGCAATCCTTTCAACTTCCCTGTAAGCATTCTTGAGAGTCCAAGGGACATGTTTGTTACATCTCGCCCAAGAAATAACTACTTTTTAATCCCCTTCCACCTCCATCTGTCTGAAACCAGTTGTTTTGCCAACCAGAGACCATGTATTAGAGCCAACAATTCAGCCTTCATAGAATTAGCAGCTCCAATTGGTCTTGAATAAATGGCTAATATCTTGCCCTTCGAATTTCTGATTGCTCTACCTATTACTGCCATACCTGGGTTGCCTAAGGAGCTTCCATCGAAGTTCAACTTTACTTTGCTGCCTTGTGGGGGTTTCCACTCCATTCTTATTCTTTCTTTTTCTCTAGAGGACTGTGCTACCTCCTTCCATGCCCTTAGGATATCATTAATTGTGAAGTTCTGAAAGCACTCCAAGGTTTTAACCCAAAATGCAACCTTCATTTTTATGGCTTCTATTACTTCCTCCACAATTCTACTCTTTCCATTGAATATTCTGTTGTTCCTCTCTTCCCAAACCACCCAAACAGCTGCTGCCTTAGTTGCTTCCACATTAATCTCCCCGTTTTCTTTAGTTGCATCAGGAAACTTGGGTTGAAAATGTCCACCACCACTTGAGCAGGGTCCCACCTGTAGCCAAAAAAGAGAGCAGAAAGACTCCCAAATATGAGAAACAAAGGAACAGGAGATTAATAAATGGGATAGGGATTCTCCATTATCCCTACAAAAAAGCACATATGAGGAGAAAGGCAATGAGAGGGCCTTTTCTGCAACATATCACAAGTATTAAACTTTCCAAGGAAGATTTCCCAGTAGAAGGCTTGAATTTCTGGTGGGATAAGCTTACTCCAAATTTCTTTTACCAGGAAATCCAGCCCTTAGGAACTAGGTAGGGATAAAAGTTTGAAAAAAGATGAACACGTGAAGAGTCTTCTAAGGTTGGTTCCAGAGAAGTTGTCTCCAACAAGTCAAGTAGGTTAATCGGTGCAGTGTGTTCACTCTCCCTAAGGCCTCTTCTAAAACCAAGGTTCCAATTAAAACCTGAAAGAGAGGAAGTTCCCAATCTGGACACCAATTTGCCCTTGAGATTAGAGTGGGCAAAGAGTTCAGGAAATTGATCTTTTAAAGGTGTTACACCTATCCAAAGGTCTTCCCAAAATGTATGTTTTCACCCCTGCCCACATCATAACAGATAGAGCTAATGAATGAAGGGTACCGGTATACCTCATGAATTGCTTTCCAGGGAGAAGCTGAAGTTGAGTGATTATTATGTTTTCCATCCCAGCCACTACCCTCCAGACCATGAATGTTTACAATTACTTTGTGCCACAACCTGTCTCTTTCGAACGGAAATCTCCACAGCCACTTTCCCAACAAAGTAGTGTTTCTGAGGACAATATTTCCTAATCCTAGGCCCCCTTTCTCCTTTGGTTTGAAAACATGTTCCCACTCAACTGAATGATCTTTCTTTCCTCTCCTGGTTCCTACAAGGAATTCCTCATATTTCTTTAGTTGATTTGCAATCCTGGTTGGGATACGGAAGGTGGACAGCAAGTATATAGGTAGATTTGCTAAAGTAGCTCTAATCAAGGTAATTCTTCCTCCTAGAGAGATATAATTTCTTTTCCATAGGTCTTGCTTCTTAGCAAACCTCTCTACCACACTGGCTTCCAAAAACTATCGGGTCTCAAATTTCCCCCCAAGGGTAGTCGTAGTCCTGGATAGGTTATAAACCAATTCCTAACTTCAGAACCCAGCACCTCCACAAAGCTTAGAAGTTCCCTTCCTCCAAGTTGATTCCGACAATTCCACTTTTATTCCAATTTATTCTCAAATTTGAGATTTCCACAAAGTTGTCAATCAATGATTCCAGATTTCTTACCATGTCTAGGTCAATATCCTGACAAAACAAATGTCATCAGCAAACTAAAGATGGGAGACAATTACTTGATTTCTGCCAATCCTCCAACCCCTAAACAGTCCCTGTGCATCTGCCTCCACAATCATTCTACTCAAGACCTAGTAGGGTGAAGAGGAAGGGGGATGAAGGGTCCCCTTGTCTTATACCTCTCTTAGCCAGAAAAAGTCTTTTGCTACCCCATTAATAAGAATTGAGTAGTGCCTAAGCTGACACAACCTTTTAACCATAGCCTCCATCTAGCTCCAAACCCTAGATTTTCTAGGACTACTAATAGAAACCTCCAATCTACTAGGTCATAGACTTTTTCTAGATCCACTTTATACACTAAATCCTTTTTCTTGCCCTTTCTTCTCTCAACAACACATTCATTCGCCACTAGGATTTGGTCTACTATCTGCCTACCTTCCACAAAAGCCCCTTGGAATGGAAAAATCACTTATGGTAGAACCTGCTTGATCCTTTTAGACAAAACCTTTGCAATGATCTTGTAGATACTTCCAATCAGACTAAGAGGTCTAAAATCCCTTCGAGAAAACGCATCTTTCTTCTTCAGTACCAATGATAAGAAAGTTGCATTTGCTCCAAAGGGGATCTCCCCCTTTAAGAAGAATTCATCAAAGACCTCCAAGATCTCAAACTTTAGGAATTCCCAAAATTCTTGGTAAAAAGCCATATAGAAACCATGCGGACCAGGGGCTTTGGACCTATCAATAGAGAAGATCGCTTCCTTGATTTCTTCCACTAAAAAAAACCTTCTTTCCAATAACTAGGACTGTTCCTCAAAGATTTTGTTCCATTCCAACCTTGGCAAGATTGACCTAAGCCCAGTTAATTCTAAGAAAAGAGATTTAAAATAATTCACAACTAGACTTTATTCTATTTCCAAATATGAACTTAAGCCTATTTTTATTTGATTCCTTCTCACCGTCGAGCATCAATTGGGATTTTGATTTTAGGAGAGGCTTTAAAGACCATGAGAATAATGAGGTGGTAGATTTTTTTATATCCCTAAGGATGTAATTACTTAAAGAATTGGATAATAGAATTTGGATTATCAACTCAATTGACTCACTTTTTACTTTTGCCTCTTTTTTCGAACTCAACAAACCTACCCATTCCATACACCTTTTCCAAGTTAATGCTCTCTAGGATGGCCCACTACCCCTAAAATCAAAGCATTTTGTTAGGAAGCCTCTTTGAAGATGACCAACACTAGTCAAATACTCCAGTGAAAATGAACCACATAGTGACCCCCCCCCCTCTCATGTGTGTCTATTGCCAAGAGAGTGGTGAGAATGACAAAGACCTTTTTTCCTTTGCTGCCCCTTATCATAACCTTTAACGCACTAGAATAGCAATGCTTCGGGATGTTTGGCATCAAAGGAATTCAAGAATTATATATTATTAACTTTACTACAGAAAGGATGGCAAATTGCATGCTAAGAAAAAAAGGAATTTAGAAGGGATTTTAATGGATGCTATCATGAGAAGGTGGTTCTTACTTCTTAGTTGCTAGTTGTGCTCCTGCACAAATGAAATTAAGCTCAATGCATTCAAAAAATTAGAAATTGACACTGAAACAATTAAATTTATAAGAACTAATGTATATGCAAATTAACCTAACAATTTACTATGCTTGCAGTAGAAATGAACCACATGTTGAAGGGAAATTTCAAAAGAGCCCATGTACTGCAAATTACCTTCATTGTATAGATGTGATGACATTGGATCGGATGCTTTTGGGCCATCTCTATCCCATTGCCATTGCCCCCCAGCTTTTGAAGACATATACGGATGCTCTTCTTCTTTGGGTAAAGCATCTGGCCGTCCAGGAAAATGATTCATTGCAGGGTTATGTTGCATTCTTTGTGCAGACATCTGCTGCATCTGTGCTGCAGCATATGAATTGACACCAGAATCAGCATATTGTCCTTGTCGTCTCATCTCTGTTGCTTCACCAGAGCAAATTGATCATTCAACCTAACACAACAATCAGAAAATTAAAACCTCAGGCACTTGTAAAAAAGAAAGAAAGAAACGTATCCACAATTTTTCCCATATTTATTTCTTGATATACCAAAAAGGGGGTTGGGAGTTGTCATGGAAATCAAATCCTGAGGCCACAAGACCAGTGCTCGAAATATTGCATGGATAGCCATGGAACAGCATTTCAAGCAAATATGATCAGGTAATGATCCAATGGCATATCAAATATTCAGGTTTTAATGTGAGTGATGCACAATTTTTTAATAATTAGAAAAATAGGTTGCAAGGCTCTCAAATTTGACAGACTTGTAAGGAGAGAGAGAGAGATTCTAAACTTGACATTCAACCAAACCAATACAAATAGGCATACAATCAAAATAAACTTGACATTCAACCCTCCAACTCAAAAAGACAAACTAGTTACCCAACTTGGCAACAAATACACCAAATCCCCAACAAACGACAGAATCCCAAACAACATATGAACACTAGATTCCAACTTATTACAGCTCAAAAACTTTGTTCGATTACTCAGCTTCTCCAGTAGCTTTAACAGTAACATCTTTACTTCTCTTACAAGCTTTCTTTATGTTCTTTACCTTACAGGCCCAACCCCAAATAAATCTCCTTTCAATCTGACAAAAACTTTCAAAACCCAAACTTTTTGTTGGTTTTCTGACTTCTGAAATGCCTTACTGCATTTAGAATCTTCTCAAGAACCACCAAAAAACTGGTAGCATGCATATTAACTACCAATACTCTTTTTCTTATTTTATCAACCTGATAATTCTCAAACAGGCTAACAAGAATGCCTTCTATCACCCCGAACACTCAAAACCCCACAAACCCTGTGTATTTTAGTGTCTCAGACCCTTTGGATACAGATATGATGCACCCAATCTGGGTGTATCATATCACTGTTTTGATCCATTCTGTAAATATATTTTGTCACATACCAGATAATTTTTTTTTATCAGCAATACAGAAATGATTTATTAGATTAAAAGAACATGTACAACAAGAAGTTGTGGGTAGACGAGAAGTCCACAGAAAGCCCACTAATTACAACACAGATAAAATTCCCATCTTCTCAACTCTAAGACTCTTTATTTCCTCTAGTGTCTAGTCCTCAACCCACCTTCATCTGTTTTTCTCTTTTGCTTTCTGAACTTTCGTTCTAATTTCAATTTTCAAATGTACAGAACTTCAGCTAGGGGGCAACAATGGGTTGGACCAGTCTGGGCTCAAATTAGGCTTGGCACCTATGACAAGAGATGTAATCAGGGCCAAACCAATCAGGTCAAGGATTTAGGCCTATGACATTAAAATTAGGGGTGAGCATAGTTCGGTTAAAACCAAAAAACCAAACTGAAATTTCGGTTTCAGTTAGTTTGGGCTTCAGTTCAGTTCGGTTTTTTATAAGTCAGTTCTCGGCTTCGATTATGAGTTTTAGAAGTTCGGTTAACTGGGAAAAAAAAACTTTTATATGTATTGAAGTGTCATAAGTGTTAAGTGTACTGTGTAATGTGTATACGTAATATTTGTAATATTTAATGGTATTTAATAGCATATTAGGAAATGGAAAACTTTGCCCCAAACCCCTAAATTGACAAAACACACAATCATGAAATGACCAAAGACACAACAAAAAGTCTAAAAGTAGGGCTGTCAATGGATCGGGTCAGACCTGATGGACCCAAACCGATTGGACCGGTTCTTGTTCCATAATTTGCCCCGATGAGTCGGTTATGGGTCTTAAAAAAATCCTGATTACTGTCGGGTCGGAACCGGGTCCACCTTGTCAAACTGATTTGGACCCTTACCCTATATATATAATATATACACACACACACTATTAAATAGATATATGATTTATGTTATGCCATATTTAAATAAGGTGGGGCTAAAAGTGTCATTTCAGTGGGGTTTTGAGACCAAAATGCTGCCCCCCTAACAAGCTAACCCTTTTTCGTTTTTGTCTTTCTGAAGAATTCTTCTTTCACAATTTCAGTTAGTCACTCTTTCTCTAAGACTGAATCTCTTCTCAGTTCTCTCACTCGAAAATCAAAACTTGAAGCACATCGATCGGAGGCTGCCGACTGGTCCATCTCAGTGGTCTCACCGTCTGGAGAGGAGAGTGGAGGCTGCCCTGTCGGCTGGAAGCACATCGTCTCACCGTCTGGTTTGTCCATCCGGCGACCGTCCACCCATCCATCAACAGTAACTCAGTAAGTAGTAACTCTCACTCCCTTTGTTACCCAATGATCAATGACAAACTAAAAGTCTGAAATGTTGATTTTTATTGTGAAATCTTTGGTCTTCCTCCATTTAAATATTTTGATTTTTTATTGTTAAAATGTTGATTAATTTTTTGAGTGTCAAAAAAACTGAAATGTTGCATGTTGGATTTTTAATGGGTGTTCATCTTGTTTATGGAGTTATTATGAATATTGCATTCTTTATAAATTTTTCTGATATGGGAAAGAAGGCATAAGACTGTGAACACCATGAAAAAAGAGAACAGAAATTGGAAAAGAAACAAGAAAAAAAATCACTTCTATGACTAGGTGTGAGCAGGAAGCATTAGCCTCCTAGTTCCCGACTGATCTGAACTTATCCTACTTTTAGTACATGCGTCACACAAGGTCTGGGTCTACACCTTGAATTACAAATTTTAAGAATCAGGTACTGATGCAAATACAAAAGCAAGGAAGGAGTTCATAATCAAGTCCACGGGTTGGACCCGATTGTCCCAAGGGTCTAGGTCGGTTCTGGGTCCGTGGGTTATCTTATCGGTTCCGGGACCGGCTCTACCTGGTTCCGACCCAGAATTGACCCGTTGACAGCCCTATCTAAAAGACTAAAAGCAGTAAAAGTCTAAAGCCCTAATAGTTGACAAGTTAACCACAACCGAACCTGTTGAAGCTCAAAGGACAACAGGTGTTTACAGACATCTCTTTTTTTTATCAATAACACTTCCATTAATTCATCAGTAGAAAATTTACAAGTGGAAGACAAACACACTTATCTTCCAAAAGTCACAAAGAACTTCAAGAAAGGAAAAAAAACAAAGATACAAAGACACTACCGTTACAGCTTAGCCCAAAACAAAGAATCCCTTTCTGCCCCTTGTTTTGCTAAACCGTCAGCTAAAGAATTAGCTGATCTTTTAATCCAACATGTCTTAACTTCCATCTCCCGCACCAGCCATTTGAATTTCCTCTTCTCATTATTATACTTCCATAAATCATTTTGATCTTTAGTCAGCCACACTATCACCACTTCTGAATCCCCTTCAATTATAAGTTTCCTGATGTTCAATTCCTTAGCTTTCCAGGTGTTTACAGACATCTCTGGCAAACTGAACCTTCTTCTACAGCAAACCACACTTTTTTCAGGTAATATCCTTTTCATTCATTCTTTTTTCCTTTTTCGTTTTTACTTTCGCTCTATATTTTGCTGCTTGTTGGCCATCAGTTTTCTCTGTTTTAGTCTTAATTTTTTATTTATTCAAATCTCCAGGCCTTTGAGATTCAAGTCTATTTGAACCGTAGTTGCTTAATCTTCTTATAAAAAAAAGGAAAAAAAAAAAAAGAACTGAATATCAGGCCTCCATTATTTCGGTTTTAACCAAAATAACTGGAAAAAATCTGTTCAATTTGTTTGGTTTTCTAGAAGTTCAGTTTCGGTTCGGTTTTTAAGTTCAGAAAATCGGTTATTAAAATTTCAGAATGGTCACCTCTGATTAAAAATATATGGCCACCCAAAACTCATGGTTGTCTAACCTTAAATAAATGAATAAAAAGGCTTGATTCTCACAATAAGTCGACGTGGTAGTCCAAAGACTTCAAACCCAACACTAAGCCTACAAACTCGAGCCCAACTCACACAAAAGTTCAGGTTGAATTGGGCCAGGCATAAGTTTGGCCCACCAATGTTGCATCTCTTTGTGTGCCCCATTCTATTAATTATATGGATCCTAAGTGGGCAACAGCAAAATACAAGCCAATACAAATAGCACTAAAGGCCTAATAACACAATCAGTGCAATTCTCAAAAATATAATAAAATATTTAGGGTTATAATAATCAATGCAACATTCCATCCAGCCATTAAGGAGCTCAAAACCTACTCAATGACTTATCCATTTAAAGGCAATGTGTTAAGTCGTTCAGTTCAGCCAGTTCAATTTTATCAAACAGCCCCTAAGGCGGCCCTAAAGGTAACCCATTAGGACACTCAATTAAGGATTACTCATAAAATAACTTTGCGCCTGTTTGGGATGGCTAATCTGAACATTCAGCTAAGCTCGTTCAGCTGCTTTGAGGCACTCCAAATAAGCTTTCTAAGAGATCGAAGCGCACAGCCCAAAAATGACTAACTGAGCTGATTTGGGCTCTCTGAATTTTTTCACCAAACATAGTTGAGCCCACCTTGAAAAGACAGAAGCCACTACGCTTTAGCCCTCCCAAACAAGCACTTTAACAACACTCTCATGCCACACAAGAAAGGAGAACTTTTCACCCTTGAAAAAAATGATAAGTAACATAGATTTCATTAATCCAATGGCAAACAAAGGGAGTACAATTGCTGGAAGAAAGTCCAGTCACCCAAAATGATTCCACCCAACCCAATTACAAATCAACTCAAAACAATTGTTCCCTATTTACCCCTTGCTTGGCCAAGTAATCTGCCATTCCATTTGTTGTTCTCCTTATCCAAACAAAGGCTGCCCCCACCACCTTGGCTAAAGATTCAATTTCCCTGATTGTATGTTTATACTCCCACTCTTGAAATATTGTTACTTAACCAAGACCACCTTGGAATCCACCTCCACCTCCAATAGTTGGATTCCAAGTTTCTTGGCTATCCGAGAATTGGGATGAATTTTTACCTTTGGAAAATTAGAATGAAGGAAAAATAACGTGATTGCATCTTCAATTTTTTAAAATTCTAAAATCTCTCTAAAATGACTCTTTAAACTATGACCCTTTATGCCAATTAATCCTATTCCTATCCCCCAAAAAACTAGAAAATAGATTTGAAAGAAAAAATCTTGTCCTTGAGAATGAGGAGCATACTTATATGAAGAAACTTATTGCAATAATTGCAACTGGCTCAAGAACATTAAGAAACTAGTTTTCTTCTTCTATATTTTCTTTATTTATTTCATGCCTGCGTCAAGTATATGACAGTCTGTTCCTCTAGAAAACATCTTGTCCTCAAGAATGAGGCTCCACCTCAAACTCAATCCCTGTCTAATTACACTCTTCTAATTTATACATCTTTATCAGCATCAAAACAGCCTTTATGGGATTCTCTTTATTGGTACACAATGAGGATCAGTACACAACTTGGTTGGGGCAGCTGGGCGGGGCTTGGAGTCTTCCCCACCAAAAGTGATTGACTGTAGATTCTAGACAGCCCTTCTCACCATGACATGGTAGTCCAACATTTTACGATGATTGCACCATTCAGCATTAAAAAACATAGCACCACTTTTACTATTACAATTTCACCTTCATTATCCTCATGTGAAGATTCATCCTCCAAGCTTCTGAAGCTCTTGTAAAATGGCTCGAAGTGGTTGAGATTGTTGCCTGAGAGGTTGGTACTGTTTCCCATGGCTTTCTAACACAAGGCTGACACTTTCTTTTACCTTTTTCGATAGATCCTTTGTCTCTTATTACAGCTAATGGATTGTAGCCTTGTAGGCTTTAATACCATCTGTTAAGTGTCTTTCCAAATAAACAAAAAAGGGAAAAAAAGTTAAAAAAAGAAAAAAAAAATAGATGAAGAAAAAGAAAGGGAGATGATTGGGATAAGACCCCTGCACTTCGAGGGTGTTTGGCCTCCTCGAAAACTCTTCTTGTCTTCATATATCACTCGACTATCCCACAGAACCCACTAACACGTAATACACCCACTGTTCCTGTCTTACCAACAACGACCACCTTAAAGCTAACCTAACTAACTCGATAACAAAGCACACAACACTAGTCTGGAATGCAATGGGGAAAAGGAAGTTCGGAGAAAAAGAGTTGATAAAACAAGGAGGAGAACTCGTGAAGTGTGAAATAACAAAATATGAAAGCGAAATCAATTTGTGTAGCCAGCTCAGATTACTATAAAACTAAATTAATACAGTTTTGAATTCAGAAATAACGGAGAAATCCAAGGAAAATGCACCAAACCAACATTAAAAAAAACGCATTTCAAGAGAAACTCAATGCTAGCAAAGAACTCGGTAACAGGAGACTACAAATCTGCTTCACTAGCTCAATTCATAAAAAATGAAAACATAACCAAAGAAACGCAAAATTAAAAGAAAGAAAGAATAACCAAATGGCTGGAAAGAATAATACCCTTCCCCCCTCTCTCTCACTCTCTGAAATCTGAATACGTCGAACCTACAAAAAAAAAAAAAATCGAACGGTCCAAGCCCATTATAAGAGGTCAGATCTGGGGAAGTTAATATGCTATAATCAAAGCTAACAATTTATATGTGAGTTAGGGTTTTGGTCTCGTACTGAACTGACGCCTATGGCTTGCTCTCTCTTCCTCCTCTTCGTTTCAGGCAGCACTACAGCAATGTCGGAATCCGGTAGTTCGATCAGCCAACGAAGAAATGTCGCGGTTCGATGTTACCATGGCTACCGAGACCGAGTTTGGAGTCCGGACTCATAAGCAGCAAGGACGGGGGGAACAAAGGAACAGAGAATTCGAACGATTTGGGATATAAGGAGGATCTCCAACCAAGTACTGTATCTTATGCGGGGCCATTTTACAATTTTGTTCTTCAAAAAGAAAAATTTTCCAAAAATCCAAAGCGCGCTTTGGCCTGTGACAAGGGTAGTCAATTAAATATGTAAAACGGGTCTTCCAGTGGGACCATTTTCAAGTACGGGTGTTGGTGGGTCGGATTGGATTTGATATCCCATTGGGTTTGGGTGGGGTGACTAAGGCTCAGTTTGGAAGGAGTACAAATAAAAATATGTAGAATGCAAAATTTTACATTTCTTATTATTTTATATCAATATATATTTTTATTTGTTCCAAACTGATCCTTGAGGTCTAAATGAGAACTCTGGCGTTTGGTAGAGGTATTAATATACCTTGTAAATGGGTGTAAAAGTGCATTGTTGTTAGTGGACCTTCTTCTCCTCCTCTATACGAACAAGCTTCTCTACGGTGGCATACTCCATGATTCAGGTCGTTCAATGCTAGAATTATCGCACCAGTTGAGAATAATCAATTTGAAGGCAATGTTGGGAATTGAAAGAGAGAAATCAGGTTTAGAGCCGTCAGAGAGGATTGGTGTAAAACCCAATTTCTTACAAACATGAACACAATTTCTGCTCGAATGTTTGGCCGAAAGCAACAATTGCATGACCAAGACCCATAAATTGGACATAGAAAAAAGGGTTCGACTATGATATGGAAAAGATATGATATCTGAAAAACTTCTGACCAGTCAATTGGAATCATAAATGTGGTAGCCAATTAGGTGTTATTTATCAAAATTCATGGGTGGATTTTGATTGGTCAAAACTCTTCCTATACCATATCTTTTCAGCATCATAGATTTTCCCTAGAAAAAAATTCCTTTGGGGGGTTGCTTCGCTTCGCTCCTATCATCAGTGGTGGCTCACCTCGTGTCTACCTTTCCTTACCTCAAGATGTTGAAAGTGGGGGTTTCATTGAGTCTACACCTACTTCCGATAGTGACAAACCAATGGTGGCCGCCAATGAAGTTGCTGAAATGTCTAGTTCATTTCTGCTACTTGGATACAACTTCTAAAATGCACAAATGAAAGAAAATAAACACACGATGTAAAACAAACTCAAACAAAAGCAAAAGGGAAATTGAAATTACTTAAAATATGAACAGGTTTTATCTTGGTTATTCACTCCTACATGGGTATCTCTGCGTTTTTCTTTTCTCCTCTTCTTCTATTATAAGTCACAACCATTTGGGGCAGCCCATCTTTGAGAGTTGCGATTTGTTACCAGAAGCCTTTTATTTAGGTATTTCGGAATTCAACTGGGTTCGACAACACAATTAGGTTAAAAAATAGAGAGAGTTTCATAGCAAAGGAGTGCATGGGAAAGCATTTCACTTTTACACCGTGACAACCAAACAACATGAGCATAAAATTCCAAGACACCCCCGTTTCATTCCCCATCGATCACTAAACCAAGGTCACACTTTCCATCAGTGTAAAACTGAATTTACACCTTAAACAAATGTAACCTTAGTACCGATTTGGGAGGGCTTTCAAGATGCAGTTTGTTATGGTGTTTCGAACTAGAGCCCACACAAGAATGCCAGAAGCTATGTATAGTGAAAAACCTGAAAGCATGCCACTATGTCCTGAACACAAGAAACACAATTGTAATATGAAGCTATTTAGAGTAGCTTCTTCAAAACATAGGTGCTCAACCACAACAACTCTATCTTTGCAACTCACTTCCAATGAAAAAATTTGTACCAAATGGGTTCTTTTTGTTTTGTTCATTTGTAATCTAATTGGCCACTCGATTTGTCTCCTATCACTCATGAGTAGTTTTGGCAACTTTTCTTATAAAATCAAGGCCTTGCCCACACCACTCCACCCCACCCCGAATGAGGTGGGTTTTCCCCAATCTTAAATAATGATGGGAAAATATTTTTTTCCCTAGACCAAGGGATGGGGTTTATATATAATTCCCCGAATCCACCTCGATCCTTATGGTAAAATTTTAAAATACCACTAAATTTCCACAATCTTATTTTTAAAATACCCCAAACTTTGATGCTTTTTTATATGATTCCCTCAAGTGGAGAAAATTCAAAGATTCCCCATCCCTAGCAAGGAGGGTGTGCATTGCCCCAAGCCCACCCACCACTAGGGATTGGGCAATGATGGGGTAAGGGATTTTGGCTACAAGATAGGGGCATGGAGGGGGTGCCCCACCCCATTGCCATTCCTACTCATGAGTGTACCTCACATCCAAACTCCAAACATGAGTAATAATTAGAAACAATCTCTTATAACATTCATAATACCCCATGGAGGAGTTCTCTTTCTACTTAAATAGTTGATGGCAGCCTTAGAGTTGCCTTCAATCCAACACACTATTGTTACTCCCACCTCCACATTCAAAAGATGAGCTTCCCTTGTAGTTAGAGATTCTTCAAGCCAATATAGGTATCAAATCAACAAACTTGTCTCTCCAATGGACAATTTCCCTAAGCATGTTTATTACACTACACCCAATTGTAGCTTTTCCCTTTTCTCTCTCTCTCTCTCTCTACCCCTCCTCTTCCTCTATAAGCATCAAAGTTAATTTTTAAAACAGGTAAGGGGTCTCTACGTGATCTATTTAATAATTTTTGCATTTATACTATTATCCTGGGCCTCATTGGGTTGAGATGCATTTAGGAATTCTATATATATTGGAACCAAGCTCAATCTTGCATTAAGCCTACAAATTTCCAATCTTGGGCATATTTTGTTCAAGCTTGAGCTTGCATAAAGTCTATAAATTTATAAGCTAGGTCCAATATTTGATACCCAATGATTGACCTTCAATATATTTACATATTACATACTAGGTTCAAAATTTTAAAATTTCATGTTTTCAAACTTTAAACTTACCTAATTCAAGCACCCTATGAAAATATGAAACAAAAAAATTATATATATATATATAGAGAGAGAGAGAGAGAGAGAATTGGTTACCCAAAAGGCATGATATACACATTCATATATATCAAGTGTATCGATACTACAAGACACACACACACACACACACACACACTGTATTAGTAAATGTGCACATGCTTTGCAAATGGCAATTTTTTATGATGGAGATGATAATAAATAATATGTTTTCAAAATCTTCTACATTTTCTTGTATATTTCTATGTATATAAAAAATATCTTTATTTGTCACATTTATTTTTGTTTATATGATGAATATACAATATTAGAGATTTATGCTCAAATGTTTTCTAAAAATATTTTTATTTGTCACATTTATTTTTGTTTATATGATGAATACAATATTAGAGATATATGCTCAAATGTTTTCTAGAAGATTTTTTATATTTTGATGCTTTTGTGTATTTTTATCTTTTGAATTTTCATTACTATTTAGTAATGACATCAAGAGTTGACACATATTGATCCAAAATGTTGAATTGTCACACTTGTTTTTCTTTAATATTATTAATTAATATAGAATTCAATGAAAGAATGGGAGTTAATACCCTAAATACAAGACTTAATGAGAGGGAATTGAATTAGGAGAAATATAGTAGTTCATATTACATTTTGTGCCCTCAAAATTAGAGAGGGACCGAATTCAATAATAGGGCATTCTATTCAAGAATAGGATTCAACAATTGTTAATGGAAATTAATACTTGAAATATAAGACATAATGAGAAGGATTTGAAGTGGTTGATCAAATTACATTTATGTCCTTACAATTAAAGAGGGTCCAAAATGAGAAATTGGGGTATTTTAGTCAAACAAAAGTTCCACATTCCCATTCACACTTCTAATTGTAGTATAGATCAAGGATTAAAATATCAATATGGTACACCATGTATCGGGTGCATCATATTGGTACCATTGTACCTAGATATGCTAAGATAAATGGATACGAAGATTTCAAAAAATAACTAAAACCTTAAAATGATGAATGATACCCTCTAATACATGTAAAAATAGTTAAAAAGTAAAAACCACAGTGTATCGGCCATATCGATACCCACTTGAGGGTATTGGGTGTATAAATATTTTAATCCTTGGAATAGATATATACATGTATTTTATTTTATATTACATAATATATAATATTCAAAGTTATAGGCCTTAAGCCAAGCTATAGCCCTTACCACTGGTCTAGTCCCAAGCCAAATCAGCCCATGGTCATATGTGATTTCAAGGTTGAAAAACTAAGAAATATTCCACCTATTAAATTAATTTAAAACTCCAAATACCCTAGACTTCAAGTTAACTTTTACCATAATTGGTTTTTAGCCTTAAAACCAAGACTTAAAGTATCAATACACATGAACGCAATACGTAACATACAAAAAAAAATTGTGAATCGTGAATTTTGAAAAAAAGTCTCTCTCTCTCTCTCTCTCTCTCTCTCTGTATATATATATATTTATGCACACACACATGATATTTCTCATGTTACTTTCCTTCTTTCTACTATCCACAGATCTAGCATATAGCACATGACAAGAAAAGAAAAGAACAATAGGATTATACATTTGGACTTGAATTTCAATCATATAATGCATAGCCATGGGTTGGGCCTCTTCAAATTTTATCAAATATATCAAACTAGGCACAACTCATGTAGAACCCTTTGGAGTTGGGATAGGGACTATAGATGTTTTTGTCAATGTGCAAAAAGTTGGGTAATAAGGGTTATATGTAAATGCATGCTTTCATATAAGGCAAAGAAAACCCTAGTATTAGATATGCTTGCATTCTTTTCAACCCTGCTTGCTACTCTTCTCTTTATTTGTTTTCCTCGCAAGTTTCAAGTAAACTACCACTCCCTTAGGAGCCATCATGGGTTAAGTTTGCACCAAGAACATATCAAAGTACTACTCTTGGATGACCCTGGATTTTCATATCAATGAGAAGATTGTAGAGGACTTCACTTGCACAAACTTGTGGTTCTTTAGGTTTTAGGTTTTAGGATTTGGGTTTAAGATTTAGGGTTTAGATTTAAAAATAAATAGGTCGTTAGACGCTTGTCCAACCATGATAGGAGCAAAGTAAAGCCCATAGAACTACATCCTTCACACAATATAGTTAGTGGGTGTAAGATGGATTGGGTTGAGGTCCCTAACCCAAATTAAGGTGTTGTCCCCTACCTCTTGTTCTCTTCTCAATTTATAGAGGTTCATCATTAGGTGAGCCCAACTAGAAGGTTTGAATTTATGCTCGCTTGGCCATGTTTTCCTTTTATTTGAACATAGTGATTGACATGGGGCCCACCAAATTTAAATATCTTTTTTTAGCAAAGGAGGGCTTTCAATTATCTCAATTAAGCATATTAGAGGAAACAATGATGGTCAAAAATTCAAGACAAGCTTACCAAGTAGTAATAGAAGAAACATTAATAGCAATTTGAGCAACTCTGTGGGCTGCCATATTTGTCATCCTTTTAGTATGAGTAATTGAGAATGAACAGAGGCGTGATAAAAGACCTCTGCAATATTCAATAATAGTGTTAATACACCATGGTGGGGTTAAGGAATCCACCAACAAGAGGTTAGTTACTTGTTTAGTATCACCTTTAAAAGCCACGTTGTTAAGTTGCAACTCAATAGCAAATTTGATACCTATGAGGAATGCAACAAATTCAATTTGAAGAGGGGAACCGACCGGGAGAGGAATTGCACGAGAACAAATATGAACACCCCTATGATCTCTGATAACAATACCATCTCCAACTTTATTTTCTCTTATCGCATCATCAATATTTATTTTCAGCCAGCCAATACTTGGTTTAGTCCAAGAGTGGTTTTGAGTAGGAAATATAGTCTTAGTAGTGGAAGAGTAACAACTTTTTCCATTCTTCAAGTAAACATCACATAAACCTTGAGAATGTTTTATAATAGCTTATTGATTGAAAGGTTTATTATTAAAGATGGTGCTATTCCTCTGCCTCCAAATCAACCATAGGATAGTGTCACCATGAAGAAATACAGGGGTATCTAAATTTTTTTCTACCTTCCACCAAGACATCAACCACTCAACTAGGATTTGATTAGGATAGAGCTCTATTATCAAGTTCAAAATAAAACCAAACCAAATTGGTTGGACCACTAGACAATAGAGGAGGATGTGCTCTATGGTTTCATCATTCTCTCCACAAAGTTGACAGGTTGGATCAATGTCACTGATATGATGACAGACATACCTTTGTAGGTAAGATTCGATGAATGCAATGCTACAAAAAAAGCATGATTTGCGGGAGGGACTTATACTTCTACAAGTCAAACCATGACCAGTCCCCAGTTATATAATTGGTCGTTGATGAGCTCGGTTTGTTGAGAGAAAATAATTTTAAACAAGAGGAAGTAGTAAATCGTCCGTAAGGGGTTGGAGTCCACACCAATTGATCCATCTTCTTAGATGTAGGGAGCGAGAGCTGACATTGTAAGATAAAATCTACAGTAGATGAGGAAAAGAACTGTGTAATAAGTTCTTCTCTCCAAGTCATTTGCATGTGGACAATGAAGTTTTCAACCTTGCAATTGGAGATGAGATCCCGGTGAGCTTCAAAAGAGACATGTACCTCAGTAGAAAGCCATGGATCATGAAGTATACTAATTTTATAGCCATCCCCTACAATCCACTTACAAGCTTTGAGAAGTAACTTCCGTGAATTGAGAATACTAGCCTAAGTGTGGGAAATTTGACCCTTCTCTTTCACATTCCAAAAGGAATGATTAGTTAGATACTTTTCTTTTAGAAGCCTGACCTAAAGAGACTCTTCTTTAGTGCAAAAACATCAACAAAGTTTACCCGAAGTGCTTTGTTCTTCCACTCAACATCTGTAAGGCCCAAACCACCCATATATTTTCGACGTAAAATAAAGCTCCAAGACTTGAGATAGATTGGTCTTGGCCTAGTATGTCCATTCTACTAAAAGTCTCTACATAATTTATCTCTGCACACACAGTTTTTGGCATGAGTTAAGTTTGCATATGATATGTAGGTATGGTCTCCAAAGTTGATTTTATTAGTATTGTATGCCCAACTTGTGAAAGAGTATTTGCTTTCCAACTCTGAAGTTTACTTTAGACTTTATCAACAAGAAAATTCCACCCAATACTTTTGGATCTATCAACAAAAATTGGGCCGCCAAGATATTTCTTGGTTGAGCCCATAACTCTGATCCCAAGGTTTGAAGCAATTCTCAATCTCATGCGTCTATGTGTGTTTGAACTGAAGTAGATTGTTGACTTTTGATAACTAATTTCTTGCCCGACCACTTACAGAAAGTACCCAATTGATTTTTAATACAATCAACTTCACGAAGGGAA
The DNA here is from genome assembly GCF_000365185.1 of Nelumbo nucifera. Next base: position 3,186,898 of record NW_010729105.1, on the reverse strand, counting down.
CATTTACCAAAGATTAATAAAACATCAGCAAAGAGAAGGTGGTTTAGACACATACCAATTCTACCAAAGCGAATTCCATGTAATTCTTTAGAATCTAGTTTGCTTTGAAGCAAATGAGAGAGAACCTTAGCTCCTAGAATAAACAAGTAAAATGATAGTGGATAACCTTGTTTTAGTCCTTGAGGAGTAAAAAATCACCAAGTTGCCCATTAACCATCACAACAAGATTGGGAGTAGAAATACAATGAAAAAACAAGGAGCAAAAGTGATCAACAAAACCTAGACTCTATAGTATAGTCATTAAAGACGACCATTCCATTATATCATACGCCTTATTGGGATCTAATTTTAGCATACAATAAAAAGTTTTACCTTTTTGTCTCTTCATTGTATGAATAACATCTTGGCAAATGATGAAATTATCTGCAATTTGTCTACTAGGAGTGAAAGTTGATTGATAGGGGGAGATGAGAGATGGAATAATATGTTTCAGCCACTGAGTCAACAACTTAGCAATAATCTTGTAGAGGACATAACTTAACCCATTGGGTTTAAAATCCCTAGCCTCTTCTACTATTTAAATCTTTGGAATCAAGCAAATAGCAGTTTGGTTGATTTCTTTGATTTTACTTGGATTCCAGAAGCAATCTTGAATAAACAAAATAAGTTCACCACCAATAATATGCCAACATTTATGATAAACAAAGGCATGCATACCATCTGGGCATGATACTTTTGAAGGGTGAATAGAAAATAAAGCAGATCTAATCTCTTCAGAAATTGGCTGTTGACATAAAAAATCATTAGTTGAAGGCTAAATAACAGGGGTTAGTCCTCTAAAATCATCAAGATTTGGAGTAGAAGTGTGAAAAAGGCCTTGAAAATAAGAGGAAAAGGTAGAGAGGATGACTTGTTGAGAAGATGACCAATTGCCAAGTAAGTCTTTAAGCCAATGGACAAAATTTTTCTGAAATTTATTTGAGGCTGTAATATGGTAGAATTTTGTACATCTGTCACCTTCCAAATGCCATTTCACTCTTTCTCTCTGTCCCCAGTAGTTTTCTTCTCTGTGCATCCAACTTTCAAGCTCTCTCCTTATATTTATTTCTAGTTCAACAGACTTAGGATCAAAAGTAGAACTCCGGAAATTATGAATATGATTCAATTCCTTCTCAAGAGAGTGAATTCGTTGGGCTATTTGACCAAACATGTCTTGATCATATTTGAACATAGCACACTTAGTTGAGCACAATGTTTGAGGATAGGAACCTTGCGCTTCAGCCCAAATAGAAAAAATTTGATCCATGAATCCTTTTTACCTTGTCCAATATTCCTCTAAACAGAAATGCTTTTTCCCTTTAATAGGGGATACAATATGAGCAACTAATGATAAATGGTCACTAGCTATTATTGGGAAATGATGAACAACTGTTGTTGGAAAAATTTGAACCCATTCAGAAGTTGCTAAAAGCCGGTCCAAACATTTAAAGATAAGATGGTTTGGTGCACATTGTTACACCATGTAAAACCTAGCCCATTAAAGCCCATATCAAGCAAGTTACACTCATTCATTAACTTTTGTAATAGGTTTGTTTGTAAAGAAGACAATTTATTTCCCCCCTACTTTTTCAAAGGCATTTGCAATTAAATTGAGGTCCCCCAACAAGCACCAAGGATTGGAAGTGGTAAGAAAGAAATTTTTAGTATCAACTAAACAATTCAGACAACCCTCTCTATTTGGTTGAGTGTAATAGCAGAGTAAATCCCATACACATCCTTTCGACCAATATGAAATTCTAATGGCAATAAAATTTTCATAAGAGGTCAAAACATCCACATGCAAATTCTTTAACCTGCCTAGCCAAAGACCACCGTCAGTACAATTAGGTTCTACAATATGCACTTGGTAATCTTTACAAAATTGAAATAGTTTTTTAGATTTCTTCAATGAGCTTTTTGTCTCTAAAATAAAAAAGATAATTGGCTTGAACCTCAAAAGGAGATTTTGTAAATGATGAACTGTCGAGGAGCTTCCACCCCCTTGATAGTTCCAAGCCATAAGGATCATTGGGTCATTGGTGGTGAATTGTGGCCCACCACCTTGGCTCTCAAAGTAGAACAAGTACCATGCTCCATTGGACTTTGTCATGCCAGACACTTGAGTCACTTTGTGGGCCTAGACAATCCATCACAAGCATTCAACAAAACTTGGCTCTCTACAAAGGATTTCTTAGGATACTCTTCACAATTCCTTTTATTGCTTCCCTTTTCTTTATTTCCTAAGATTGAATCTTCAAAATTTTCTAAATTGCCACTTTCCAAATTAATGATGAGTGAATGATTTTGTTGAGAGAGAATCACGGACGTGATATTCTCCTTACAATTAAGAGGATCACTAACGTTTTCTATTTTTCTGGACTCACATTCCTTAACAATCCATGACTCTTTATTTTTCTTAGTTGTATCACCTACAAAATTACCATCATGTCCCTCCATCACTTCCACTTGCACCGAGTCAAACTGATCACTGTGAGCATTGTTGGCCGACGATTGCGGAGATGAATTTGAAGGAGAATCAAAATTTGTAGTCCGACGATGGAATGTTTCTCTTTTCTTCCCATCAGAAGTGGAGGACCTGATGATCAGTGGGGTATAATGCAAAGTAGGAGGATAATTTTCTTTGAGTAAACTTTGAAATTTGTTCTTCATTTCTTTTGTTTTACAATTGTCAATCTTCTCTAAAATGTCTTGCCTAACTTTACAACCATCAAAGTCATGGCCAATTCTTCCACACAAGCTACAAAACCTTGGAAGACATTCATAGATACAATCTACCTAGATATCTTCTCCACCAAGAAAAGCGTATGGAATTCGTTTCATTAGGGGTCTAAAAATATTCATCGGAACTTTGATGCGAGCATACTTGACCCAAAGTTGGACTTCCTCTTTTCTGGGTTCAATAGGATTGCCCAAGAAACTTGCAAGATTCATCACCACTTCTAAAGTTAGATAGGCTAGAGGTAAGTTGTGAAGTTGCACCCAAAGTTCCACCACAGTGAGATTGTAAGCATTTGGTGTAGTATCGATCTCACACTTTTCCATAAGGATAGCATCTCCATTAAAATTCCACGGTCCAACATCATAAATAAAGTTTCTATCATACTTTGAGGCAAATTTCACCAAAAATGATTTATTTACATAAGGGATAATTTTTGAGTGATCTTCTAAATCCCACGCCTTGATTAGGTATTCTTTCAAACCTGCAACTCGAATTGACTTATTACTCCAGACCTTGATGACAAGAAAGTTTTGCCAGTCACCATCGATCTTCACCTCTTATTTTTATAAGGAAAGCATATCCTCTCATTGAAACATGGTCCAATTCCCAATAGTTGGAGTTCAGACCAAATGCCACTTCACAAAGGATTGGGCCTACACGCAAAAAGTAATGTGTTCAACCGTGATTTTCCTTCCTTAATCGACATAAATTTAGGTATTACTATAAGCCATTTAAATGGGATACACTAAGCTGATTTGAGAAAATATTTATATTTAATCTGAGAGAATCAATCTAATGACATCAACTTGGGTCATTTTTTTTTAGAAATTTAAGACTAGATATCATATTGTCCATGAGGACAGGTCCTTGCTTGCATCAGGACTGTAAAACCTGAACTTGTGGCTTGTTATGTATTTGGAGACCTCTTGGTGAACAAATTTTAATAACCCAAGCAAACCACTAGCTCAACCATCACTTCTAACTTTATGATTTTTTTTCTTTTTCCCTCATTTTTTACAAGGCTTTATTGGATTTTGACCACAAGCCTTTAAAATTGGTCAAATGATTAAAGCTAATTCACCATTGCCATGATTGGTAGGACTAATTTCTAACCTATGAAGTCAAGGTATGCCAATTAACTTGAGAAGTTACTAATGTTGTTAGGCTCAAGAACATTCGGTTTCTTTCCAGAAAAACCCTAATCAAACCTTTAAGCAAATTCAATCCATTAAAACTTCTTTGGATTGGGTTTAAGTTGACCTGACCCATGTTACCTTCATTTTTAGGGCTTAAAAAGAACAATAGGGTTATTCATTTGGGCATGAAGGCCATGGTTTGGGCCTCTTCAATTTTTATCGAATACATATATCATTTTCATACCAAGCCTAGGTCATGTGCAGCCCTTTGACCTTTTTTTAATTTTTTTATAGAACTAGAAAGGGGCTACACAGAACGGGGGGTAGCACGTCCCCGGAAATCAAAACAAGCGGTTACACAGAGGCCTAGGAATGGAGCTAAAAGATGTTTCGTTGGTGTGTGTATGGTTAGATAGCTAGTCTGCAACAATATTTCCTTCTCTGTAGATGTGATGATACTCAATAGTTCCCTCTAGTCTCTCCCTTAAAGCGATGCACTCTTCAATAATTTGACGCACTCTCCACGGGGGCTGGAAATCCTTTTCAAACTATCAATAACTAGCTTCGAATCTCCTTTGATGATGATGAACTTGTTAGGAAAGTTAAGGCTAAGATTGTGGGCCTCCCACGCAGCCCACACTTTAGCTATATTGATTGTAGTTTTCCCTAGCTTGTAAGCCTTGAAATCCAAAATATGATCAAGGTGATCCCTGGCAACACAAGCAACTGAGCAGTCCCCACTAATACATGAGGCATCAAAATTAATTTTAATAGCCTCAAAATTAGGACTATTCCATCTAACAGGAATAACTTCCTTCTTTCTCAAACTACTTTGATTTTCATCATTCACCTCATGGATCTCCAAGAACGTATTATAAGCCCTTTCAATGATAATAGAGGGAGGCAAACTCCTATTTTTGAAAACACATTCTTTGTGATTCTTCCAAAGTTGCAAGAGGAGTACAAATTTCTCCTTTCTATAGGAGCCACTTGGATCCATTCCATTATTACTCAAGATGTGATTCCACCAATCACAAATATTGTCGTTGAAGTCATTAGGAATCCGGAGGGAGTCTTTAGCAATATTCCATACTTGTTTAGCAAAAGGGCAATTTATAAAAAGGTGGTATGTGTCTTCTTCCTCACCACACATCACATAGGAACCATCAATATTCAGCCCTCTCAAAATTAGCAATTTTTTAGTGGGCAGCTTTAGGTTGAGAAGCAAGAATAAGAAATATTTGTACTTACGAGGGGCTTTCATACCCTACACTTTTTTGGAACCATTTCAATTTCTGGGGTTGTTGCCGTTCATAATGCAAGCTTCATTGTAGGCTGATTTAATAGAAAAACTGTCATCCAGGTTGGGTCTCCAGATTTGTTTGTCTTTAGTCTCACTAGACGGGATGAAAATTGCCTTAATTTTATTCCAAGCAGAAATAGGGACCAAACTACAAATTTTTGCTTTATCCCATGTGAGTTTCTCCTTGTCAATTGCCTCACTAACTTTGAGATTAATATCAGTAATGGTATCTTTATTTACCTCATTAACAAGGGGTCCCCCATCAACCCAGTTATCCAGCTAGAATATGGTTGTGTTACCATTGCCAATGATAACACCAATACCATGTTTAATAAGGTCTCTCGATGAAAGAATGACTTTCCATGCCCATGAATAACCCTTCTTGATGTCTAAGTCCCAAAAATCCTTCATCCTTAGGTATTTCTATCTGACAACCTAGACCCAAAGATTATCCTTTTCATTCAAAATTCTCCATCCAAGTTTGGCTAAGTTAGCTTGGTTAGTCCACCAAAGATTCCTTAGTTCCATTCCTCCCCATTGTTTTGAAGTACAGACTCTGTTCCAGTTAACCAAATGTATAGGTTTTCTATCATTATTACTTTTCCAAAGAAACTCTCTTTGCTTCCTGTCCATCTCCTCTATGGTATTTTTGGGAATTTTGAAGACTTGCATGATATATTGGGGGATCATACTTGTCGAGGACTTGGGGAGCGTGATCTTTCCTACAAGAGACAAAGTGTTTCTTTTCCACCCTGCAAGTCTTTTCTCGATCTTCTCATTTAGAAAAATTAAAGGTCTTCTTACAGTACCTACTAGAGGAGACTGACTCTCCTAAATAAAGATCATTTTTATTGCCTAGTGGAATATTCAAAATTCTTGACAAAATTTTTTGTAATCTTGGATAAATATTCTCTGATATGATGATGTTCGACTTACTGAAGTTGGGAGCCTAGATAGAGGCCTTTGCAAATTTATCCAAAATATCTTTGATAGTTAGGCAAGTTTGAATGCTAGCCCTTGCAAATATAAGACAATCAGCTGCAAATTGAAGAATTGGGATACACGGGCCATATCTCGAGGCTTTACATCCAATAAGTTTCTCATGATTATGGGAGACTTCCTGTAGATTCTTTGTTAATGCTTCAACACAAAGCACAAAAAGATAAGAAGAGAGTGGGTCTCCTTGTCTAATTCCTCGAGAGGGTATGAGTTCCTTGGAAGGAACATCATTAATAAGAATCTGGTATGAAACTGACTTAATACATTCCAACATCCAACCGAACCATTTGGGGTGGAAATCATATCTCCTAAGGATACCCTCAATAAAACTCCAATCAAGTCTATCATAAACTTTCTCCATATCAATCTTGCAAACCATAGCCCCAGTCTTACCTTTCTTATTCTTCATTGAATGGAGAATTTCATGGGTAATTAGAACATTATTAATGATTTGCCTACCTGAGATGAAAGCACTTTAGAAAGGGGAAATGATGTCGTCCAAGAAGGGCTTAATTCTATCAACAAGAATCCTAGGGATGATTTTATAGAGAAAATTACAAAGGCTTAAAGGTATGAACTTGTTAATCGAGTCTGCATTCCCACACCTTGGGATGAGAGTGATAAATGTTTTATTTAAAATTCCATTCATTTTTCTTAAGTGAAAGAATGCTTTAATTACATTTGTAGAATAGCCAATGATGGGCCAAATTTTTTAAAGAAAAGAACATTGAGCCCGCTTTCAAATCCTTCCTTCATAGTTCATGGAGAAACCTGGGCCTTTGGATTGGAGACGGTTGTTTTGTCAATAACACAAAAAGTTGAGGGTAACAAGGGAATGTGAATTTGTGTGCGCTCTTATATAGGGCAGACGAAACCCTAGTACAAAAACCCTTTCATCCTCTGCATCCCCTCTCGCTCTCTGCTCTATCTCTTTGTTTTCTTCGCAGGTTGCAGGTAAGCCAGCTCTCCCTCAGAAGCCGCCATGGGTCGAGTTCGCACCAAGACCGTGAAGAAGTCTTCGCGGCAGCTGATTGAGAGGTACTACTCTCGGATGACCCTGGATTTCCACACCAACAAGAAGATCGTGGAGGAGGTCGCCATCATTCCCTCCAAGCGTCTCCGCAACAAGATCGCCGGCTTCTCTACCCACCTCATGAAGCGAATCCAGAGAGGCCCGGTTCGTGGGATCTCGTTGAAACTCCAAGAGGAGGAGCGCGAGCGTCGTATGGACTTCGTTCCTGATGAGTCCGCCATCAAGACGGATCTCATCGAGGTCGACAAGGAGACCATCGACATGCTTGCTGCTCTCGGAATGGCTGATCTTCCCGGCGTCGTCAAGCAGGCCGAACCAGCTCTCGCTCCTTCGGCATTCGCTAGGTCCGGTGCCCCTGGAGGAGGTCCTCGGCGATACTGAGCTGTTGAGCGTTAGTGAGTTGAATGGGAAGAAAGCTAGGTCCCCTCTTTTCGGTTCCCTTTTTTTGATAGTTGTTACTGTTATTGTAGTTGGGTCCATTTGATTTCGTTTCTAAGATGAAGAAGAATATGGGTTTAATTTTGGACATTGAAAAGGACGACGTTTTGGTTGTTTAATTGCAGATATTTGATGTTTTGATTGCATTGAAAATGGAGCAATTGTCATTTATCTTGAATTTCGTTTTGTGTGCATTTGATACATACACGATAACGGGTGGAATTTCTTTTAGTTAATTGGTGGGAGAAATTAATTGGTTACTGGATTCGCATTGATCTTTTTTTATTCTTATGATATGATGCGGATTGGATGTGATTCCTAATATTGCTGCGAGAGGTTAAACAGTGTATTTAGATTTTAATATTGTTTAAGCTTTGTTGTTTCTTGTATCTGCATTGGGATGGACTCTTATTTAATGGTCTTAATTGGTTTGTGTCATTGATATGTGAAAGATGTGCTTGCTTGCTTGTCTTCTGATTTGAGCCCAACCCCTTTTTCTTTTATTTCCGTGTTGGGGTTTGTTCACTGAATTGAAATGTATGAAAGCAAGAACAAATGATTTGTTGAGACAGAACTGGTTTGTTTGGTTATGACATTCACAGGATTTGGTGGTTGCTCGGGTGTAATTTAATGTATTGGGACCTTATTATCCAATGCCCTTGTATATAGCCTGCTATGGAGGGGCATATCCTAACTTATTTGGAGGATTACAGTCAAAGTTGATTAATTCCATTTCCTTTTTTTTACAGTTGCCCTAGGTTCTTTCTGATCGAAAGTCTGAAACCATTGGTTTATCAAAAGCTATTGGTGTATAGGGTGAGTTGCTGGTGGGGCTGTTTAGTGTAGTGCCGTTAGATTCTGATGGCATAAAAACAATCCGAAAGCTTGCTGTGTTACTGGTTTACAGTTAGTGAATTACTCATTCAACTCAAAAACCGTCCAAAAAGCATGTCCTAGAAAGCTTCGTCTGTATCTAGTTCACTGGTCCAGCCGACTGATCCAATCCAGGTCAGATATCACTGGTTTAGGGTTCTTGAATGCCTGCTTGTTACTTTTTTGTTTAGAACCAACAATCTTTTAACCAATGTGGTGCTGGAAGTAACAAGCAAGCTCTCAAGAACCATGTTTCTGAGAAGATATCACATATCATAGGAAGACAATTTTCCAAGTAATCATCTTGTTACTTGTTGCTTAGACCCATTTTTGTTGTGGTCAATTAATCTTCTTCTGTCAGTGAGTGGCATTCTGAGAGCACATGATCAGTGAGTGGTTATGTGAGTGCATGTTTGATGCAACTTGATGTGGCGACTGTATTGCCATCCTTGAATTTGAAACCAGTTTATTCATTTATAAAAGAGGAACCTTATCCAAGTTTAACTAGGGTGTTAACAGACTATCGCTAGAAGAGGAAAGTTGGGTCTTTTGATAGCTGAACGGATAAATGAAGTCACACATGTTCCTAAACCGAAATCGATAGCAAACCAACGAGGAATGGGTGGCGGAGGGAAATGAATACCAGAACGGGTTGCAACATTGTGAACTTGCGTGGGTGGTGCTGTAGTCCTGATGCCAGACCGCCGCTATCCTTTCATGAACATTCCAAGTTTCCAACTGTTTGCACAGCCGAGGTGACCTTTCTTGCCTGGGATCTCCTTCCTTGATCCGTCATGGCACCCTGAAATCCACTCCAAACTCTTCTCATCACCTTTCAAGTGAGCAAACAGGTAAACCACATTCAACTGAGAAACGAAATGAAACATAACAAGTATCCCAATTGAAAAGAACTGAAAACATGATCTCAGCTGAGGAAATCTAACTAGGGATTTGCACCTTGAAATGGAGGGAAGAGCATACCGGAATTAAGCGAGCTGTAGTATCTCCCCGCCGGAAACCCATCAAGGAGGAAAAACGTAAATAGCAATGCTGCCAAAAGCTTTGCCGGTGAACTGGCCATACCGGCGTGGAGGAGAAAAGGATGCTCGACTGAATGAGGCGTCCCTGTATGGGTGAGAATTTATGTTAATGCATTGGGATTTGAGAAGCAGAGACTAGCTTTTAGAATTTAGAGTAATGTTTGACTGTTTACTATGAATTCCTTTTATGCGATTGTGAGTTTAATTTGTTTATTGCTGCCATTGAAGGCCCGCCCGGAGGTTGCAAGTACAAGACTGAAACAACTAAGGTATGTGTTTGGAAGTGTGGATGTTTATTGATTACATGTTTTGTACTTGATATGTTCGGAAAATCGAGAAAAACAATGATGAACCTGTTTAGTGACACTTAGGCACCATTAGACGTTACATCAGCAAAATAGTGAATAAATGCCTATCGGGGGAAGTGCTAAAGTGAAGCTTCCCCCAATGGTAGACGTGCACATAAACCAAAGTCTACTTTTGCAATGTGTACGGATTCACATAATGGGTGAAATGTTGAAGCGGCGCCTATGTGACAACGTTTATTCAATAAATGTCCAATGTTTCAAACACATGCTAATTTACTCGTCAACAAAGCGCTAGTTTAGTTTATAGAGTAGTATTTTATTAAGGCAAATGCAGAGTTGACCATTGAATCAAAGGTCGCCATGTGGAACCTAGGAACCTAATAAACTAGTAATAAAAAAATAGGTATCTTTGATGGTAGGTGAAGACACCTTCGGTTGGAAGTAGGCTTATAAACGGATCGAATTCGAACCAAATCAAGTTAGATTTGATTATGATTCCTGATATTCAAATTCGATTCAATAATTGATGGATATTCAAAACTTAAGTTCCAATTCAATTTTGATTACTAAGTTGAATATTCGTTTCGTTTCGATATCTATTGGATATTTAAAACTTAGGTTTGAGTTCAATTTCGACTACTAAGTTGAATATTCATTTTGATTCGAATTCAGTTGATTAAAAAAATGGTAATCTAGCAAAGATGGTAAACCATGGCAAAGACAAAAATCAAAATCTAAACATGTAAAAAGAAAAAAAGAGATCATGAGGGTTCTTAAAAAATTATGATATGATATAGAGTCCTTACCTCAAAGCCCTGATAGAACTTTCCTTCACCCACTAGAGCAAAATGAACCTTGCATCTTGAATCTTGATGGCGTCCTATGTCCTTTTGATTCCAAACAATGGTAGTGATAGGTGACAATGGTGGTATTAGACTTTAGACCAAGAGGGCAAGAGAGGCAGGGGAGATGGAGATTAGAGAGTCATGTTGAAGATGGTGCCGCGGTGGGTAGGGGTGGCAACGAGCCGAGCTTTTCACGAGCTGCTCGAGCTCACTCGACTCGGTTTTAGTCGAACTCCAGTTTGAGTTTGAGCCCAATTCAGTGTCTCGATTATTAAACAAGCTGAGCTCGAACCTACTAGATGTATACATACATTTGCATAAATGCATATTATACTTGTATAATTTTAGGATGGGTTCATTGACCAACCTGAGCACAACCTAGGGCCAATCCCAACCCGAGTGCATCAAATTACAATTCGGGCTAGGCTTAGGTTGGGAAGATTGGGCTTGACCTTGAGCTCGGGCCTTAAGCCCAAATTTTAGGTTTGGGCTTGGGTTGATCACCCAACCCGACTCGCCCAACTTGCACCCTTAGGCGACTAATTTGGTGGTTGCTTGGGCTAGGTGGTGGCCATAAGGTTAGAGTTTAGAAATCTTAATACAAATCGAAAAATAAAGAGGAGAGGGAGAGCCGGGTTAGGTGGGATTTTGGGAGGGGGAATGTGTAAAGTTTAATGTTATATATATATATATATATATATATATATATTGAACCAAATCAATGCATTCAAATTCGATTGAATATCCAATTCGAACTATCTGAGTTCGATCTGATTATGTTGAATATCAGATTTTCAAATACTGCTTACAGGCCTAATGGGTTCAAGGTCTTGAAAGACCATTTTTTTCTAATTCAGGACATGATTAAGAAATTGAAGAAACAATTTTCTTATGATATTTCATAAGACACACGACATCTTGGTTTGCATTGTTTTTTCATAAAAAAGAGTAAATTTCTGAAACCTCCCCTAGAGTTTCTAACCATAGCAGAAATCTCTCCTAAAGTTTGGCAATCACAATCACCTCCCTTGAACTTTCTAGCATAGTTGCAAGTAGCCCCCCTCTGTTAGAATACTCCAACAACAGACACAAAATGACTAAAATACCCATGCAATTACTACAAAGACTAGTTTTACAAAAAAGAAAAAACAATACAAACTTTATGAACAACAAAAAAAAAAGAGAATTTAAAGTTGTAGCTTTCCCTTTGAGTAATTGATATGAAGAGTAAATTTGGAAAATAAATCAATATTAGAAAAGAGGTTGGAGGTATTTGGAGTAGCGATTGATATGAAGATAAAATTTGGAAAATAAACATTTTGGTCAAAAGTAACTACATGGGTATATTAAACATTTTCATGCCTCTTGTTATAGGATTCTAACAAAGGGGGTGTATTTGCAATTGTATTAAAATGTTCAGGGGAGGTAATTGCAATCACCAAACTTTAGGGAAGACTTTTAGCAAAGGTTAGAAACTCTAAGGGAGTTTTTTACTTAAATAACATAAAGAGCATAATTGATAATCAATCTCATGACATGGTCTTAAGCCATGGTGCTTGAAGGCCAAGTGATTCAACTAGCCAGCCTTATTGTTTGTACCATACCAAATAAAGATCTTGTTAGGACTGTTGACGTTATACAATGGGTTAGTTAGAACCCACAAACCAAACAGAATTGGGTCTGCCGTCTAGTTCTAAATCATGTGTTTGGATTATAGTATTAAATTAAAACATGTTCATGCATATATTACAAAGATGTATACGCCTAGTGTTATTCCTTTGTTTCTCATAAGATGCTTGTAATATTATGGGAGATCATTTCCAAATAGTGCTATCAATAGGTTGGCTCGGTCTGGTCCAGTTTAGGTTAGATCTAGTCTAGATTCGATAGATAAATGTGCAGAACCAGTTCTGGAACCAGACCTCGTATAGGCTATGTAAATATGTAATAACAAATGTAGAATCAATCCAATTACTATTTGGAACATTGGTTTATTCATCATTGATTCGGGCGGTTGAACTGCTTGACCTGAAAACTAGTCATCTATTTAGTTCCATTTCCTCCTCGGCCCATTCTTTTGCAAAAAACCGTTGAAGACGGTTTAACGACTAAACCATTTGGTTTAGACAATGATTCATGGTTTAATGTAAAATATTTATATTTTTTAAGAATTACAATAACCACAGAGGGAGCCAAGGAGAGTAATGTTTTTGAATTGTCGTTGACCTGGATGGTTGGACTGTTTGGCATGGGAACCGTCTAAGCAACCGATTTCGTTTCACCCTTAACCCGTTATTTGGCCAAAACCGTTGACTTGATTAGTAACCCGTTAACTTAGGTGGTTGAATTGCTGACCCATTTAATCCAAACAACGACTTTTGGTCATTTTTTATTTTAATTATTTAACCTTTTTTTAATTTGAAATGGGCCATCCATTCAAACCAGATGGTCGAACCACTGACTTGAAAACCAGTGGCCAAAGCAGTTTCGATTCCAGCTCGATCTTTAAAACATTGAAGGGGAGAGATAGAGAGAGAGAAGGGATCTCATATTGGTGATAGTGAACAAAATGTCTGCTACTCCTATTTCCATCGCCAATGTTGCCATATACTCCTCTTTTCTTATTCTTTCTTTTTCTCCGTCTTTCTCAACTCTCTTATCATCCTCTCTTCTCTAATTAATCTCTAATAGCGTTATATATATAATGCTATTGTATATCATTGTACATTTAAATTAATGGTTTAAACTATATTTGGATGTTTAAACTGTTGACCCGAGGTGGACAAAGCGGTTTTTCTTTTGGATTGGTTTTAAAACCTTGATTGAAACTATTGGATCTGACCTAATAAGACCTGATTATAATTGAAAACTATACTTTTAGCCTGTAATTTAATAGTAAAATACTTATTTAGGTGCATTCAGATGACGTTTTCAAAGCATTAAGGGTTTAATGGAAGAAGTTGATGTTAGTGTGAGACCCACAAGGACAAAAAAATTTGGCCCTACGTTGTGGTTATTGAGGGTCCCTCATGGTTAGGATTTCTATTCACTTAAGTCAAGGATGATAAGCCCTATAGTCTCTCATATTGTGAGCTACAGAAAGTTCATGACCGGGGCAAAAAGGAATTGCCATCATTTTTTAGAGGAAAAGACATTTATTTTAGTTGCAAAAAGTTAATTTTATTTTCTTGATAGTGATTCCATTTCTCTACAGAAAAGACACTTAACCAAGAGATCTTGGATTCGAATGGATTGGGAGAGGAAATTTGTTAGACATCATTCTCTATAAGCTGTTGTGGCACCCAACAACATGGTCAGTACTATTTAAGATGCATCTTTTGTTGATTGTGGATGTTCAAGGATCATTGGTGATTTTGACTTGGGCAAGAAGTTATTGACATTGAAATAAAGAATCCAAAAAAATAAAAATTGAAGTGACATAGTGCTTGAGATGGCCAATGCAGTCAATTCGAATGAGGTTCAACACTAACAATAGAATAAGGGTTCTATAGAAAATGTCACTTCAACCAATGAGGGGAGTGAAATTTGAATTTGTTAGAAAGATGATAGAAAATATATAAGAGATTAATGTTGAGACTGGTTAGGTGGTTGAGAAAGAAAATTATATCTAATTGTAAAACTAAACTAAAAAATAACTAGAAAAAGAATCAAATGAAAGAGAAGGCCCAATAGGTGGCAAAATATAGCCACCTATTGAAAACGTGGGAGCAGAACATTGAAATCCTTATAGATCTCAACAATGGGGCTTTATCAACCTACTTTGATACTATGTAAACTATTAAAGAAAATGCAAATTCTTTACTACTTGTATGAAGATGTTGACATTCCACATACATGCTGATTAGAAATCGACAAGAAAGAAGTGAAGAGTGGGAGAGAATAGAGAAGAGGAGAAGAGAAGAGAATGAGAAAAAGGGGTGTAACAAGTTGTGGTATTACCACCCTATCATTAGCATTTATATGTTTTTCATAATAAATTATCAAGACAAATATACCCCTGTTTCCTAACAAGAGATAATAATGCTAAATAAAAAAAGCATAAAGAACATGAAAAATAGCATGAACATATGATGAATTACATAGAAACAATTACTATACAGTGTTTTTATACTCGCCCTTAAGTTGGGAAAAGATTTTTATAATTCCTCACTTGCATAAATCTGTCACCAACTTGACCTTTGAAACCATTTTGACAAAGAGATCAACAAGTTGCATATCAGATGTAATATAAGGAAGGAACCTTTCTTGAGAAGTTACTCTTTCTTTGATATGTTTGGTTTTGTCATGCTGTATTGAATTATGAGCAATAGTAATGGTGTCTTGATTATCCCAATACAACATTAAGGGCTTTTTATACTCAAGTCCAAACTTTTCATGAAGAGATCTCAACTATAATACTTTAGATACATAATTAGTCATGGATCTGTATTCTACCTCTACATTGGAATGGGTAGAAACATTTTATTTCTTACTTCTCTATGAAACAAGATTTATTCCAAGGAATATATTATCTACAGGTGGATCTTTTATCACCAACAGATCTGGCCCAGTCTACATCTTTGTACACCTCTAAGTTTGTTTGACCATTTTTCCTATAGAGTATATGTTTTTTTGGATATTTCTTCAAATATACAAGATCTTCTCAACTGTTAGTATGTTGGTTATTTGGGGGAGTGCATGTATTAACTAACAGCATTGATAACATAAGAAATATTAGGTTGTGTCAAGCAAAGATAAAGTAGTTTCCCAACTAACCACTAAAACATAACCTTATCTTCAAGAGGTTTACCATCTTCTACACTCAACTTATGATTTTTATCAATGAGTGTATTAGTATAATTAACTCTTAATTTCCTAGCTTCCTCCAAAAGATCAATGACATATTTCCTATAGGAAACAAAGATACCATGTTTATACTTAGCTACTTTAATTTTAAAAAAAATGTGAATCACCTAGGTCTTTCACCTTAAACTCCATGTTTGATAACTGTTTGAGTGAACCAATCTCACTAGTGTCATTACCAATCACCATAATATCAACATATACTACAAGTTAAATCAAGGAAGGGCTAGCCCTCTTAATGAAAAGAGTGTGATTTGACAGAGCCTAAACTTAACCAAACTTATCCAAGGCAAGCAAATCTATCAAATCATGTTCTTAGAGATTGCTATGAACTAAATAAAGCCTTTTTTTAGCTTATAGGCCTTCCTTTCAATGCTTGTATCATAAAACCTAGAGGTAGTCCATATATACTTCCTCATTGTAGATCACCATTGGCAAATGCATTTTTAGCATCCATCTAGAATAGAGGCCATGAGAAATTTGTAGCAAGATGCAATTAAACTCTAATATAATCATCTTGGCTACTAGTTCAAAGGTTTCTAAATAATCAATCTAATAAATTTGTGTGTATCCATTTTCTACTAATCAGGCCTTTCATCTTTTAACCAAGTCATTTGCATTATACTTCACTCTAAACAACCATCTACATCTAATTGGCTTTTTCCTTTTGGTTAATCTACTATCTCCCATGTATTGTTTTTAATGAGCATCCATCTCCACTTTCATTGCTTTCTTCCACTTAGGTACCACTACGAATTCTTGTACTATTATAGGAATGGGTATGGAAACAATTGTAGCTAAAAGAAACTTATATGATGATGAAAGATGGTCAAAAGAAAGGAATTGAAAAATGTAATGAGCAATAGATGAGGTACAACAATGTTTCCCTTTGCGAATTACAATAGAAAGGTCAAGATCATTCCAAAGAGGTTAAGATTTAATGATGATAGTAGGTATGCCATTTGTAATAGTAGTGCCAAAGAGGAGATTGGAACTAGCTTGGACTACTCATGATTAGAACCAACTTACTTCTACTACTGTTTGAGAAACATCATTAACTCTTTGCACTTTTAACAATTCCCTTCATCACACTCCCCTTTCGTGACTAGAATAAGCAACAAAACTTTTGGAGCCAAAATACCTTATTCACCACTTTTCTCTTAATAGCAATACCCCTTTTGAGTTTGTGCATACTCAAGAAAGATACACTTCGTTGCCTTAGGATCAAATTTAGAATGGTTAGGTCTAAAGATTTGAACAAAGCAAGTACAACTAAAAATCTTAAATGGAATGGTGAATTGATCTTTGTCAAGATATAAGTTAAAAATGAGTTTTCATGTCTAAGACTTGTAAAGCAAACTTGTTGATGAGATAGATAGCTCTGTGAATGACATCCCCTAAAAATGTATAGGAATATTGGAATTCAATGTAATATTTCTAGTAACCTCCATGGTATTTCCTATTTTTTCTCTCAAGTATTTCATTTTATTGAGGTGTATGGGGATAAGTACTTTGATGGATAACTCTATCCTTAAGAAGATATGAGGCCAAGGGTTTTGCAAAATACTCCTTAACATTAACAAATATGAAAAATTTGGTTCTAATTCCAAATTGGGTTAAAACCATATGATGAAAGGCATGGGATAGAGTACGAACATCATCTTAGGAAGGCATAAGATAAATCCATGAAAAATGAGAATATTTATTAACAAATAACAAGAAATATCTGTATCCCCCCATAGTAGTAATATAGTATGGTTCCCAAACATCGACATGCACATTTTCAAAATAAATAATTCCTTACTTATTACTCAATGAATATGTTGATCTACAATGCTTTGCGAATTTACAATTCTCACATTTCGAACTTTGACACGTGGAATGGTTTGAACAACTTATGAAACAAACTCTTTAAGGGCTCAAATGATAAACGACCTAACTAATTATGCCAAAGCATAACCTAACTTACAAGCAGAGAAAAAAACCTCTCAACCCCTGTATGTCTCATTTGTTGATGCTCAAATAGGTAGGTTAGTAATACTAGTAACTAGAAGTAGATTGGTACTAAGCTTAGGGACATGTAGAGCTGAGGATATAAAAATGGCATTACACACCTTGATGTTTCCCTTGCTAGAAATTGGAATAAGAGAGCTATCGACAATAAATGCTATCTTTACCAAAGAACAAACAATAAGTAGTAAATAAAGTGGACAAACTAGTCATATGATCAGATGCACTCGAATCTATAATCCAAAAAGGCTAGTGTTTCTTGAGGCAAAAGCATGGTAGACAATAGACTTTGTACCTAAATGAGCAAAAGCTAAAGTAGGAATAGTAAGTGTACTAGTTGATCTCTAAGATGGTTCAGATACTTGCCTCACTTTCTAACTAAGTGAATTGTGTTTATCAAGTAAATGGGCTTAATAAACACTTCACAATCCCTTTTCCATTAATACCTAATACTGATATAAGGTAAGGATTTATTAGAGAAAGCATTGTTCATTCTATTTAACAGAGTGGTAAATCGTATTCTTATCATAGTGATCAATTAATTTGCTTATAAGCAAGGGACTACCATATTCACTTGCATCGAGGATCTTGCGAGGATCCTAATAAGTTCTTGGGGCTTTTATTAATTTGCCCCACCTCCATAAATTTTTATTGGTTTTTGATGGGGTTGTGCCTCGGCTCGGTTGGATTGCCACCTTGGACATGACATGGTGCAACATAAGGCATCAGGTTGACCACGTCATTAAATTGGATCAAAATCAAGAATGGAGTGGTAGTTGTGGAAGCACCTGAGAGCCTCAGACAACAAGGGCAAATGGCCGAGAGCAGGGTCTCCACAACTAGACCTGTTCATGGGCCGGGTAGCCCGATGGCCCGGCTCGGCCCGGCCCGCACCCTGGTCGGGCTTGGTCATGTAATTAGGCCCGCGGGCCTGACCTCGGGCCTAACACAGTAAGCCCGACTGTGTTACAGGCTGGGCTCGAGATTTGTCAAAAAAGCCCGGCCCGGCCCAAGCCCGACCCGACTCAGCATTATATATTTTATAAAATACATAATATGTATTTTATATATTATATAAAATATATAAATAATATAATATTTATTGAAATATATATATTTATAATTTAATATATACATTTTTTTATTTTTTCTTTATAATTTCTCTCTCATTCTCTCTCTCTATTCAACCGCTTTAGCAGTAGTAACAACATGGGATAAATTTTGGGCTCAGGCCCAGGCTCGGGCCTTAGAAAAATCTGTTAATATAGAGTGAAAGCCTGGCCTGGCCCGACCCATGAACATGTCTACCCGCAACAAAGGAATTGGAGCCGCCATATAACCTTGGACCACGAGCATGTTGGTCCACACCATGTGTCCCGACAAGTGGGGAATGCAACAACATTCCTCCTAGATATTTAAAGGCGCTCCCCTCAAGGTATTCACTCTCTTGCACTCTTTCAGCTCTCTATCCTTCTTGCTCTCTTGTTCTTCAGCACAAATCGGCTAAGACAAGCTCGTCCTCAGTGAATCAGCCTAGCCAACCTCCTTTATCCTTTACTCACTTGAGCGTCAGAGTGCCTTTCCCCATGGAACCTCCTCTTTGAGGCTTTTGACTTTGCCTTCTTGCAGGTCATGTCTATTGTATCAATGTGATGGGTTAGGTTCAGGGTGGGTTGTGATTTGATAATAATAGTCCAACACAATTTTTGTTTGTAGGTTGAGAATATTTGCCCAAAACACTTTTTGTTAGTATTTTATTCACTAACATGTTATTATTATGTATTAGTATGGATGTCAAATGGGTTTGAGTGGATTTACACTTAACCCACACCCAATCCACCTATTTGCCACTTGTACTATTGTGTCCGACCGAGAGAGAGAGAGAGAGAGATGGAACTTGGTTTGGTCCAATTTAATATTGGGTAAATTATAGATTAGTACCTTGTACTTTGGGCCTAGTCTCACTTTGGTACCTGAATTTGAAAATGTACTAATCCAGTCTCTGAACTCCCAAAGTGTCCCAGTTTAGTCTAATATCGTTAACTATTGTTAAGTGGCATGTGAAATGACACAAATTCCTTTCGGGTGTCATATAATTTTCTTTATCAACCATCCGAATGTCCAAATTTGGCGGTGTTAACCAATTTGCTCAGCTTGTTTCGTGATTTTTTGTGGGTTTAGAAGCTTTGACTGTCTTGATTCTTGAGGAAGAAGATGATGAACAATGTCTCATTTCAAAGAATAATTTTGACATTTTCAAAAGTTTTAAGTCATACACATCATCACGTGATACATATAACTGACAAACTTCTAACGGTACATACTAAACTAGCAGTGTTTAGAAATTCAGGTACTGGATTGACACGTTTTGAAATTTGGGTACCAAGTGAGATTAGGCCCAAAGTACAAGGCCCTAATCTGCAATTCATCCTTTTAACATTTTACACTGTTTGGGTTCAAGCCTTGGGGACGGATTCATTCAAATTTTGACTAAAAACCTAACCCGAGCTTTTCCAAATTGTACCCCTAGAGAGAATTATCTATACAATTATATAATCGGTTCAGAAAACTAAAACGACAAACAAAACCCATCGCAACTGAGGGGCGGAGCTAGGGGGCATGTCTCCCCTATGCCCCTGTCCAAATGTATCAATTTAATTAATAAATTTACATGTTTATTGTGGAATTACTATTCAAAAAAAGGTTGTCGTTGCAACATTTTAGGTCTATAAGAACAGACCCTATAGGGTCTGGCTTGGGATTGATTCCACACATTAATTTACCTATCCGAGTCTATCCGGGAACTGACCTGACCCATTGATTGCACTACGGGTTTGGACATCTCTTGGCTACACAAGGGCGTTAGATATATATGTATATTATATATATATATATATTGATTTTAGTGTATGTGATTTAAAAGTTTTATAGGCTGTAATTTTGTCTTTTTATTTTCTCACATGCTTACGCACAATTTGGCCGGTCTTAGCTGTCAATGATCTTGCCTCTGAACTGAGTAACAGGGACTTGAAACGGAAGGAGAAGAGAAGCTCCGGGGAGAACCCGGCGTAA
>NW_010729105.1:3103377-3165484 GCF_000365185.1 Nelumbo nucifera | reverse complement strand
CTCGGGCTCCTAGTAGGGCGGTCTGGAGTTCGGGCTCAGTAGCGAGCTTGGACTTTGCTTTTGGTGCTTGCTTCGGGCGCTCTACTGTCCCGAGTTGCTTGTTTCTGCCACGTGTTGGGTAACTGCGAGGTCGGGCCAAATTTCCCTTCATCACTTACAAATTCTAACACACGTGTAATTTATCCAAAATTCCTTTAAATATTTTTTTAATTTAAATTTAAAATTTAAGTGACCTTTCATCACTAATTGACTTTTCTTACTCTAAATTACTTTTCTCATAAGGCGCCATTGGGTCTATATATACCCAAGGAAATTTGAGACTCAACACACACAAAATATAATCTTCTTCTCTCCCACTCCTTCTCTACACTTGTTTTTAGTATTTTCCATTCTCATACATTCCATAAGTCCATTTTTCTCCCTTTTTTTTTATTTCTCTTATTTTGTTTGTTGTTAGTGGTTTTCTACTTTATTTTTCTTTTTCAATTAAATTACTTTTTCTAAAATTTCTTTGATTTTTTTACAAAAAAATTATTCTTTCTTAAATTTTACATTTCTATCCTCACTTTGTTATTAGTAGTATCCATATACACCTCCCACAGACAAAATATAATGGATGGAAACCTGTTTATTTCATTTATCTATAAAGAATGGAACATAAACCTTCAAACTTTATTTATTTTTTTTATTTTTTTGGGTTTTTGCTTCATGGGGCTACACAGCAGGGGTAGCCCATCCCTCTCCCTCAACGCCCCAACCCTAATGGCAATAGGATTTGATCCCAGGTCTCGAATCCAACAAGTCAGAGAACCTACCAAATGAACCTCCATCAATTGGCGGTCAAAGAGGAACATTTATTCTTTGGTGATTATGGTAGAATTAATGGAACCAACTAAAAATGTGTCACAAAGTAAAATCACTCTTCCTAAGCCAATCTCTACGGCAATGGTGGAGGCAAATAATCATAACCACTACCACCACCATAACTGTTACCAGAACCATAACTATTGCCGCTACCACCACCACCACCACCATATCTGTTACCAGAACCATAACTATTGCCGCTACCACCACTATAACCAGCACCACCACCACCATAACTGTTACCAAAACCATAGCTATTTCTGCTACCACCACCACCACCACCATAACTGTTACCAGAACCATAACTATTGCCGCTACCACCACCATAACCACCACCATAACTATTGCCGCTACCAACACCATAACCACCACCACCACCATAACTGTTACCAAAACCGTAACTATTGCCGCTACCACCACCAGTACCATGTATCGGAGGCAGAGGTATTGGATGACCACCACCACTTCCGTAACCAATACCAATACCACTACCACTACCAGGTCTAACATTGGCAACTGGTGAGAGTGGTCGTTGGTGCCCATATCCTAAGTTTGGCCTCCAGCGTCTTGCCTTGCTATTTGTTGGTACCTGATACCAGGCTGCTATCTTTTCATGAACATTGCTGCTTGCACATCCAAGGTGACCTTTCTTGCCTGCAACCTCCTTCCTTGATCCGCCATGGCACCCGGAAAACCACTGTAATTTCTTTTCATCACCTTTCAATTCAGCAAACAAATAAGCAAAACTCAGCTCAAAAAAGAAGTATCCAATTAATGCTAATGGTAGCAAATTCGAAAGTTCCATACTAATAACAGATCGAATATATTTACGCAAAAAGAATGGAAAACATTGTCACCACAAGATATCTAGTCATTTACACGTTTAAAATGGAAGGGAGGGAATACCAGAATTAAGCAAACTGGAACTCCCCGCCGGAAAACCATCAGAATGAAGAAATATGACTAGCAATACGGCCAACAGCTTCACCGGCTGGAAACTGGGCATCTTGGCTTCGAAATGATAGAGAGATGCTTTGCACTGAGACGTCTTCGTAACGAAGGATTGGTATGAATTTATGATAATGCCGTTGGGAATGAGAGTCAAGATCAAATCTGATATCTGGATTTTAGAATTTTGATTAGTGTTTACTTTGACTTTCTTGTTCTGTCATTGGACGCCCGTTAAGGTTGCAGAACACAGAATTGATGAGTTTGATCACTTGATGCTGTCGTAGTTTATGGCCATCTCTTTAACTTTGACTTGCTTATATTTGTATTTGGACTTCATATCATTTAAGATTCAGTCTGGAAGGAGTACAGATATTTTAGAGTGCAAAACCTTGTATTTTGTACTGAGGTGGTGGTGCATCTTGTGACACAACCTATGGTTTTATTGTTTTACTGAAAGATAATTTTTCTAGGCTCGGGCCGCTTGGTTTGTTTGTAATTAATGCAATTTTATTTGCACTGGTGCAGTAGTATGAGAGAAAAATACAAGGTAAATACAAATGAAATTGTATTAATGCAATTTCAAATCAGGTTTGCATTTGTATTAATACAAATGAAATTGTACTGAAAAGAGCTTTTGATTACCTTTGATGTAGCGTAAATTCATCAAATCAGGTACCTGATTTGCATCCCTATCCTAAAATCCGGATGAAAGGACCAAAAACAAAAAAAAAAAAAGAATTGGACCCATGGACAGAACACCACCTTAGTTTTTACATTACCATTTTTCTGCTAAGTAGAATTTTATAAGGTAAATATGCAGTACTGAAGTTTCCTTTTACTTGAAAATTTCGTAATCTAGTGGACTGACTGTTAATTAAGTCTCACACGGTTGCTTTAGAATGAAGATAAGGCTCTAGACTTGGACAAGTAACAGTACTGAAAAATTTTTCTTCTCTCAACAGAAAAAAAAAGGAAAAAAACATGTCTAATCTGTGTTCTGGTGTGAATTTGCAAAATTTGAATCTTATTTTTAGAGGTAGTAATTAGGGGTGTCAATTGGACTGGATTTGGTCCAATCAGATCCAGTCGAATGTGAGTCCATTATAAATGGATCAGGCCCAATTCAATCCAATTAATGTTTTAGACCAATTTGGATTGGTCTAATTCAATGTCTGAACCATCCAATTTCTTCAAATTCATTTTGATTTAGATTGGTTTTAATTCAAACCCGGTCCATTAACACTTATATTCTGATGTTATATCAATAGACCAGATATTGGCTTAATCCAACCCAATCCAATACAAATTTGTTATGAACGAATCAGGTCCAATCCAATCTAATAAATATTTTAAACTGAATTGGTCCAATCTAATATATCTTATTGGTCCGTTAAATCCGTCCAAATTGATTTTGGACTAGACGGGGTCTAATCCAAAACCAGTCCATTGACACCCTTAATAGTAATGCGCCAGAACTCTTTTAGTAGGAGTGGATTGTACGATCATCTAGATGTGGCAGTGTACAAAGGAGGATTATATCCACACACCATGTAAAAGAAATAATCAACTTGTGAATGACGGTCGTCTGAACAACCAGTACGGTCCAGGTCAAAAGAGCACAAGAAACCAAGAAGAAGAAGAGGGAACTATACAGACACATACATTTGAGCATAGACCTGTTAATGGGTCTGGCCTGGCCGAGTTTGGGCTGGGCTTCCTCATTATAAACAAAAAGTGTTTAGGCCCTAGCCAGCTGAACCCGGCCCTGCATAAAGCCCAAAGCTCGATCTAGACAAATATTTTATATTATTAATAATATTATATATTTTGTAATATCTTTTATATATATAATACCTTTTTCACTACTAATTTTATTATTATGTAATGTATATTATGTATAATCAATATATATTATATTTTTTTACTATATATAATATTATCGTGCTGGGCTTTGGGCTCAAGCTAAGCTTTTTTTGGAAAGCTCGAGTTTGAGGCCACGGGCTTAAAACTTTGTTCAAGTCCGGTTTAGAACGGGTCGGCCTAGGCCAGCTTGTTGGGCTACCCGGCCCATGAATAGGTCTACTTGAACATAAGGGTGCTCATGAAAATCTAAACAAGCAAAAAATTTGAGCAACCAAACCAATATGAAAAATGCTACATCCATCGCTAGAGTCAGTACAAATTGCGTAGTTGGTAATCGAAATCGTAGAATTGCATGACTCACAAAACCCTATAAAACCTACAATGAACTTGTTGATCTTCCTAGCAGCACCTATGTCACTCAAACACTGCAACACAAGGGTAATGAATCATGAGATATTGCAAAAAATATCCAATACTATAAATGTGATAGGGTTCACGTGCTATCACATTCACTTCATTACCTAACCTGACATTGCATGAGGCCACTAAGGCAACACTTAATGTAACAATGATATGGTTTCTCTGCGATGCTACATGTAAATACTTAGAGAGGTATCATCATCCCACATGATTATGGGTGATCTTTTAGAAAGGGTTGTAGGTAATAATGTGCTCACCTGTGGCTTCGAAAATGGGGATTCTTGATCCTAAGAGATTCCCATGGATATGTGACGAAACTCTGAATTGCTTACCTATTTTATGTCTAACCAATTATAACCGCCTTATTGAGGCAAAAAAGTTTCCCTTTATCGCTTCCTTATTCTCTCTTTTAACTACTCCACCCCCTCTATAAATAAGGGAGGCCCGAAGCACTCCATATGAGATAACCTTGAGAGCACTATGACAGCCCTAGCAATCTAGCATTTTGCTTCCTTCAGAGTTTCCTATTACCTTGTTCTAACCTTTTCCTAACCCTTCGGTTATCTACCGACCTTTATGTAGACCTCCCTTGTAGCCCTACCTCACCATCCACAAGTTATTTAACACAATGTCTAAAACACCTATGCAATTATTTCTGACCAAATTGTTTATTTTCTAGATTTTCTCTTCATATCAATCCGTATCCCAAACCCAATTCCCATCGCTTTTTCGAAATTGATTTATTTTCCAAATTTACCCTTTATATCAATCACTAAAAGGTAAAGCGCTGCAATTTTTAAATTCTCTTATTTTCTTTTGTTGTTCATAAAGTTTGTATTATTATTATTATTATTTTGTAAAAAACCAGCCTTAATATTAATTTCATGGGTATTTAATTTGCACTTTGTGCCTCTTGTTAGAGGATTCTAACAAAGGGAGTCTACTTACAATTCAGGGGAGGTTTCAACAATATATATCAAAAGCTTCAGAAAAGGTTTCATCAATCTACCCTAAAAATAAAAAAAAAGGCTGATCAACTTAACCAGTTAACCACTTAACTGGTTGACCGGGAACTGGCTAATTTAGTTTGGATATTTTACTAACTGAAAGTTTCAGTTCGATTAGGAAAATATGCTCACAAGATGAACCATTAACACCCCTAGGTGGTTATTTGCCGATTTGAGATACCTAAGTATTCATTTGACATTGGTCCATTGAAACCCTTCATGATTGGTATGGACTAATATACTTTATGATGTTTGGTCATGTGAGAGATGGTCATTCACTATTTCAATAGAGAAATGATTTTTCCAGTTTATCACTTTCCTGTTTGGATCACAATTGACAGCCTTTCGGGAATAGGGTCAAAAAGAGGCTTAATATCATCCATGGAAGCATTAGTAAGTAAATCCTCAATATATTTCATCCACAAAAAGAAAAGACCAAAGGGTGTTAATTCAACTAATGGCCTAAGGTATCCTTAACTATGAGCTTTTAGCCCATTTAGTTACTAGATATGCAATGCCACTAAAAACTAGCCTAATGGAAGAATTCTGATCTCCTACGCACATGACACTACAGCTGTAACATCTCCCCGTGAATGATAACATACAAATATGAGAAATATTTTTAATGTTCCGTTGTAATGAGGTGTGGGTTAAGCATATACTTTGATATCTTAAACGTACCTTTCACTATGGTTTGGTTATTCAAGTATGGAGGCGAAGTGTTACAAATACTAATTATTGAAATTCTATGGCTAAATTCATCTGTTTCTTTTTAAAAACTCAGTATTCATGGTGGCATTTTAACTGCAAAAAGGAGATCTCCCGGTTTAGCTTGCTGAGGGGATCTGTTAGAGTCTGATTCCCTTCTCTATCCAATCCACTTCACTGGGGGGTACAGCAGATTTGGACTCGTCCGAGGTAGACATATTTTGAATGTAATGGATGGAAATCTGCTTATTCTTTGATGATCATAAATCAAATCAAATCAAATCAAATCACAGACGAACATTTATTGTATAAAGAGGGGAACATAAATCCAATCATACAGAAACATTTATTATTTTCTTTGGTGATCAAGGCAGAATGAAACCAACTAAAAATGTGTCACAAAGTATAGAAGAAGTCGTTCTTCTTAAGCCAATATCTACGCCGGCGGTGGTGGTAGCAAATAACCACCACCACCACCACCATTGCCATAATCATAACCATAACCATTACCACTACCACCACCGCCATAACCATTGCCATAACTATAGTGATCATTACCACTACCACCACCATAACCATAACTATAACCACCACCACTACCATATATAGGCGGCGGTGGCGGCGGCGAAAGGATTGGAGAGCCAACACCACTTCCATAACCACTACCTCTACCATTGGTGACCGGTGGTTCTAATAGGGGCTTATGTAATATTGGCCTCCTTTGTCTTGCCTTTGTATATCTTGGCACCCAATACGGGACGGCCATCTTTTCATGAACAATGCTGCTTGCACATCTAAAGTGACCTTTCTTGCCTGCAACCTCCTTCCTTGATCCGCCATGGCACCAAGAAAACCACTGTAAATCTGACCTCTTCTCGTCACCTTTCAAGTCAGCAAACAAATAAACCATACTCAGCTTAGAAATGAACTAAATGTAAGAAGTATTCAACACTAAAATCTGATCACAATTGTAATAGTTCGATACCAATAACAGATGAAGAGATTACCGGAATTAAGAGAGGTGGAACTTCCCGCAGGAAAACCATCAAGAAGAAGGAATATGAGCAGCAATGCCGCTAACATCTTTACTAGATGTTTGGGAATGAAGGGACGTCTTTGTAATGAAGGGTGCGTAAGAATTTATGCTAATTAATGGCATTGGGAAGGAAAAGTCAAGATCAAAGCAGATATCTATCTGGCTTTTAGAATTTAGGTATTAGTATTTACTTTGACTTTTCTTTTATAAGAATTTTGATTAGAATTAATGAGTTTGATCACTTGAGGCACTTTAGTTATTCTCGTAGAGTTTGACTTGCTTAATTTTAATTTGTATCTGAGCTTCATATCATTTAAAAAGAAGAGTCTTTTAAAAGTAAAAGACCCTTGTGAAACCATGGAAGCAGCATTACCACTCTCCAATTTCATTTGCACTGGTGCAAAAGCATGGGAGTACAAATGATTTGATTATTGTAAATTTTGATTTTTCAGTTGTCTTGATTCTTGTCTTGTTTTGTTTGTTGGCGTTGTAGATGAAGTAAAATAAAACCTGAAGAAAAGCAAAGTAAAATCTGAAAAAATGTGAATCAGAATTTTGCATTCTTCTTATCTTCACTCTCAGGCATTTAATAACTTTTGCTTCTTATGCCCTTTTGCTTTTTGGGAAATTTATTCAGGTAAATGTTTTTTGGGTAAGTGCATTTATTACGCTCTTTTATTTCTTAGGTAAATAAGATAATGATCTTTTTAACTATAAAAGATATTATTAAAAGGGGCAATTTTATCCCATCAAAGTGTTGGCAACTTCGCCCTACGTGGGAAATCTAATCCCTATTGACCAACTTTCCCCTCTCAAAATCCAAAAAAAACCAAGAGACCCTTAATGTGGTTTAAATTCTTCAAAAATCAGGTACCTGATCTAGGAGTGTCAATTGGACTGAATTTGGTGCAATCCGATTCAGTCCAATGTGAGTCTATTATAAATGGATCGGGTCCAATTCAATGTTTGGACCGTCCAATCTGTTCAAATTCATTTTGATAAATTTAGATTGGTTTCAATCCAAACTCGGCCCATTGACACATATATTCTTATCTTCTATCAATGGACTAGATATTGGCTTAATCCAACCTAATCTATTATAAATTTATTAGAGATGAACCAGGTCCAATCCAATCTAATAAATATTTTGGATCGAATTAATTCAATCCAATATATTTTATTGGTCCGTCCAATCCATCCAAATTGATTTTGGACCAGAGATCCAATCCAAAACTGGTTCATTGACACCCTTAACCTGTTCTACATCCATATCTTCAAAATGGGATTAAAAAACCATAAAACCACCTTAGCTTTTACATTAATTGGCCAGCGTACTCAGCACAAAACCATCATTTATCTAACAATAGTAAATAGAATTATATTTCATATGCATGCCAAATATATATATATATATATATTTGACCATGCTGCCTGTACGTCAAAAGCCTTATAATTGATGAAACACGTCAAGCCAAACACTTTAACGATTTAGGAAGGTAGTAAATAATTTAATTAAGAAGAAAATTACAATTTAAATAAACACTTAAACAATAATCCTACTCCTAATGAATTTCTCGAGTCCGGATCTCATATCTACCCACATAACATTTCAGTCACACATGGAGAATATCTCTTTTTCCCACATAATATTATGTAGGGGGAGATGTTCTCAATTCACGGAGATAGTGTGTTGTGGGTAGATGTAGGCAGAGTTCTCTTGAACAGGAGATCCGGAGTCGAATTTCTCCACCATTACGCATGTAACAACTCTACATAACTACTCAACAATTCAACATGACCCAATTTCTTGACTCAACGAGGACTCTCCCTACTACAAAGATAGGTGGGCCCGGAATTGCACACGCAACAAGATATGCTTGGGAATGACTGAATGAAATGTTAGTAAGAATGGGTGAGAATTTGTGCTAATAATACATTGTGGAGTCAAAGATCAAACCACTTAACTAATGGCTTTTAGAATTTAGAGTAGTGGGGACCCATGCAATGTATGAGATTTATTAAGTAAAGGCTAATCAATAGAAATATATAAGAGTATTGATGAGGATGGATTCGGCCCTCCAATGATATTGTGACACATGGCACCTCAGAACAAGTAGGTGACACCTGGAACCACTTTGGCAACAACTTACCTTAGCCAAGTTGATGGTGTCCCACTTGGCAGCCTAGGCATGACCTGGCGGTCTGGGACATGTGCCGACCTGGCGACTTGCAAGACGTGCTTGCTGACGAATTTGGCATGCATATCCAAACACTCCCACAATCCTTGGAAGTTGGTCCACATGCCGAATGATCTGGAGGGTGGTCAACATGCATGGCGGTTACCTCCAAGAATCTCAGACTAGTTAGACACGACCTCCCAGAAATCTCGGGGGGTGGTACATGAGCAAGGCCTATATAAAGGCATCAACCCCAATGGCAAGTGGGGAGAAAGAAAGTAAGCAAGTTCTAGCTCTTAGACTTTGTGATTTTTAGCTCGCAGTCTACTATGAGAGTACTGACTTAAGCATCGGAGCGACCTCACTGGGTTAGCCACCCTGGGTCCTCTGACATTTGGTTCCTTGCAGGTCCCTAAAGAGCAACGAAGCTCATCAATCCCGCTCGGCATCTCACAGGCTGCCCTGCACCTGGTTAGCCCGGCACCTCACAGAAAGCTTGCCACCTGGTCAGCTCGACACCTCATAGGCAGCTTGGCACTATAGTCAGCTCGCCACCTAGACTACCCAGCTCGACTCAGCTCGGAAGCCAAAATTCTCTACTTCGGCCTGAGTCATCAGCCACTTGGAAGTAGACCAAATGACGAGGTACTTAGCCAAAAAATTGGCCATCAACCAAAAATCGATTCATCAATTAGCGTCGTTTGTGGGAAACACTACAAAAAGCTTTCTCATCCTCTAAAAGGCTAAGTCCTCTTCTTCCAGAAAGCTAAGTCCTCACTTTTTAGAARYTAAAGCTCTCGCTTTATAGTTTCCATTTTTTATGAACTCAAAGACTATGCAGGAAGTTGATAGCTAACAGACTAAGTAACTCTACCAACTTTATTTCAACTTGGATAAAGCCTCATCAGTCCTCTTCGCAAGGTCCCCTCTATAAAGATGAGCTCTTCGTGGCTTCCGTGGGAGTTGGTGGCCAACAGACTACATGGACGCCCTTGCTGGTCGAGCCTTCCAAGGCTCCCGTGCGAGCTGGCGACCTAAAGTCAGTAGTGTTGCCCTCGTAGGTCGAGCTCCTAGTAGCTTATTGTAGGAGTGGGTGACCGGTGTCACGAGGCTGATGCAGTGCAGCCATAGCGCTAAAGTACCAAACTGGCAAATACCTCGATACCACATAAAACCCAGTCGCCTCTTTGGCATAGGCAAGATCAAGGAGAGTGGACTACGAGTCACTCCTAGAGCCTAAGGGCTAAAATATCATATAAGACCCAGTCGCCTCTTCAGCATGGGCAAGATTAAGGAGAGTGGGCTACGAGTCGCTCCTAGAGCCTAAGGGCCAAAATACCGAACTAGCGAAGATCTCCTCGCCTCTTCGGCATGGGAAAAATCATGGAGCGAACTGCGAGTCGCTTCCAAAGCCTAAGGAATTGAATCGATGCTTACGAGCTCATCAAGTTATTCATCTTGGGCCAAAAGGAGAAATTTCCTCCCTTCGCCGAGTTACTTTCAGCTTGGGAGTGGGGGGCAAATGATGAGGGCGGATTTGGCCCTCCAAATTGTGACACATGGCACCTCGGAACAACTAAGTGACACCCGAAACCACTTTGGCAACAACTTACCTTAGACAAGTTGATGGTGCCCCACCTAGCGGCCTAGGCGTGACCTGGCGGTCTGGCACATGTGCTGACCTGGCGACTTGCAAGACGTGCTCGCCGACGAATTCGGCATGCATATCCAAACACTCCCACGATCCTTGGAAGTTGGCCCACATGCCGAATGATCTGGAGGGTGGTCAACATGCATGTTGGTTACCTCTAGGAATCTCAGACCAGTTAGACACGACCTCCCGGAGATCTCGGGGATGGTACATGAGCAAGGCCTATATAAAGGCACCAACCCTAATGGCAAGTGGGGAGAAAGCAAGTAAGCAAGTTCTATCTCTCAGACTTTGTGATTTTTAGCTCGCAGTTTACTATGAGAGTATTGACTTAAGCAACAAAGTGACCTCGCCGGGTTAGCCACCCTCCTCTAACATTTGGTTCCTTACAGGTCCCTAAAGAGCAACGAAGCTCATCAATCCAGCTCGGCATCTCACAGGCTGCCCTGCACCTGGTCAGCTCGGCACCTAACAGGCAGCTCACCACCTGGTCAACTCGACACTTCATAGGTAGATTGGCACTATAGTCGGCTCGCCACCTAGCCTGCCCAGCTCGACTCAGCTCGGCAGCCAAAGTTCTCTACTTCGGCCTGAGTCATCGACTACTTGGAAGCAGACCAAATGACGAGGTACTTCGCCAAAAAAATGGCCATCAACTAAAAATCCATTCATCAAGTATATTGTTTTATACTTTTAATTTTTAAATAATTAATAATTATTTATATTTTGGGTTAAACTATGATATGGCAAATATATATTTGCAAAATTTTTGACCAATCAGAAAGTATCATAAAGTGGTAGCCAATCAGGTGCTATTTACCAAAAATCATGGATGGATTTTGATTGATCATAATTCTTACGATACCATATGTTTCCCACATCATAGATTTTCCCTTATATTTTATATCTATGTTTAATAATTTTTTTAAAAAAACAAAAATAATAATAATTAATTTCAGCTAGGGTTGTTCATCAAACTGATGAAACAGACCAACCTGACCAATTTGAACCGAGTTGGTCGGTTTTCTAGTATTTCTGGTTATCTTTGGTTCAACAATTTCCCAACCTGATCAAGTTGGATCAGTTTTTCTTTGGCCATTTGTAAATCAACCAAAATTAAACGACTTGGCCATATCTATCTATCTATCTATATAATTTATGATATATATATATATATATATATGAAAAATTAAACTTGTGATATAAAATATTATGCATTTTTTAATAATGTCACTGTAATTTTTTAAATTTAAATCTTTTGAACCGACCGACCGAAAAAAAAGGCCCAAACTAATATAACCCAAATTGTTTGGTTTTCACTAATGGTCAGCCAGGTTCGGGTGACCAACTCTCCAACCTGACTAGGTTGATTTGGTTGGCCAAACAGCCAACAACCAAATAGAACCAACCCATGAACAACCCTAATTTTAGCTAAATTAATAGTCTAATATGTTTCTATTAAATAATAATAGTTTAATCTCCAATAATTATTGAAAATTTATTGTGAACATACACAATTATTGAAAATATATTGATAATGAAAATATAATAATTATAAAAATACAATAAATACTAAAATATATATTAAATTAGTCAATAAATAGTGTAATATCAAATAATAGTCTAATCTCTAATAAATATTGATAAATAAATTATAAAAAATACAATAATAAAATAAGTACAATAAATTAAATTTAAAAAGTTAAACAACAATAGTTTAATCTCCAATAATTATTGAAAATATATTTACCACAAAAAAAAAATAATTAATTACAATATAATATATTAATTTTAGTATATAATAAATATAGATTATGACTTTAAAATTATTATTAATAAATATTAATTTTTTGAGAGTTATTTTCTAGAATTGTTAATTAATATAAGTGAAATTAGTTATTTACAATATTATTTAGTTATTCAAATAATCTCATTATTTAAGCATGAAAATACCAATTATTTATTGAATTTAATAATCCATAAAATTATAATGTATACTGTTATTACATAATTTCGTTATTAATTTTGTAAACTATTAAATTATTATTAATTTGAATATTGTGTTATAATTATTTTTCTAGTTTTAAAAGAAATTTAAATTTATTACACAATTTCATTATTTTAATTGTTTAAAATCTAGTTATGTTATATTTTGTTAGTTAAATACTTAGTTACTTAAAAATTTAAATAATATATAAAACATTTAGAATTTTTCATTATTTGAATTTTATTTCTATTAAAGTTATTACATAATATTAAATATTTTGTTATATAATCATTTAGCTATTTTTAATATTTTGTTATTTAAGATATTTAGTTCTTGAAATATTTAAATAATATTCTTTTACTGTTAAATTTTTATTATTTGAATAATCCAAAAAACCTTAATTTATATTGTTAGTACATAATTTCATGATGTATTTTGTAAAAATATAAAATTATTAATAGTATGAATATTATAAAATGGATTATAATTATTTTTTTATGTTTTTAATAATTATTTTAAAGTTATTATATAATTTTTTTGAACATCTAAATTATTTTTAAATTTTTTATTCAAATTTTGTTTAGATAAATATAGATAAAAAGATGTGTGTGTGTGTTTGGNGGGGAGGGGGGAAGGGATAAATAGGAATTAGAGATAATTTAAGAGAAAGTGGGGGATAATGGGGGAGGTAGTTTAGGAGAAATTTTAGGGGATAATATTATTTAGGTTATGTAGGAGTGAGCAAGAAAAACAAAAAAATTGATTAACTGAACCGGTTGGTTTGGTATTTTAAAAAACCGAAGGTATCAAATCGATTTCGAGTAACCAAAATAGAAACCAGTGGTTAACCAAACTGACCGATATACATATATTTATACTAGTTCAGTTACTGATTTTCCGATAACCCTGGTTCGGTTCCAAAAATAAGCCCATGGTTTGATTAAAATCATGATCACCCCTAATTTGGGAACGTGAGAGAGAGAGAGAGAGAGAGAGAGCAATTTTCTCCAACCAATGATGCACTCCTTCACCGTGTAAAAGTAGCAAAATACAGAATCAATGAGCTTAATTGCTTGACATGGTTAATTAAGGTTGTGTTTGGTTGCAGTGTAAATTTAAGGGGTAAACTTTTATGGTGCAAAACAAGTGCACTTGTATTGACTAATAAATTATAATTGGTCTTTGACGTGTCTAGTTACAGATGTGTAAAATGGCCATGCATGTGAGACCACACGTTTAATGGGATGCTTGCAACGTAAGTGTGCAAATCGGGTTGGCCCGAGTTAGAATTTATACTGCTTGAGGCTTGTGCATATGGGTTGGGCCTATTCAACTTTTGACAAAATCCCAACCCAAGCCCAGCCAAGTTGTATACCTAATTACCTATTGTTATGAGTAAGGATTGGCTGAATTTAACAGTTATTTTATGGGCTAGGAGATCAATCATTCTGCTCCGTGCCAGTTAATTATAAAGTGTGTATGGTTTTAGACCACTGAAATGGTGTTTGCTTTTATTATCGTTTATTTGAAAAAGTATTTCTTTTAATAGAATTTGAAATGTTGTTTGGTTAAATTATTTATCAAATAAACGTTTTTCTCAGATAATGTAAAAGCTTATTTGTTGGGAGAAACATTTTTTTGATGTTTCCAACGGCCAACACCGAGGTATTTTTCACTATTTAATTTATGTGGCGCCTAATGATTCCTAGCTGTCAAAATACGCATAAAAATAATTTTCAATAAATTTTTTCATTTTTCAAGTGATATATTGTACAAAATGTTTATTGACTCAATCAAACTAAACCGCCTCAATCTCTCACTTGCAATTATGACTGTCATTATGCAGCAAAACAATTGGTGTCACAGCCCGTAAAACAGCAATTCAGCTAATCCAATCTCCAGGGCAGATTCAGTCCTCACAAAATTGTGCTCTATCTTTTTATTCATCGAGAGGTATTCCAAATGCATGACTAAAAGAATTGTAAGAATAATGTAAGCACAATTTTGTGAGGACCAAATCTGATTTCCATTACACTATGACAAATGCAGCAGATATGTTCTCTGTCACATGTGGTGCTCATAGGAGCGCAATATCAGGCAGTAGATCTAATCCAAGCTTTTACACGTTGTGTTTGGCTTGGGCTTAATTGCTTAAAGAATCAAACTTTTTGTGTTTTTTGGGTTGGACGTAGGATTTGGGTTGAGGCCTTAGGTAACCTGAGCCCAGCCCAAGCTTTGCCTGGCCAAACCTTGGCCCATTTGCATATGTAAATGTATTATTATATAAGATATATAAATTTTGGAAGCTTTTGTATCGTGGTTACTAACCCATCACGTTCTAATGTGTGGTAATATATTATATATAAACAGTACAAGATATATCAAAACCAAAATAACTGTTACATTAGAACAATTAATATATTTTTGCTAATGTAGGAGATTCAGATTGTGCAATTTGGTTATAAACATTGACTATTGGGTAGAGAGAGATTTAAGAATGTTCTTATTAGAGAYGGTAATGATCAATTTTAGAGAAAATTAAGACTTAAGAGAGTTTTATTATGCTTTTTATATTTTTAATAATTAAAAATAAATAAACACGTATAAGAAATGAGAGGAGGAAGAGGTTTGTGTGAGCATTGAGGTGAGAGGACTCCTGTCCCCCCTCTTTCCACTATATAATATAGATATAGATGAAAACACACCCTAAAGGTTGGCGGGTTTGGTGAAGACGGTCAGCTCCGAAAGTTTCAGAACAATTGAGGAGAGAGGAGAGATAGAGAGTGAACTGTGAAGGAAATTTCAAAGAGAGAAAAATGATGGGAGAGAAAGAAAGAGGGGAGAAGGAACTTCTGTATTTGCATCTTGGGTCCCCATTTGTATTATTTCTCCTTTCATTGATATTTCAGAATGTTCTTAGTGTTAAGTTGGTGAAAATGGTTCTAACCAGGTGATGTGGTTTGTTGTCTCAAGTTGTATGTCTGGCCCGGTTTGAGTTATGCACTTACACACCCTTTTCATTAATTGTTTTGATGGAAAACAGAGATATTTTTAAAGTATTTAAAAATTAAAATCCTGTATTTTTTCCAATGCAACATTTTATTTTGGTGAAGACTTATTGAATTAGCTGTAAGAGTGGATTCACTTCGTTGAAGTTGGATTCATCATTCACTCCATATGCACATTCAAAATAAAGAGCATAGTCATAATTTCAATGTCTCCGTTAACAGGATAATTAACAGAAGGGGTGCTTTTGCAAAGGTCAAAGTACAAGGGAAGTTTTAAGTATTTGTCCGACAACAAAGGGAAGGTTTAAGTAAATTTTCCAAAGCCCATTAGACAAAGACGCTTCAGAATGGTGAACAAAGGGGTACATGGAAATTCTTAATTTAGCTTCAGTAGTTAGTTTCATCTGAGCAGTGGTTAGTGAAATTTATTTGATAGTTCTGGAAGGTAGGTTAGACCTTGGTTTTACAGTTATGGATAGCTTGTCTGCCATGCTCCATACCTGGTTTCAGTCCGAATCATGTTTCATTACCTCCTCTGTATATGCTGTGAATCTATGTTGTAGGATGACCCATTCTCTCTCTCTCTCTAGATTTGTTCCATTTCACATTGACCATTTGATCAATTCAATGGACATGATCACTGAATAGAAGGCCCAACACCTCTGAAAGGTTCTGAGGCAAGCTGATGATGTCTTTCTTACTTGCATACCTTCTTTTCTCAAGTACTAGATTGTTACCAGTGACTCTTAATGCTACTTCTTCAGTTCCCTTCTGGTTTAAGTCATGTGGACTTGAGTGCTTATTACTTGAATGAAGGGTACCTGGTAGAGCTCTCCAAGTCATCTCAATTACATTGTTATCAAACTGGTACAGTCAACCCTTATGTAGTATTCACTATTTTGTTATTTAATACTAAAATTTTATTTTAAAGAACCAATCCCTTTGCAATAAGGCAAACCTATTAACCTATAAATTAAGGGCCCTTTTATTTTTTTTGGATTTTGGTTCCTATTAACTGAGATATCCATGTTTTTTTTTTTTTCAGATTTATGTGGGTTCATGAAAAATTTATTTTCTCCATGTATCACTAAAATGATAATAAGTAACTTTCCCATGTGGAGAGAAAGTTGACAACACTTGATGGAACAAAATTGTCCCTTTCAATATTGGCTTGTTATGGCTAAATAGCCAATGTCTTATTTACCCGAAAAATAAAAGAACATGGATAAATGCACTTACCTAGATAGATAACATCAAGCAAACAAAGGCTAAAAAATATCTTGCTTAATATTTATTTTCTAGTATATTAGTTGGTTATTCAAATCCCGATTCATAGTAACATGCTCAATATTCAAATTTCAAGGGTCTAACACTCTTAACTCACAATTTTTTGTTTTGTCAGTTCGATAATTCACAAATGAATCTAATAAAACCAGTATTAATGTCTATTTAAAGCCATTAAAAGGACCTAATTCTTAGTATTTAATGCATCATCTACTCTAAAAATATATAGCTGATAAGTTCTGTTTTTGCTAAAGAAAAAATTAATCTAGAGGCTCTAATAAAATGATGCTCAGTGCTGTATATCTAGTTATAGGTAATTATTACTTGTGATGGGTGGCAGATGAGGTAGGGCCTGAATGAATATCGTCCTTAAATAATTAGTCTTTGTTCTGCTCTAAAATTCAAAACCACTCTGATGGAGGGCAATGGACCATATTGGATGATTCATGCAATGTGAATGTTTTTTGAAGAGTTCTTCCCTCTCACTTTTCCAAACTTGGCATTAAGTCAACTCCATATTCTTCCTTTGTATGAAATGAATTAAATAAAGGTGACATGAAAAGACTAAAATATGAGGAAAAAGTCTTGAATAACTTGATTGGCAACCAATTCATGCACCACTTAGCTTTATTTCTTAGTGGATACATGAGGCTGAGAAGGCATCGATGATGGGACCATTTGAATCTCTTTCTAACATGGTCCCTTCCCCATCATTAAAATAGTGAAGAACCATCCCATTGAGGTCCTTAATTTCTTACTAGGCAACATGGGAGGGTGATAGAGGGATTTGATGTGTTGATTCAGAGCTCTCCCGTTTGGTTCGTGGGAATTAGAATTGAAATGGGCTATTTTGATTTTAACTGTTTGCTTGGATGGATTCAGAATCCTTTTCTCATTCTTTGTGGAATGACATTTTCCATTTGAAGGAATGGCCGTTCCCTTTTTCTCCCTTGGGAATAAAATCCCATTTCAGATTATTTAAACTCCCATTACAA
Source organism: Nelumbo nucifera (assembly GCF_000365185.1). The sequence goes on along the minus strand of NW_010729105.1, from coordinate 3,147,533 downwards.
TTTCAGTTTGAACCAAACAAACTATGAAAACCAAATGAACCCTAAGATACATAAAAACCATGTCAAAGTAATCTTTGTATTTAGGACCCTGAAAATCGATACATATCGTACAATAATACGCTATAACATGTATCAATACTTTAAATCTTGACTCCAGGCATAAATAGGCCTGAGATATGGACCAAGGTTGAGGCCCATGACCCCATTTGGCCAAGCCCTTAATCAGTTTAGATCAACAAAAGGACTAGATAGTATCATGGATATCCAAAATTCAAACAAGGAAGCAAGAGGGAGGATCTTCCTATATCTCATTTTAAGTGGGTTCTGAAATTTTGTCAAGAGATGAAGATAACTTTGGCTGTTGTCTTGGTAGTTCTAAGAGAGATTGTGCTTTAGTGCCTGTATCTGACTCATCCCCACAAACTTGTACTCATTCATGTCTACATTTGCAAGAATGCTTTTCTGTTGCACCAGCCAAAAGGATGCTTGACAAGGCAGAATAATACCTTTCAATTTTCCTCAGTTTGACTAGCATCATCCTGCAACACGTGTGATTCATGGAAAGTTGGTCGTTGGGTGCATAGTCACTTAGCTTGTTGGGTTCCTATGAGCCATCCACTAAGCATGAGTAGTAGTCGTAGCTAGAATGGTGGGCCTCACATCCTCCCCATTTCCCCCTTCATCACTCATCTTCATGGCTCCCATTTGGGTATGAAAACCAACCATCATTTCCTTCTTTTTGAAGCCTTGTCTTTTTTTCTAGCAAGAGTTTAGGGTTACAACAGAAACCAAACAAGAGAAAATGGGGGTCCTCTTATTTTCTGTTAAATGGGTGACAAGGGGCATAAGAAGCTCTGGCCAAAGGTAGTAACCACATTATTCTGTTTTGTTGTGTCTGCAACTCTTGCTTTCTTCTTGGAATTTGGCCTTTCTTAACTGGCCTTGCAGGGCTTGTTTGGTTTCAACACTAACTCTACTTGGTAGAGGGTCCATCTGAATCTACTCTACAAATAACTTGTGACAAAACAAGCTTAAATAAGCAACTTATATAAAATATCTTGGAAATAAGCTTAAATAAACCAGTCTTTTTCTTTTTAAAAAATCAGTCTAAGGAACTTACTTATAACTGGTGATAAGTTACTTATGTGACTTTTTTATAACTTGCTAATTTACATAAACCTACTGATCAACCAAACATCACCTTAAGAACTAAACACTGTAATAAGAGAAGGAATATCCACAAGACAACAACCCAAGGCGAGTAACATGTTGGAAGGCAGCCTAAATGACTGCACATAATGACTTATTGATTTTTCTTTTTGTGAATAAGCCATTAAGTAGGTTGTGAGCTCCCTAATAGCTGATGGAATGTTGGGTTGTTGAGTCATGACCAAATAGTCTCCAAGTTGTAAACTTTTAGTATATGTTTGGCATCGATGTTGCAGATACAGAAAATGGTGCTATTGATGTGTGGGTTAGAAGCATCATTTTCTGAGAAAACGGTGTCTTTTTTTGTTAGGAAATGTTGTTGCCAGGTAGGACGTTTCCTGGAGCAACAACAACATTTTTTGTTTGGTACCAATGCTCCAGGAAACGTTTTCAGCACTGGTACCTATTATCCAGTGCCACGTCATGTCCCAATCACTGCCACCTCATGTCCCTATTGGCAGCAACGAGCTACAGCTCCAAGCCATGCCTCCTTGATTTCCAAGGCATGACTTGAAGTACCGTTTTTTATGAAAAAATGGTTCCAAACAAATAGGTGTTTCCTGAAGCACCATTTTTTCCAATATGGCGCTGATGTATTGCCGTTTTCTGGAGGAACGACATCTATGCCAAACAGATGCTTAGTAATTGACTGCCTTTTCGAGTATGCACCTAAATATATATTCCATTATATAATTATTTATCCACTAAAAGACAAAGTAGTAAATCATTCAATTCAGCCATTTCAGCCATCATCAAGTAACCCCTAAGAGCAGCCACCATCCTCAAAAAAAAAAAAAAGATAAAAAAGAAAAGAAAAAAAAAGAAAGAAAAGATAAGAAATTTTGGTGCCCCCACCCCACCCCACACACACATACACAGAGTTATGAGAGGGGAATGATCAAAACAAAGAAAATTTGGAAAATTTTGGTGATTGTTTTTATTAAAGTTTGAAACTTGATTCATCATTCAGTAGGGTTTTGTTCAATGGCCATGTCAACCCCGACATAGTTAAAAAAAGTTGCATTCCATTGTTGGGGATCCAAGCAACCCTGATAAAAGAGCCTTTTGGTAGGCCATCTAATTACTAATGGTCATGGTCAGAAGAACATCTATTTTCATGCTGGGAGAAGTGAAGATAGTCATGATTCTGCATCTATATTTTCCTCAAACTTGGCCATGAATGTTTCAGGCTTAGCTAACTTCTTGTCTGTATTTTTAGTTGTGGAGTGAAAAATAAATTAAAGATTAATGCAAATAAATTGAAATATAGAAATAATAAAAGCATTCTTTGCAATTCTGAAAACAGATATATACATAAAAATAAAAGTTTGGGCATGGGATGACTCCATTAGAGTCATTCCAAAAGATCAATTGGGCCATTAATAAAAGAATATTGGGCAATAAAGAAGCTTAAGAAAAAAAGAAACAAAGGAAGAAACATGAGATCCTTCATAAATTGTGTTGCTTGGTATCGAAAATTGAAAAAGCAAAAGGGAAGGAAGGGATTTTTGAGAATTTCCATAGGAAAAGATGAAGAAAACAGAACATGATAGGAAACAACTTTAAATTGAGGGATATAAAACATAGAGATTTAGGCAGACAAATTGAGTATGGTGGACCCATTAGAATCACAATGACTCTATCAGGGCCATTATTTTCAGAAAACTCAGATTTGAAAAGATTATATAATTTTTAGGAAAAATATAAAAAAGAAATTTTGGTGGAGTTTTTTTCTTTAAAGTCACAATTTTTTTATATTTCAAGTAAAAGTTGGTATTATATTTACTTATAAAATGATAAAAATAATATTTTCTAAGAATTTTAGGACAATTTCCACTTGGTTTTGAAAGAAAGAACAAAAACTTATAAAATTTTTGTAGGGTTTCTCCTTAGAAATATACTATTTTATCATACTTCAAGTGAAAATTTTAGAATTATTATTGTCTATTAGAAAAAAGGCAAAGTAAAATTCTAAAATTTCTATTACAAAAAAGGCAAAGTAAAATTCTAAAATTTTTCGTTCTTCTAAGAAGAATTCGAAAAAAATAAACTTTCTTTTAGCCAATTTTAAAATTTTAGCACTTAATTTCCTATAATATTTTATTTGGGTTCAACTATGATATGGGAAAGATACGATATCTGAAAAATTTTTGACCAATCAATTGGTATCATAAACATGATAGCCAATCAGGGGATATTTATCAAAATCCATGCATGGGTGAGTTTTGCTTGGTCAAAACTCTTCCAATACCATGTCTTTCCCACATCATAGATTTTCCTTTTTTTGTTATATATAATTAATAAATAAGTAAAATAACATAAACAAACAACAATTTTTTCAATCATTTGATTAAGACATGTACAAAACACAAATTATCAATTTCACATAAAATTCAAAATATTAATTATTAAATTTAACACCTAATACATAAAATCCATATGCTTTCCAATAATATACAAGTCAGGATGGATCGGATTTGACCTAATACTGTTATACCCATACAGACTGTACAATCCCAAAACCCATCCTTTCCCCCAAATCCATCATTCAAATAAGAAAAAAAAAACACCCCGTCAGAATGGATTCCCACCGGATAAGGTAGAAATTGCCATCCGTATGGCCAACCCATTTACTTGAACAGTATCCACTTTCCTTTTGGGTTTGGGTCCTAGCCTGGACAATCTTTTCAACTCAACCGGGATCCGGCCCCTAGTCCAACCCTAGTTTTCACAGAATAACATGCCTAACCCGTTCGATATGATCCATCCTGCTTCATCATGTGTCGGGTCTTGGAGATTTTCAAGCCTGAATCCGATTCTTGGTTTGACACTAGATCTCTTCGGACGGCCTTGGGTTTGGGGACAAAAGGATTAAAGGTCTGTACTCTAAACCTTAACAAATGGCCACGTGTTAAGCACTCATAAACTAAGGAACTACCACGAATTCTACGAAAGATGGGCAAATCTAGGGTCTAAACCCCAAACATTCGCAGCAAAATCACAGTTGAAATCATATTTTAAGCTTATTCCGGTGTTCTCCATGATATAAATCCTTCAGTTAGGAGGATGCTCTGAATGTGAGGCTCCTACTAAAGAGCCCCAACACACACTTAATAAGCAGTGTTTGGCAAAACGGTGCCATGTAGGCATCATGTTAGAAAAAGCGATGTTTCAAAAAACGGTTTTTTGTTTGGTATCATTTTTTAAAAAAAATGTTGTTTCAGATAAGGATGTAAATCAATTGGATCAGATTTGAATAAGGGTATATCCGAGTCCAATCCGATATTGTTCATGTCAGATTCAATCCGATCTGATAGGACTTAATTTGAATTCGAATCTTATCGGTAAGTCGGATCTTATGTTCTTTAAAAATTAATAAATTATTAAAAGAAAAATAAAATATACTAATTTAAATAAAGTAAAAACAAAAAATATAAGTATTTTTTTTTAATTATTTTCATCATATATATACATGTTTTTTATAAAAAATAAATAATATAACAAATTTAAAAAAATATAATATAAAAATATATTTATAAATAAATAACATATCTATGTATTATATATTTATAAATTATAATATATATCGGATTGGATAGAGGGGTGATTCGAATTCGACCAAATAGGACCGAATCTCGGATCGGAACGGATCATGTTCTGATCGATTTGCACCCCTAACTTTAGACCATGCCTTAGAAATCAAGAAAGTATGGTTTGAAATAATATCAAATTCAATATTTTCTCAGAAAGCAACTCGTTGCTAACAGCGGTGCAATGAAAACAATTGTACAACACTAATACCAAATAAAACCGATGCTATTTTCCTAAAAAACAGAAAATTGTGCTGTGTTCCCAGCACCGATGCCAAACACCTACCTACGACGGGTCTCATGTCAAGCCACTTGTTCAGTGACCACTAATGGTATTAGCAATTAATTGACATATAGAATAGTACTTCCAGCCATGAAAGAAATTAAATTTTAAAAAATAAATTTAGGGTTTTCTATTCTATACTTTTTTATTAAATTTCACTGTTTTTATTTTTTATCCGGGTTTGGAATTTTGCTCCCCATTTAACTTTTTTTTTTCTTTATATTTGATGAAATATTATTAATTCATTTATTGCCACGTGGTCAATCTTAAAAAAAAAAAAAACACTTTGGAGCATGCTTGAAGAGATTTTGTTGTCTTAAGATAATATTATTGTTGCTTTATTGAAATTGTGTCCAAAAGATCATTTGACTGGCAAGGAAGTGAACAAAATTGACATTGAAAGAGGAGCAGAGATAGCAACCATGAAAGCTACTCTTTTGTCAACCGAAGCTTACAAAATTAAAGTGTAACAAATAGGGACCCACTCAACAGTGTTTCCACTCTAAAGAAATCCCAGTGGGGTTGACTTTGTTGGGATCAAGAATTTTCTGTATTGCTATATCATGTGTGACTCCACCAGTCCATCCATCTGATCCATTCATCTAGTGGCTTCACGGCCTTCAACTGCCGAGATTGAAGAGCCTTGAGTGGGCCCAAAAGTTGATGAATCATACGACCGGTTTAGTTTTTGTGTGAAATGGGTTAGATATAATTTAGGTGGTGGGCTACATGAATCATTGGGCGGTTGAGGTGTACATGGGAGGTAAACGATAGGTGACGTGGCTTGACAGTTTGATCTTGATGGTGCACCGGCCCGCTGAGCATGGGGGGGCCCATCATGGAGGCCATGCATGCATTTCCATGCCTCCAGTACACCGGCCCACTTCTGACTTTATTATTATTATTTATTCGAGTACAGGAATAACCATTAATTTAACTCAGGCCATTCGATTGGCATCTTGAAGGCCAAAAATGGAAGTTTTGATGTCCGATTCTTAAAGGCCTGTTTGTAGAATTTCAGCTTTCAGGGAAGGGATCGTGAATCTCTTCTAGTCAAATATTTCGGATAGAACATAGCATGTTAATGGAGCGGGTCAGTGATAATCGGGTTTGCATCCATTCTTATCGGCTTTCGATTTGTAACGGATGAGTCAAAGGGATTTATTCAAATAAGAAACAAAAAGATAATGCTGAAAAAATAATTATAATTATCTTTTGAAGCTAATTAAATTAAAATAAGCTCAAAATGATACAGATTAGAAATTTAGAGGGTATGACGCCCTATCAAACATTTTAAATCAACACTTCTGAGAATCGGATTAAAAAAAAACCCATGATTCCAATTTGTCAATATCAATCCAGTCTGATCGAATTTGTATCGATGCCCACATCACATCTCAATCATATATTAGGAGTATTTCCGAATGATAAATACAAAAGATGTTTTCAGCTGTGTTGTGGGGTGCCGATCCAAGTCTGACAATTCTGGTTCAGATCCCTACTGGATCCGGATTTGGACCCTATGTTCTATATGATATTTGGGTAACCATGGGCACAAGCTGGACCTCAACCACTCCATGAAGTGGGATGTCTGAACTTGAATATTTTTAGTGCTGAGGAAAACTATGATATTAATATTTAATATTACGAATATCTCCTTTTTTAAATTGTACTAGAATGCAGTTGCAGTAAAATAATGTAATGTGTAATAAATGAAAAAAATATTTTTTCAATAAACAAATATTTGAATGATGTCAATGTCTGTATTTTGAAAATAGAGGGAATATAGATTATAGGATTTTGTTTCCAACCAAAGGCATTCTTCCTAAATATTCTATCTTGATGAACCCGATCGAATTTTCAAAATAATTAATTTATCTTATTATTAATCAATTATTTTCTTATATGGCTAAAACGATTCCTAACAATTGCAAAAATTAATTGAATTGAAGTTAGACCTGGCAATTGGGTTGGGTGGGTCGAGTTCGGGTTGGGTGAAGGTACTTCGGATTGATTTTGGGTCGGGTTGAATTTCGGGTTGGGTTGTCAAATGCTAGACCCTAACCCTAAATGTTCGGGTTAGGGTTGACCCATGGTTCAATTTGGGTCATCCCAAAAAATAATTGAAATTTAAAAAAATAAAGAAAAATTATATGAAAAGTGTCACAATTAAAATAATTAACCTTAAAATTCCAAATATAAAATAAAAAACTTGAACATTTAACAATTTAAAGAGTAAACAATAAAAATTAAAGACTAAATAGAAAAATTAAAAAGTGAAAACTTCTAACAATGCATAAATAATCTCGATTAGACTCGACAATCGAGTCAACGGGTTGACCCTTGACCCAACCCAACCCAACCTAGTTTTTTTGGGTCCGACTGAATTCCGGGTTGGGTTGTCAAATACTAGACCCTAACCCTAAATGTTCGGGTTAGGGTTGACCCATGGGTCAATTCGGGTCATCCCAAAAAATAATTGAAATTTAAAAAATAAAGAAAAATTACATGAAAAGTGTCAAAATTAAAATAATTAACCTTAAAATTCTAAATATAAAATAAAAAACTTGAACATTTAACAATTTAAAGAGTAAACAATAAAAATTAAAGACTAAATAGAAAAATTAAAGAGTGAAAACTTCTAACAATGCATAAAAAATTCCAATTGGACTTGACAATCGAGTCAATGGATTGACCCATGACCCAACCCAACCCAACCCAGTTTTTTCGGGTCGGGTCAAGTCGGGAAGTTTTCACATTCGGGTAGCTAAATATGAGACTCTAACCCTGTTTTTTCGGTTTGGGTTGGGTCGGGTTCGCAGGTTGGATCAACTTTTTGCCATGTCTAATTGAAGCTATAACATCATCATTCGCTAGTATTGAAAAGAGTTGCAAGATTTGAATCACAATTTGTAAACAAATGGTTGGAATTCCAAGTGATACATTCTCAAATAGCCAAGCTAATGTCAAGAGGATAAGTGGGGATGAGTTATGTTTAATTCATTGAACCCATAACCCTAATCGTGCTACCTGATTCTGATTCCCAAACTGCTTGGCTCACCAAATCCTCTTTAGATATTAACAAAGATCTGAAGTTTTCTTTTGTTTTTTTTTTGGTAAATTGACCACCCTTAAAGTTTCTGGTTGTTGTTGAATCCCCTGAAGTTTGGTAATTGTAATCACCTCCTTTAAACTTTTTGACTTATTTGAAAGTAGGCTTTTTTGTTAGTCCTCTAAAAAAATGCGTAAAATGTCTAAAATATCCATACAGTTACTTTTGACCAAAATGTTTATGTTCCAAATTTTATCTTCTTATGATTCACTAGCCCAAACTCTTCCAATTTCTTTTCTGAAATTGATTTATTTTCAAATTCACCATTCATATCAATCACTCAAAGGTAAAGCTGCAAATTTAAATTCTCTCTCTCTCTCTCTCTTTTTTGTTGTTGTTTATAAGGTTTGTATTGTTTTTTCTTTAGAAACCAGCCTCAATAGTAATTGCATGAGTATTTTGAATAATTTAGTGCCTCTTGTTAGAGGATGCTAAGAGAGGAGAAAAAGAATCTACCTACAACTGTGTCAAAAAGTTCAAGAAAAATGATTGCAATTACCATACTTCAAGGGAAATTTCAGCAATTTACCTTACAGGGGATGGTATTTATATTTTTACTACAGTTGTAAATAATGACAGGTCGAAAAACCTATCACATACAAGGGGGATACCATAGCATAGGTGAAGGTTAGAGATAATACACTCAGAAAATATTACATGAATCAAACAATAAATATATCATGTTTTTAATTCTTATCTGATTCATGAAGCTAGGGATAATTCAATCATTCTCCATACTCACACCCCCAACAGTGGTGAAGACAGGATTGAATACCAAATCTCCACTGCAACCATCCAAAAACCTAACAATGATATCAATGATATATGTTGGCACCTTCCAAAGGTGTGAAGCTTGGAATATATATATATATATATATATATTCGATTAACATGAGAGGAAGTCAAAATTGGTATCAAATTGAAAGAGCAAATTTCCAAAGAAACTTTTAAGTCATGGCCCAACCCAATTCATCAACACGTTTCTTCTTCTTGTCCTCTACTTTTTTGATTTAAAAAAAAAAAAAAAATTCTGAACGCTACGAAAAGAAAGCCTGTTTGGATGGAGACAGGTTTATTTTATTGTTAGAATGGTTTTGGTATAATGTCATGGAGCACGAGTGTTTGTCTTCATATTCAGATTGCGTGGGCTCTATGTTATTTTTATCATAACCTTTTTTCAAGTGGAATCCAAATCTCTCTCTCTCTCTTATCTTTTGAGATTTTTCATTTTTCTTTGTTGTTGTTTCGTGGGTTTTATCTTAGAAACAAAAGTACAGGATAATCCATTTTACTCTTGAAAATGAGATTGAGGTTTTGTAGATAAAGGCTATTAAGAGAAGAAGGTAGTATTTTTCAACGTGAATTTCAAAACTAAATCAAAATTATTTGGTTTCGGAAACAGAATTGATTCTTTACACAAAATATGCTCTAGGTTGCATATTGGTTTTGTGTTTCCAAGAGTGAAAATACAGAAAAAGAGTTCTTCAGTTAAAATTAATTTTAGTTCAAAAAATATGTTTTTTATTTGGTGATTTGGTATCATGTCTCATAAATCATATAATATTTGTATTTCAAAATTTGCTTTTATTCTAAGAACCATTATTTTGATGATTTCAAATACATGGATTTTTTCTTTGAAACAAAATAAACTCGTTTTTGCTTCTCATTAAAAAATAAATACAGATTAAGCGTTGAAATTTAAGAAACAAACTTGTTTTTTTTTTTTTTTTTCCCCTATGTCTCAGTTTGGAAGGAGTACAAAGGCAAATATGTAGAGTGCAAAACCTTATATTTTGTATTATTTTATATGTATTTGCACTATACATATTTGCAAGTAGGGCAGCGCAAATTCGGAGATCCCTATTTTCTGTGGGGATGGGGATGGGGTTGGGATTTGTAGCCTTGATGGGGTTTGGGGCAGAGATGGAGGCATTTGAGTTTGGGATTAGAGACAGGGAATGCAAAACCCAACACCGCCCCACCCTACCCTGTTGCCATATCTACATACAACAACTTTCCCCAATCTATGTATTTAAGTTAAATCCTTAAACAATGATAAAATCTTTGTTGTCCACATTTAATAGCCTAGGCTGTCAATTAAAATAAATCATAAAAATATGATCAATTAAACTAATTTAATAATTAATTAATGAATAATTTACTAATTATTTTGTTATTAATTTAATAAATAAATAGAATTAAAAATAATTAATTATAAAATAAAATTTATTAAATAGTTCATAACAAATATTAAAATATTAAATAAAAATTAAATGTGTTATTAATTAATAAAATACTAATAATTAAATAAAAATATTAGTAATTACCTAATTAAATTTTCCTTCACAACTAAATAATGGAATGTGAAAAATTTCTATCCTTTCCTTTTTCATCCCATCCTTTCGCATCCCACCAAAATCTTCCCTCAAACTAAATGTAGCTTTAAGTAACCAAACTTTATTTGTGACAGAGAACAAAGAATAAAATGTTGGCATAGGAACATAGTATTAAAATCCCAAATTACAAAACAACTCTCAATTACAAATGGAAGTTTGAAAACGTAGGTACCACTACCCTAAACTATAGGGTGGTTATCTCTAATTTACCCCATTTTGGGGTATTAGTATAGATGCAGTTCGATGCCTCTTAACGTTGAATGCTGAAAAGCATTCATGCGTTTTCAGAGCCAATAAGAGGGTTCAGTTTCATTTCTCACTTCAGCCTTAAATGTCATATCAGTCCTTCATTTCCACCAGCTTTACTGCTTTGTTTTCCAAAAATTACCCCCAAAAGCTGATTCCTTTCACATATACTACGATTTGAAAAACCTATATAATAATAATAAATATTTAAGGTATTACTATTATTTATTTCTATGTATTATTTCATTATTTTACTATCTCATAATTTTATTTTATTATCCATTAAATTATTTGACAATTTATTGTTTTAATTAAATAAAAATTAAAAAGTAATTAACTAATAATAAACCTTAATTCATAATAAATATTTTTATTATTTATTATCTAGTAATAAATTATTGTTTTAATAATTTATTATTTAATTATCTATTTAATAATTTAATATTAATTATTAAGAAGTAATGAATGAATGGATTATTAATTATCAAATAATTACTAAAAAACTGATTATTTAAATTAATAAAAAATAGTTATTAAAAATTAATTAGTTAATAAATAACTATTCTAATTTAAAATTAATTAATTAATTAATTAATATTGTTAATTGTTATCCGATTAATTTATATAACAAATTAACAATTAATCATAATTAATTAGCAATTATTAAAAAAAATGATTATTTAAAATTTGAATGAATTCATAATAAATTATTAAATATTTTTTGAATACATTATTTAATTAATGCTTAAATATATCTTAAAATAGTTAGGTAATAATTATTAACAGTTATACTAAAAAAGAATGAATTAATATTTGTGTAATTATTTATTAATCAATTAATAACTAGTCAAATTTTAAAATATTTAATTATTTACTATTTTTATCAAATCCATTATTTATAATTTTTTATATTCATTGTTAAATAATTAAACTAGCATTCTATTATCCAAGGTTAAAATGGTCAATTGTCACTTTTTAGAGTTCAGCATTCAGATTTCATAACAACATTCCCTATACTCAGACTTCAGAGCTAAGAAAAGTTTACCAACACCCGCAATCTGATGGCCCAAAATATGGAATTACTTTTGACTTATATTAGTTGTTCAAAACAAAACTTACTTATTCTTTTGGTCGTAAGAAGCATGCTATTCTTTGTCAATTGAATAACCTTTAGTGTTTTAGATAACACTGATTTGAAGAATGTTTCAGTCACAAGCTTTTTCGTTGAGGATGTCAACATCTTTCTTTTCATGTCAACCATCAAGTCATTATCATCCCTTCTCTGTGCGCATTAAGTCGGATTCAGACCATTTACAACCACAAGTAAAACAATTTTATTATTTGTATCTCCCACCTCCTTATATTTGAAAAAACGAGAGAGCCACTTGCACACATATATATATATATATATATATTTATCATAAAGGTGGCCTATATATATATACTCTTAATTATTACTCTAAATCTAAAGTACATGATAATTGATAAAGACAAAATCACCCCCCATGTTTTGACTTTTGACACCACCAATCAGTGGTCTTTTTTATCTTTCTCCCCTACATTAGGAATATTAACCAAAAGGGAAAATTCTCAATAACTACTTTGGTTCGACTGATAATTTGGTCCCGCCACTAATATCTCCTTAAGTGGCATGTAAAAAGACATAAATTTCTTTTCCAGTTTTCTTTTTTATCAATCATCTGTGAGTAACATCATGGCGACCACTGGTTCATTACTTTTCTGGTTAACAAACCATGAAGTTCAAGACTTTCTTCTGGTTGGGTTCATTAATTTGCATCTTGAAACTGTGAGATATTCTAGAATTTGATCTTTTCATGTTTTCTGAACTGTTGCAATCCTTTTAAGGGTTTTTTGATGTTCTGTGAACGTTGAACAACTTGCTGGCTTAGTAAACCTGGGTTGTAGTTGAATAAAACCAGCAAAAAACTGTCATTTTATTCTCTGAATAACTTTACTTTTAAGCTATGTTTGGTTTGAAGGAAAATGCAGGAAAAGGTAGGGAAACCTTACCTTTACAAACATTGTATAAGTTTCCCCTTTTTCCCTTCCCTTCCTTTCCCTACTCTTTCCTTTAAACCAAACATAGCCTTACTGAAACGTTGACAGATGAGACATAAATCATAATCCAAAAGGACTGCATAAATTCCCTTTATTATTTACTAGCAGTCTTGATTTGATCAAATGGGCAGATGGCCAAGATCTCATCCCCTCCGACTTCTTCCACAAAGTTCAATATTCAGAAAAGTACATTGCACCTCACTTGAGAATCCGGAATTCCACTATAGACCTACAACAATTCAAAATGTCAAACACCCTCACCCTAAACACCAATACCCGCCTGTGTATTAGCATTAATTCCGAACTGGCACCTACCCTAACTGTATGGTGGGGCTAAGAATTCTGATAGTGGGCTGAACTGTCATTCTCCCTTCAATATTTCGCTTTCAGCCTGTGATGGCGACAGAGGACCATGTATGCTTCAAATGGGCCTGCCATGCCCGGGATTGGGGAGAGAGAACACAACTGACGAAAACACTACTTCTCTCTCTCCACTCTAGACTTTTTTCCTTTCGAAACCCGATGAATCAACCCCACACTCATACGAGTTTCTCAACTGAATTTATCTTAACTCTCCGAATCAAACGAGTTGGATCAGAGAGTCCCATTACTTCGAATCGGATGGGCTAACACAGTCTACCAGAGTTGATCCTAGGTGTTCCATTACACAGTTGTTGCTTATTAGTGTAGGAGGTAAGAAAAAAAAGTGTAGCAGATCCGGACTCTGATAGAAGTTTGGGTTTTAAAAACATGGGCTTGTCGTTTCCTTTATTTTGGGCTCTTGGAGGATAGCTAGTGACAAACCCTTTATTTTGGTCTCTTGGGTTTTCGTCATGAAACGACGGTCTGGACTGTTGAGAGCTTGGACTCTGTTTCATTTTCCTGAGAAAGAAGATGATGAACAATGTGTTTTATTTCCAAGGTAATTTTTACTTTTTAAAAAGTCTTAAATCGCACATGAGGTCACGTGATATACATAACTGATGATTTATTAACGACAAACACTAGATTATCACGTTTCAAAAGTTCGGGTAATGGATTGTCGCATTTTAAAGTTTGGGTACCAAATTGTCACTCGAGCCAAAGTATAGGGTATTGATTAGGAATTTTTCCTAACAAAAATGGATGCACCCAAATCACTTCTCTTTAATAATTTAGGCCAGTATTTTCAAACTGTTATTGACCCGGATGGTTGGACCATTCAGCCCAAGAATTATTCAGGTAACTGGTTTTGTTTCACCTTTAATTTGCTCCTTGGCCAAACGCCTGTTTAACTCAAATTATATATATTTATGTATGTATGTATGTATGTATGTAGTATGTATGTATGTATTATTTTTTAAAATTGGAATGGACTGTCCATTCAAATCAGATGGTTAAACCCCTAACTTAGAAACCAGTGGCCAAATTGGTTCTAATTCCAAATCGGTTTTTAAAACATTGATTTAGGCTTTGTTTAGATAAATTTTTGCTTTCAACCTTTGTTAGCCGTGGAAAACAAAAAATGAACCAAAAATTGAGAATTTGATAAAAGTTGCATTTAACAATATAATAATTTAATTAAATAAAAAAATTAATTTTTCCCCAAATCAATTGGGACTTTGTGCATTGGCTCTAGAAGTATAAATCCTGAAGCATATCCAAACACAACCTTACTCTTTTATCTCTCCTAACTTTGATTAGTAAGATATATTTTTTATTTTTAACTCTGCATGAAAGGCACATGAAGGGTTTAACTAGAATGTGTATATATTGCATGGCAAACAGTTGTTGGAAGAAGAGATAACAACCTAAGAAGGTTAGACTTGTTTCCTTCTCCAACCTCTACTCATGGCACAATTTTCAACCTCTATTCATGGCACAAATTTCAAAATTTCCAGATGGTTTTGAAGCTGAAAGCTCATGAAACACTTGGAAAACATCACTTAAGACCCACAAAATGTTGGAATATAGGCTTAGCTTAAATTGGGAAGTAACTAAAATATTGGACCCTCTAATGTTCAATATGATCACTAAGTCTATGATTGGTTAAAAAAAAAGAAGAGAGAAACAGTAAGTTGATGGAGAGGGTCTTGACAATATTATGAAATTTTTTGCGAACTTTCCATCAGAATTCTGTTAATTTTTCACTTGTTTTCTATCAAATCAAATATATATTTTGTTGCCATATTATATGAGTATCGTTTTATTTAGATCGAATAATGTGTGTATATGAGAGAGAGAAAGAGCAAATTTGATGTTTTAGGTAAAAATAACAATTTGTATTAATCAATTCATAATGTTTTCAAAACATTTCAAGTAGAAAAATATCTTTTCACAAATTTATATTTGATTAACCCAAAACGCAATGGCAGCATAATGCCACTGTGCCAAACACCCCCTAAGTTGTCAAATTATCGAGTTTCTAAGGATGCAAATGGTGTTCATTTGTGATTCAAGTAAGGCAATCCAAATTCCATCCATGTATAATTAGATTGATATGGATCAACCTCAATCCAATTTTTTTAAAGCCTAACAAGGCAAATTCGTTAACCTCAATATGATCTATTATCGTCCCATCCAATCCAACAATATTTACATATGTATGCATGCATTAGTAAAGTTGGTTGGAATAATGTATATTTACCAAAGTAGGGCTGTAAATCAGATTTAATTTGATTTCACTTCAAATATAATTCATTTAAGTTGGATTCATATATATATCCATTTAGCCATGATCTTATCGAATTCAAATATTGCTTGATCTAATTCACTAGGATTCAATTTAATTGGATTACATACGTGTATGTATTTAATATTGAAATTCTTTAGAATTAAGTGGGATTTGGGATTCATCAGATAAATTATTTTCTTTTATTGATAGCATTTTCTTTGTTTTATGTTTAATTTGATACAAAAAAACTTACAACCAATCAATCGGGATCATAAAAGTAAGAATCAATCAGGTGGATTTTCACCAAAATTCGTGGGGGCTGTGATTGATCAAAGCTTTTCTGATATTATGCTTTGCTGGCATCATAGGTTTTTCCTTTGTAGGGTTAATGGGTCAACTATGATGTATATTCCTTAAGGCATAGCCTTAGAGATTCTCTTGATATTCTAATTAAATAATATGTAAATCAGGGGGTTCCATATGATATGGAAAAGATATTATATGTGAAAAACTTCTGACCAATTAACTGGAATCATAAATGTGATAGTCAATCAGGTGTTATTTATCAAAATTCGTGAATGGGTTTTGATTCCTCAAAACTCTTCCCATACAATATCTTTTCCACATCATTGATTTTCCCGTAAATCAGATATAAACGAATCAAACTTGAATCTAAACATCATTGCAGTCCTATTCAAATATACCCGTATTCATATTGCATCTGATCCGTTTTCAGCCCCATTCAAATCTAATCCGAGTCCAATGAAAAAAATCCATTTAAATATGAACATCGACATCCTTCAACGTTTTGCTTAAAATAAATGGTAATACAATATTGAAGGCTGCCTTTCTTTATTGTATAATAATTGATTGGTTTTCCTTATAATTTTGTGTGGTATTTTTTCTCTCTAAATAAATATATAAAACATCAAAAATATTTTCCATCTCTCTTCTAAGGTAAGATATATAGATATGAAACAATATATGAATTTTAAAATAATAATAATGAAGAAAAATGGATATGGGACCGAGGCTGAAGTGGCAATTTCTGACCCAATCTACCCAATTCATAAAGTAGTCGCCCATTTGGTGAATTTATATGGGATGCGTTTGGTTAAGTAGAGGGGTATCCACATTGGATTTTCTTTAATTGAACAGGATTGCCTCTCTCTCTCTTTAGACCTGGCAAAAAGTTGACCTAACCTGCGAACCCGACCCAACCCAACCCGAAAAAACAGGGTTAGGGTCTCATATTTAGCTACCTGAATGTGAAAATGACATGACCCGACCCAATCCAAAAAAATTGGGTTGGGTCATGAATCAACCCGCTTACTCGATTGTCAAGTCTAATTGGGATTATTTGTGCATTGTTAGAAGTTTCCACTCTTTAATTTTTTCTATTTAGTCTTTATTTTTTATTATTTACTCATTAAATTGTTAAATGTTCAAGCTTTTTTTTTTAATTTTGGAATTTTAAGGTTAATTCTTTTAATTTTGACATTTTTCATGTGATTTTTCTTTATTTTTTTTAATTTCAATTATTTTTTGGGATAATCCGAATTGACCCATGGGTCAACCCTAACCCGAACATTTAGGGTTAGGGTCTAGCATTTGACAACCCAACCCGAAATCAAACCGAAGTACCTTGACCCAACCAGAATCCGACCCACCCAACCCAATTGCCAGGTCTCTCTCTCTCCTTTGTTAGAGTTTAATTGGTGGTTGACGTACAACATTGGATTGCTATTGCTTGATCATCCATGGGATGAATGACTATCCACCAAAAAGTCTGTTTGACTGAAAGTAATTTTGATCACCATGCCCCCTCCTCCCCCCATCAAACGAGACTCCAACGATCCTGAAAAAAAAGAAAATCTGTAATGGTAGCTTCACCACCTTTTTCTTTGTATTTTTTTTTTTGAAGCCATACGTTGCAAATTTCAGTAAAAAAATGCTCGATGCAAAATATTACAATTACTATCTTAAGTTGAGGGTCTTACTCATGTCAATATAAATTAAAAGTCTTACTAATAACTTAGGCCAATTTTAGAAATATTTATTATAAAAATAAGTGTTTGAAAACAAGTACCTATTCTACTAAGCGCTTATGAACGTTTGATGAAAAAGCACTTATAGTAGTATAGATATTTTTAAAATGCTGTAATGGGTCAACATAGGCCAAAAAGTAAATAAGCACTTCTTAAAGTTGGTCGTTCGGCATCAGTCTCTTTGAAAGACAGATTTAAATCCACGTAAGGGCAGGTTCTCTCTGTAGGGAACGTCAATGGGATCACATGTGCATCCCTATCACGAGTTCAAATCAGCCCCCCATAAGATTGTCCCCCACAACCTTCCACAGTACATTCCCACTGTGTATTGGAAACATCTTCCGATGATAACATCATCATTTCTGATATTATCATCGGGAGATGTTCCCAATACATGACGGGATGTGCTATGGAATATTGTGGGGGATGATTTGATAGTACCCACTAATCGCACAAAATAAGAGAAAGAGGAAAGAAAGAAGATAAAAAGTAGGTCTTTAATATGACCCATCTGAAGATATATATATATAGAGAGAGAGGTGGTCGGTGGGGTGGGGTAGGATATGATTGTTTCTTCATGTTGAACAATGAAATGATCCCACATCACAAGAGAAAAACTTAATTGTGAAGAAGAAATCAAGATTACAGCCGACATCAAGTAGGTTAGATTTGTAACGCAGTTTTGATGGAGACTCTATTTTTGTTTTTCACGGCTAAGTTTCTCTCTGAATCTGATGTGGACCACCCTTTGATGTGGGATCACCCAATTGGCTGGTATTAAGAAACAATCATACAGATGTAAAAGACAAAAGATATCAGCTGTGAGTGGGAATTACTCAACTCCAATAAATGATCAGTAGCCACATTGCATCTCATGGAATTCAGTCCAACAACTTGCATATTAATGACCAAATTAAGGTCATTTTTGGTATGAATATAAAGTAAGAGAGTTAGCAAGTTGAGATAAACTTGTTAAAGAACTTCATAAATTATGTTAAAACTTGCCCTTTATTTTTTCATCAAACCAAATATAACCTAAGAAAGCAATTTGGGTTCAAAGAATTTATGCCTAAAGAGATTGGGCAGCAATAAGCATGCGCATTGAAAAACTGCCACATCAGCAAAATTATATTGCCTTTGTTGATGTGGCAGTAAGACTCAGCTTGACTAGACTATATAACATGGGGTTATTTGAACTCACCCACAATGAATTCAACTCCCAAATAAAATCTAATCATTATATATAAAAGGGAATTTTTTGGTAAATTTGGTTTTCAATCTCGTGATACAAGAAGGATCAGTCCACTAACAACTCTCAAAAAACCAAAGTGTTGTCCATCGTATATATTGTAAACTTATAGCTTCCACTCAAATGATTTGACAGTTGGTTGTCTTGTTTAATTAATTGTTCAAGATTCTCTTGATAGCACCCAGGTTCAACATGTCCTCGTCACTGTGTTTCTTAGCTTTACAGAGAACACTTTGTTGGTGGAACAGGAACTGTTCTGAATTCTGATCACCAATTCGACACTTTAGCCTGGCTATCCAGGGAGGGTCCTGGAAGGTATAGATTATACGAACCTAACCTTTCGTAATTTTGTACAGTGACCACCTTCAGATTCAAACATGCATTCTCATAGGGATGCAAAACATTGTTCATGGTGGATGTGATTCGACTCAAAGATCTAATCCGATCGAATTTGATAGGCCTTCATCTGAAAAAATAAAATACATTAATTTAAATAAAGAGAAAACAAAATATAAAATATAAATAATATATTTATAAGTAAATAAATAACATATATATATATGTGTATTTTATATATATATATATATATATANATAAATATATATATAACATATATTGGATTGGATCTTCTCCAATTGGATAGGGGTGACCCGAAGATACAAAATCCAAACAGGGGCAATCCAAATTTGATCAAATAGAATTAGATCATGATCCAATCCATTTGCACCCCTACATTCTCACACTTGTTAGTTTGAGGCCTGATAAGACCTAACAGATGGCAATCAACTAGGATATTGTCAATTAGTTGATGTTGATAATTTACAAAAAGGAGGCAAAGACGAATTTGATAATGCAGTATCATTTCATGATCTCACACATAAGGTGACGGGATTTTCAAAGAAACCCAAGAATGGCAAGACTGGTCATGGTGGTGGTAGAATAAATCAACCATTTGAGAAAAGAAAGAAAAACAAAATTTCTCAACCCCAATCACAAAACCCAACTACTTCATTAATAGAAACTCAACCTTCAGCTCATCTTGCTTCGATATTATATCAAGTCACATATGTATCATTTAATTATTTTAACTATTACGTTTTTAGTTCTAGAATTATTTATTTGCATCTTTTTTTTTTCATTTTTTGTTTGATAGGAACCATACGGTGTTGGTCCAAGCATGACAAATATTCTTGATCTTAATTAGTTATCTACCACATGTCAACCATATGCAATGAATACTGACATCACTGAATTGGCAAATACTTTGCTACTCAGAAATCCATCAACATGACAAAATTGCTATAGGCTTCAATAGCTTCAAGTGCATTTGACAATCAAACAAGCTAAGTATGCAATTAAACATAAAAAGGCAAAAAAATAAAATGGGTGTTTTTATTTTTTAAAGTCTTCAACATTTTATTATGTGTTGTAGGGAAAATTATGAATGCCAACCAACATCTCAAGATAAATAATAAGATCATGTTGGTGATTCAACATTTTGTTATTTGTCTCATTATAGGATCATTATATAGCACCATTAATTAGTATGCCATTAGTGTGCAAGGATCCTTTGTTGCCTAACTAGCATCCAAGGCTTTAAAGTGGTTGAGCCAAGACCAAACCCTCAAAATTTAAACATTCCTTTGTTGCCTAACTGATGTTCACAAAATTCAAGTCAAACCTTTATCATAGGCACTAAAAAGAAATTTGGGATCTAAAAGTAATGCCTAACTGATGTTCACAAATTTAATGTGGAAATGTTGCTAGCATTATGTATCTTTTTACTTAGAATTAGACTTTCCAAGATTCATATAGAATATCAGCCTTGTATTGAACAAACACAACAAAAGACATAAACTATTTATATAATAAAAAAAGTTTTTATTTAGTTAATTGAGTGTTCACCCATTTCAATCAAGGCTTCGATTCTTATCAGTTTAGGTTTGGATATATGAGTTCCATGTAATCAAATAGTCCTAGCTAGCCGAAGCTGCCACATGGTTAGTTCTGTGGTGGACGTCCTCAAATCATGTCATCACACGTCTATGCAACCACATCATCGAAGACCTCATGAAGAAGCGAAGTCCCACACAAACAAGGAGATGTGCCCCACCAGGGAGGGCAAAGCCTTCGAGAAGCTCGGTGGACGGCCTCATCCTAACAATCCCGCGGAGCTCGTTCGACTAAAACATGGACACTCACCTATTTAAAGGCATCTCCCTCTCAAGATAGGATTTTCAACTCTCCTAACGCTCTATCTCCCCAACCAACTTCATCCTTGTATTACTAACTTGAGCAGGGATCATCTCCTTGAGCCTTTGATTTCTTCTGTGGTTGCAGATCTCCTCAATGCACAACTTCATCCTTCAACCTTGACTTCATCTAATTGGCAGGATTTTTTCTGCTGTGTATTCGATTCGGCCCACCTAGGACCGTACAACATCACCATCTAATTTATTTGCCAACCTATTCACAACTCTATTAATAATACTAGGCCAACAAAAAAACATCCTTCTTTTTTTATGAATAAAAACAAACTTGTACGAATTCATGTATTAAGTTGGGGGGGTTCAGAGGATGAATACTATAAAAAATTAATTGTTCTAAAGATGTATTGTTTGCCCTTCTCAATTGTATCGTATTAGTTCCAATATGATGGAGAAGCAGAGGAGTGTCTTCATGGTTTATGTAAATTCATCATTTATAGCACATTGACAGATCTCTCTCTTAAATCTTTTTTTTCCCTAGCCTATTCTACCCTCTTCAATTGTTGATAATTTTTTGGAAAACAACTTTTCTATTAAACTAGTTATTTTATATTGTTGTGTTTGAAATATTGAAATAAATATATCTAAATAATTATCTTCTTGTAGATTTGATTATTTCCCATTCTTTGAGATGAAATTTAGTGTTATTTGATAGAGAGCTTTGCTATTTTTTTCAATTTATATACATGTTGTTTTGTACATAAAACTATAGAATTAACCAATGATTTAATTTTTGTTCTTTGCTAAATTCCATTTCTTAGAAGTCACTTAGGAGCTCATTGTCACTTAGAATTGCCTATTCTTCACAACCACGAACAACAACACCAAGTATATATATCACTTGGTGTTGACCTTTATGGAATCTGATCAATTGGCAAATACAGATGATAACAGTGTAGCAAGCATATGAAAATTTATATACAAACACATTAAGTAAGCCACTTATGCTTTAGAGTGTATCTTATCTAATTCAAATTCATAAAAAAGTATACAATGCATATGAAAATTTATCGTCCAATTAAATAGCAATAATTCAATAAACTATTTATTGTTCAACATTATAACTAATAGTTGAAGAGAAAAGGAAATTAAGCCAATGCCACCTCCTCAGTGATACCCATGTCATATTTTTAACATTATGAGCAATTACCAAAATTGATCAACTTGACCCACCATTTCTTAGCACATGAACTAAACTCTCTACTAAACAGATACCAAGAAAATTTAAACTATGGCATGTAAAAAACAAAGAGAAAAATTTTGAAGTCACCACAACAGTAGTTGTCAACAAAACTACAAGCTATAAGGAGAAAACAACACAAATATCCCATTTAAAGTTCAATAGGAAAGATTCAGTTTGTATATCAAAATCAAAATCTAAAGATTTAAAACCACACTCCACACACCCAAAGCAATAAAAGAATAAAAAGGGACTATAGAGGAGGAGCTTGTAGAGAAGAAGAAGGAGGAGGAGGAGCTTACCATCAATTGCTTGTTGATTCTTTGTCGTTGGACGTTGGTGATTTGGTAACGAGGTAGGGCTTGGAGGATACGTTGGAGAGAGTGCCTTCGTTATGAAGACCGATGGGCGCCATCTTCAGAACAATGGGCCTATGATCTATTGACAAGATAATAATAACTATTAGACAGTTATGCCTTTAGTTCCAATTAGATTGATGTATCTTTTAACATTTATTGTAAATGAATAAAGTACATAATTGATTCATGTCATTGTGGTGTGTTTCTGTGTAATACCCTTAAACTGGACACTTATAAGACTCGTGTTAGTTTAAAATCTTCACAGTTGTTGGATAGATCTAGGGAGATTTATCTTGTTAAGACTAACACTGATGTACTACCAAGTTGGTTGGGGTGGCTTGTCTCAGCTACTAGGGTGAGACCTAAGGTAGATGCAGAGACTTAAGGTACATGCAGTGTGTGTTTTCTTGAAACCCTGAACTAGACCAAATTCCAGTATTGCCTTGGACTTTGGACTCGATTATGGTATTGCATTAGGTGCCGGATTGGGTTGTCTTTGATATGCCAATCAATGAGATCCTTAGAGGGGGTCAAAACCTGGGTATGTTGGGGCAGTATGAGAAATCACCAGAGTGGGTGATCATAGTGACAGAATCAACCCCTTTGTCGGACAAAGTGAATGATCGGGGAATGCACTCTCTCTGATGGAAACCTAAACTGCCGGCAGTTGATTTCAAATGTTGAAATTTGTTTTTTGCAAAATATATTTATATAAAGATATACATATATATTATTGTTTCAAAATGTTTGCAAAAGGTTTTAATTCCTAGGATCTATGTGAGTAGAGAGTGCAACACTATACCTTGTAGTCAAGGGAGATGTCCTCTCTTGTCGGGCAATGTTTGCTCATTATGGGTTGAGAGGTTAAGTGTAAGACCATTGAGGGTAATACCTGATGGGCTAATCTTGCATCTACCCACAATTCTTAGGTTTTCATAAGGTGTTTGGATTCAAAAACCATTTAGTGTAAATGTTGAGCCCATTAAGAGCCCATGGTGATGGACTCAGGGGTTCACTGTCTTCTACAATGAATTCGGCCAGGCCTTGTAACAAAGGCTGGGTTGAACCCATGTTGCTGATGTGTAGATCATTGTTAGGGTCCCACACCATACAAAGAGAGCCAATTGGGCAGCAGGTTGAAGAGTAAGTGAGCACATAAATAGGGGGCGAATTCAGTTTTAAACTGATTAGGATTAGTTGAAGGATAAGATAAGTCTTATCCATTTAAGATTCTAGATCCAAATATAAGATTTGGATTAGGAAACTCTCTCATAATTATATTAGGAGGCTGGTCTAGAGAAGGCTATAAATAGGGGGTGAATTCTTCAGATTATACACAACAACAATCTACAGATTTCTTACCAGTTATTGCCGCCCCTACCCAGTTCGATCTCCACTTGTGGATCTGATTAAGAAGTGTTCTTGATATTGTTTCTTGGTAGAAGAAACAATATGAAGTCGTACTCACCAGCTCTTACCCAATTCTTGTTGAAGAATTTAGGTTCTTGTTGAAGAACCATCTTGTTGATCCTATTTCACTACACACTGTGTCATCTTCAGTGGATGTGCGTTTTTTTTTTCTTTGGGCATGAAAACATGCGTTGGGAGTTATTGCTACTTTGTATAAGGTATATCCCTCACTTCTCATTGGTTTCAAATCTAGCCCGGTTTTGGTTTTAAGAACGAACCTTGAAAATGCAGTTTTCTAAATTAGGGAATACGATTCCCGGATGGGAGTGAAAGAAATTTTTGAAATTTTGCCCAACCTTCCTGCAGGGTTTGGCCATTCATATAATGGATCTCCCATCCATTCAGATTCTTTGTTGTTGGACGTCGGTGATCTGGTAACGAGTTGGGGTTTGGAGGATATGTTGGAGAGAGTGCATTCATTATGATGGCTGATGGTCGCCGGATTCAGAACAATGGGCCTATGATCTATTGACAAGAAAAGATAATAAGAAGATTCGAAGAAGAATAGGAAGCAGAAGACAAGCATGCTTGTGCTGGTTGATTTTTTTCCGCCAGTGGATTCCACATTCGCAAGTGCTAGTTGTGCAGTGAAATCGCCAATGGGATGCTTTTGAGTTAGGGCTCAAAGGAAAAACTAGGAGGGAGTTCGAATGAAATCCCAAATCCCAAATAATTGAAGGAAATCGGTTTTAAGTGATTTTTGTCCTTTTGTGCCAGGTTCAACCCTCTTCAATTAACTAATAGTTGAAATCTTGTTAACATTAACTTGAATTTAAAGTTGTCGACATGCATGCCTTCTATTAGAGGGTACATGTTTCACATGAACCCACGGGTTCATAGGATGCGAACTCATGTTTGGGAGTACACATGAGTTGGTGCTAAATTATAAATTCTTGTTTAATTTTGTTTCAGTTGTTACTTTGTTTTATTTGTTTGTAGTGTAGATAAAGTAAAATAGAACCTGAAGAAAAGTAAAGTAAAACTCGAAACAAAATTAAACTAGAATTTGAGTAAGATAGTTTTGAATAGGGATCCTAAATCTTAATATTTTTCTTCTCAAATCATCCTCTACGATTTCCTCCATTCCTTTTGTTTGGATCACAATCAAGGAGAAAGCCTCATGCTTGAAATGGAGTGAGTTAGCGATCTTGTCCTCAAAGGGAGATATTCATCAATCACTAGAGCCTTTGAGGTTTTTCTTGGTCAGTGCAAAACCTTATACCCAATTGGTTAACATTATAACACTGAAACTTGTGTACAAAAGGCCTTGGTTGGTTGCGTATAATTGTACTACATGTGGGAGCTGTTCAGAGGATCGGTTCCTAGGTCGAACGGTCCAATTGTTTGGACTGAATGGATTGTCTGTTCTGACAAAAAACAAAAAATAAAAAATGGCTAAAAACCATTGTTTAGGTCGATGGTTCAATAGTTCGATTGCTTAGGTCAGCAGTCCATTTACTAAATCAATGGTTTTTTGCCAAAAAGCTGTTTTGGGGTGAAACAGAACCAATTAGGTGACCAATTCCCAGTTTTTCCAATTTGACACCCCGGTCCTGTTTGGTTCATTGACATATCAGATTGGGATTGTATTACTCTTCCATCAGGTTGGGATTGGTTTTGCATTGAGCCAATTATATGCCAAATCCAATCCCTTGACCACCCTACTACTGTATTTGTTAAGATTGGATTAGCAAATTTGGGTTTTGACATTAGTTTGATTCTAGGCCAAGGTTCATGTTTAGGATTGGTCTTGGGCTAGCCTTTAACCCATGTTTTATTAGAGAGGGTCGAAAAGGAGTTTAAAAATAAATAGAAAAAAATGAGAATTAATGGGAGAGAATAGATGTTACAAACATTAACTATTGAAGTAAGAGAGTGAGAGACAGATTAAGAGAGTAGTACTAAGATGGGTGAACTCTTGAGAAGTCCTCCTGTTGTTGAATCACTCCAACTTCAATTTTCCTAGCAATGGGACATTTTTTGTTGTTTATCTGTGGAGATGATTCGTGGGGCCAAGCTACGCCCCCACCCCGGGTCTTGTATAACTCCTTCTAGTTTTTACAAATAAAAAAAAATTAAGAGGGTTTTTATGAATATACATTTTTGTATCTTAAGATTTATAAGATTTTATAAAAAGAGATTAAGATGCTTAATTTAAAATTTTATTTTTCATTTTAGTAAATTCTCTATTTTTAATTTTTCACATACGCATATAATTAAGCAGAGAAAGGGTGACAAGATTTTTCACATGTGTAACCTATTTTAATAGGTGGTGACAAGATTTTACTGCAATGTGTTCGAATGTATTCTGAGCATTTCTTAATGAAATTTGTTTTCTCAGGGTTGAAAACAAAAACAAAGTCAGTAGGTGTTGATTTCACCAGCATCAAAGTTGACTGATCGATGATATACTAAGGTCAAGAAAAGAAGTATGGTTTCTATTCTTTATGTAAGGTTCAAACTTCAAAGTATCGATATGTGTAATATGCAAGAATTATATATCACACAATTCAAAGGGTTGAACTCATAGAAAGATTATTTTCAGGTTTCATTATTCAAATCAGAGATGGGCTACCAAAGGGTATTAATGACTGAAAATGGACTTTCCTCGTATATTTTTTATTATTTGGCCATATCGGTGGGTTCAAAAAATGATGTATGAATATGTATCAATGAATATGTATGTATATATATGAATATGTATCAATACTTTGAACTTTTAGGTGGGGATGGGAGCTTTTCTCTTTTGTTTGTTTTAAAAGATGGAAATCGAGTGCGATATTTTGCTGATGCAAAATATGTTATTGAAGCTTGCAGGTAAAACTTTAAAGAGTTGCAGGGCCTCTTTTGTGATTGGATAAACATAAATATTTTCTGTAGTTTTGTTAAGGGTTTTTTTTTTTTAGGGTTTGACTATGATGTCGGAAAGACATGATATTGGAAAAACTTACAACCGATCAATCAATATCATAAAAGCTTTTATGATTTGTCAGGTGGGTTTTTATCAAAATTCATAAGGGGTTGTGATTTGTCAAAGCCAGGTCTAATAGAAATGGACCAAATCAATACAGGATAACAAAATCATCACAATATTAGAGTATCTACAACAATGTCTCATTTAGGCCATGTTTGCAAGTGCTTATTCGAAATAAGTGCTTATTTGGGCCATTAAGCATTTATTAGTATTTGTGAAATAAGCCCAAAATAAGTGTTTATTTTAAAAATAAGGGCTTATTTTTTAAGCCCAAATTTCCAACTTTTTGTTAAGTGCTTATGCATTTATTCAAAATTTTTCTTCCAAAATTATCCCTACTTGACTTTTAAAATACCACTTATAAATTATGCCTAGTTAAAATTTATAAAAATACTTTTACAAAAAGTGTTTTTATTAAAGTGCTTTCATAATAGTACTTTTATTGTACTTTTATAAAAGTACTTTCGTAAAGTGTTTTCATAAAAAGTATTTTCGTAAAGTGCTTTCATAAAAATACTTTTGTAAAAGTTCTTTTATAAAAGTACTTTCATAAAATTACTTTCATAAGGGCAAAATAGTTACAAATGCCTATTTAAGTGCTTATTGGAGAAAAAGATTATAAAACGTGTCAAATGCAAATAAGTGCCTATTCGAATAAGCACGTATTTTAAACTTAAACACTCCCAAACATGACCTTAAAATGAATTGGAATCTGCTCCTCCCAGAATGCCTCACAGCAACATCCCACCATGTATTGGGAATATCTCCTATGAATAATAATAAACAAGAACTGGAGATGTTCTTGATGCATGACCGGATTATGCTGTAAGATTGGTGTCAGAAGCAAATGCAGACTCATTTAAAATGGGTCTATCACATAAGATAGGTCCCTGACACACTTATTAAATGTGTCATGTAAGGTGATTTGTAAGAATTCAGATTTCCTTATGAAAATGGAAATCTTTCAAATTTACCGCTGCAAGTATTGCGAGGAAAAAATCCAAACTTGGTAAATTAAAAATAAAACAAAATTTCCAGCTTAACATTTTTTATGAAGAATTTGTGTCAAATGCTTCAAAGGTTTTTCGGTTGGACCAGAGTGAACCGCTATGGTGAACCAATTCGGCTGGATTTAAACATTATGAACAAATTAAAAATAAATAGCTTGGAGCGGTTGTACAGTAAACGGATAAAGGCAGTTTGCAGCATTTTCTCATGTCTTGAGGCATCTAATAGTAATTTTCCCTTTAATAACAGTTGAAATGAATGAAGCGAATAATTTGTTGCTTTGTCCTTGTGGATAAGGAGGTTATAAATGAAGTCAAGATCAACGTTCAGAGCGTTAAAGTAACATGGTAAAAAAAAAAAAAAAACCTTTGTTTAAAATTTAATCTCAGGTAATTAAAGAAGGTTTAAAATGTAATAAAAATAAAATAAAAGGGTAAAGTGCAAGTACATTGCCTCTACTCCATAATAAATTATAGAGAAAATCTATGATGCCGAAAACGGGAATAGATATGGTAGGGGAGAGTTTTGACCAATGAAAATTCACCCATAAATTTTGATAAATAACACCTTATTGGATATCGACGTTTATGATTTCAGTTGATTGGTCAGAGAATTTTCAGATATTATATATTTTTTATATCATAATCGAATCCTAAACTTATAGAATATTTCATTAAACATTTTTTAAATCCAAAACTACTCTTTTATGCATGAGGAAGTGGAAACCATTGCCTTTCTAAAAGCTTTGAACCTGGCCCAATTTTCTCTCTTTCACTAAAATTATTCTTAAAGGTGATTTTCAATCATAGATCGCTATGTGTAAGTAGACATATTCAGGGGCCCGGCTTTGAGCTTGGTTTTACATTGTTTCAGTTTCGGACTTTGGATCAGGTCCATTCAAATTTAAACAAAAGCTAACCCTAAATCCATGAAGTGGGCAGGAATTACTATCCTCTCTTTGACGAGGTCTGGTTGTCTTTCAAATGAGAGATGCTAACAAGGTTGCCCATAACTTTGCTAGATTTGCATTACATAAATTTGTTCCTATTGTTTGGCCTATGGATCCATATCTCTCCTCTTTTAAAGGATCTCTCTTGTTTCAATATCTTTAAATATATATATTTTTTTCCTTCATGACCTTTAATTATTGTTGATGAATGGATTTTGGCTTAGGCCTAAAAGGGCGTGGTTCAGCCCAGGGTCAGAATTTTTAAGCCTAAAGTATAGTTGAGGTGGTTGTCAGTTCAGAATTGATGTCAAGGTGGGCATTGATGTACAGTGGGGTTTTTTGACATTTTGAATATTTATAGCTCTGTAGTGGAATTCAGAAATCTGCATTGGATATATCTGTATTTTTTCGTAAAAAAACTACCCTTATATTATTTTATTAAACCATTTTCCTTTTTAACTTAATTTTTCTAAAATCTTAATTCTAACATATTTTTCTCAATTCTCTTTTTTTTATTGAATAAAGTTCATCTTGAAAACGCCTTAAGAACGATGGGCTCATCAATGATGTGAAAATAATTTGTTCTTTAGGATGGACAATTAAGTATTTTTACTTTTACCGTCAACCCCATTAACCAAAGGATGGAACAAAGTAGTAGAAAGCTAGAAATTCGGGGTACTTTTTGTTACAAAATAACATCAGGGGGTTAAGCACTACCAAACGTTAATGGGTGACCGAAGAAATTGGGATTTTGATATTTTGGTGGGTCTCATCCCCCCCTTCTCTCTCTCTCTCTCTCTCCGCGCTTTCTCAGTCTATTTTATATTAATGATCTGATTTTTTATCTAATTCCAGCTACTTTTGTGTTTTTTAACGGATATAAATAACGGCATATTCGGCAATTCGTCTCTCCGAGCTGACGACTCTCATTGGCAGAGACACAGAGAGAGAGAGAGAGAAAAGCTCTGAAATTCTACTAAACTGGATTGTATCTCCACACGGATTTCCAATTGTTTTGAAGATCCGGTGCCTTTTTGCCGCAAAGAACTCGCCATTCCGGCGGGAAAATCTGTTTTTTCTTGTTTCAGGCGAAGTGGTTAACTGACGTAGATATTGAGCTTTCGTCTTCTCAGTTTTCCGGAGTTTTTAGGGTTCATCTGGAGTTCGATTTTGACTAAAAATTTGGGGATTTTTGAAGGGAATCTGCCAATCTGGTGTTTGAATCCCGGGAGGAATGGTGGTGAAGATGATGAAATGGCGGCCATGGCCGCCTCTGTTGTCGAAGAAATTCGAGGTGAAGCTGGTTTTGCGAAGGATGGAGGGGTTTCAGGTTGGGACGGATGAGGGGGAGAAGTCAGGGGAGACTCGGAGATTAATGGTGGAGATCAGATGGAAGGGTCCGAAGGTCGCTTTGAGTTCTTTGAGACGGACGCTGAAAAGGAACTTTACTAAGGAGGAGGAAGCGAAGAGCGATGGGGTTGTTGAGTGGAACGAGGAGTTTCAGAGTGTATGCAGTCTTTCAACTTACAAGAACAATGTGTTTCATCCATGGGAGATCGCATTTACGGTCTTCAATGTGAGTTTGGTTTCATTGCTTTTGGTTCTTTTGAGGCTCATCCTTCTCTTTTTACGATTTTTCGGTGATCGTTAGGGATTTCGGTTTGACGAAGACTTGGAGTGAAGGAACTCCTGTTCTATCAGTCTCTGTTTTTCCCCTTCTCTATTCTTTTTTTCTTTTAGTCCCTTTTCCATATTTTTGTGGGGTTTCAATGAACAAGATTAACGTTTGTTGTTCAATCTTATTTTGCCTTTGATCAAGTTGTTCTTTTTTCCAGTTTTTCGATCTCTCCATCTTCTTTGGATTTCATTAGAGAATATTAGGTTTTAATGGTCATTTGCATCTTCTCCAGTGTTTTTCGGATCAAGTATACCTTCTGTTGTGACAAACATACCAATTTTGACAATATTTTGTAGGGTTATTTCATATGAGAGTTATTTTTTTCTTTTTCTTATTTTTTTAGCTTCTTCCTCTCAAATTAATGAATTTATTGATTTTTCCATTGAATTTTTTGAAGGTTATTTTTCCATTGAAATGGAAGTTTATATTTATAAGATAAATTAATCTTCTGAGCTTTTATCTAGGATTCGTCTCTTTTCTTTTTTCTTAATCCTAGAAATTCGGTAATTTTGTTTTACCCAATTGGAGTGGGACGTCGTTAGTGTTTTATATAGATTTTAATTGGAATTTCTGATTATGTTTATGGCACCTATATTCCTGATTTTGTGTTTTTAGTAACTGGAATTTCATATTGCATTAGTCACATTTATATCCAATTTCTGGATTTTGTTCTGTCCTTCTATGCTATTCTAGGCTTCTGTTCGATGTGTTGCAGTTTCTATGGTTTTGGTTGAGTATGCGGCTTTACTGTACTTTTTGGATATAAGAATCTTCCTTTTTTGCTAGGTATTTGAGGTCACCATTGTTGGGATTTGTGGTGAATATGTTTCATGATTGGCAGAAAATGGATTAATGAAATAAATTGTTTTTCTTTTCTGCGTTTGGTATTTGGGATGGTTGGAATATTGCTGATATCTTCTATTTGGTTGTCCCCTGGAATCTTACCAACTTGGCTACCTAGACCGGTGAAGCATATTACTGGAAAATTTTCTGATTCGGTGTACTTAAATGTCATGTAGTATTCATTGCTATCAAAGATTAAGCATTGTGTTATTTGTCGAAAAGGGGAGCTTGCAACTGCTTTAATCTCTTGGCAATAAAATATATTCATTTATCAATAAAAAAGGGAAAGAAGTAAAAGAGAGAATATTGCTAAACAAAAAAGAAAGAATAAAGAAAAGAAAATTCATTTTGCGTGACTTCATTTGGATTTAATTAGATTATCTTGGTTTTGGGGATTTTGAAAATTTTCCCCCTTATTTTTTATCATTAAATATGTACATCTTTGAACCCGTAACATGCTTAAAGATAACTTTTGTAGAAGTTTTTTTTTTCTTTTTTTTTTATAATTGATAACTTTTGTAGAAGTTGATGTTTAATGTTGTCAAAAGTTTTATTTCCTTCTTGATGACTACACCATCTGATCCTTCTATTCATGGGGCTGCAAACTTCCATCTAAGCACTAAGCGTGTGTTGTTTTGAGATGGAAGGGGCTCAATTTAGAAGTTCAGTTTCTTTTTTTTTTTTGAGGTTTTTCATTTTGTTTACTTAACCTTCTTACTTTTATTGGTGCCCCAAGACTTTGAGTTGCTTTTTTCCTTTTTTTTTTATTTTAACCATGAAAACTAGGAGCATTACTAGCAGTTGGTATGTTTTATGTTTTCGATGCTACATTGATTTTGAAAGAAAAGATTTCTGTATGCAACTTTGAGCTTCTGGTACCGTGTTAACTTCTGCATGTTTGATTTCAATATGGTAAATATTTTCTTTTTTTATTTTTTCTTTTTAATGTAACTGATTGGTTCTTTATTCAGGTTTTGAAATCAGGACCAAAGAATAAGGTTCCAGTTGTTGGTACAGCATTATTAAGCATTGCAGAATTTGCTTCTACAGCTGAAGAGAAAGAGCTTGAAATAAATGTCCCTCTCATTCTGCTTAGTGGCAATGTTGATCCTCAGCCCTCTCTTTGTGTACGTGCTTTTGATTATATCTATTTCTTTCCAATTGCCAGTTATATCTCATTTTTCTAGACCTTCCATTTTTCTTTTATATTTATAGATTTGTTTTTATCACAGTTATCTCTCAGGTTATTGGAATTGAGAACCACCCAAGAGCATGCAGAGACAGTACCAAGATCGATAGTTCCGGTTCCATTGTCACCTCAGTCTGGAGAATCTATCTCAGCAGAGAGGGATGATTTTTCCGCTCTCAAAGCAGGTCTAAGAAAAGTAAAAATATTCACAGAGTATGTATCGACTCAAAGATCTAAGAAGGCATTCCATGAGGAAGAGGGGAGTGAGGGCAGGTGCTCTGCAAGGAGTGACAATGCTGATTGTATATACCCATTTGACACAGACTCCCTTGATGATTTTGATGATGGAGAATTGGAGGATGGGAAGGGAGATTCTAGTTTTAGGAAGTCATTCAATTATGGTACCTTGGCATATGCAAACAGCACTGAGAGATCATTTTACTCTGACAAGAGGATCAGTGAGGATTATGAGGATTGGATTTACTACAGCAACCGCAAATCAGATGTGAGCTGCTTGCATGTCAAGGATTCAGTGGCATCAATCTCTGATCAAGCTAGTTCAAAGCGAAGCATCCTGCCTTGGAGGAAGAGGAAGTTAAGTTTCAGATCTCCTAAATCTAAAGGGGAACCACTGTTAAAGAAAGCCTATGCAGAAGAGGGTGGAGATGACATTGATTATGATCGCCGGCAGCTTAGCTCCTCAGATGAATCCTTTTCTCTAGGGGTATGCTTCCACTCTTTCCTGAATTTACCTTTTCTTTATTAGTTCCTAACCTAAAAGGCCAAAAACTTTTGGTGGAAGTCTGAATGGCATTTTGATGGTTTTCTCACTTGATTTCCATAGGCTCCAATTATTGTTGTCAAAGTAGCTTTGTTGAATTTGGAAATCATTGTATCAGCCCCAAGTGGTAGAGTGAAACAACTGGTTAATGACCCCAAAGAAATACTCATCAAGTAGGGACATCAGAATTAATGATGATTTCAGCTTTCTTTCAAGTTGAAATAACTCATTAAAAATTACTGAACATTCAAAATGATCAAAAGAATTTACCTAACACTCAAAACATTCTGGCTTTGCAAAACAAAAAAGCACAAAACACTTACTGAAAATTCATTACAAATTTTTTATTCCCCAAACTTGTTTTATGACCTAAGATTATGCTAAGTTTGAATCCTAAGAGTGTCAATCTTTTGACAGTGGCACAAGGCTGATGAAGATTCAAGTGCAAATCGATCATCAATGTCCGAATTTGGAGATGACAATTTTGCCGTAGGCAACTGGGAGCAAAAGGAGATTATAAGCCGTGATGGACACATGAAGCTCCAAACTCAAGTCTTTTTTGCTTCCATCGATCAACGTAGTGAGCGGGCTGCTGGGGAAAGTGCATGCACTGCCCTGGTTGCTGTAATTGCTGATTGGTTCCAGACCAACCGTGATGCAATGCCCATCAAGTCCGAGTTTGACAGCTTGATCAGGGAAGGCTCCCTAGAGTGGAGAAACCTCTGTGAGAATCAGATGTACAGGGAGCGTTTCCCAAACAAGCACTTTGACCTTGAGACAATCCTCCAGGCCAAGATCCGCCCCCTTTCTGTTGTCCCTAGGAAGTCATTCATTGGGTTCTTTCGTCCAGATGCGATAGATGAGGAGGGTTTTGACTTTTTACATGGTGCCATGTCCTTTGATAACATCTGGGATGAGATCAGTCATGCAGGGATGGAGTGCCCCAATAATGGTGACCTCCAGATCTACATTATCAGCTGGAATGACCATTTTTTTGTCCTCAAGGTTGAACCAGAAGCATACTATATCATTGACACGTTAGGGGAAAGGCTGTTTGAAGGCTGTAACCAGGCTTACATCCTTCAATTTGACAAGCATACAACAATCCGAAAAATGCCTAGTGAAGCACAGACGTCAGAGGAAAAAGCTGCTGGTGATCAGCAGAGAGTGCCTGCTGCAGGGGAATCCAGAACACAGCAGAACAATCATAAGGAAGCTCCAGCAGCAGGGCCTCCAGTACCAACAAAGCCAGATGAATCTGGAAAGACTGAGGCTGAAGAGGAAGTTATGTGTAGAGGGAAGGAGTCATGCAAAGAGTACATCAAAAACTTCTTGGCGGCGATTCCCATAAGGGAATTGCAGGCAGATATCAAGAAGGGGTTGATGGCATCTACTCCTCTTCATCATCGGCTTCAAATTGAATTCCACTACACAGAGTTACAACAGCCAGAGCCCGAACCTCCGGCAGAAGCAACATCAGTGGCACAGATGGTGGTGGCAGTGACAGAGGTAGCCTGCTGAGATAGTTGTGTAAATTGTGGGTTGTGATTATCCTAAAATTTTCCATTCTTCTTTTGGTGATACCCGATGTTGAATGGGTCAAGAAAAGATGATCCCATTTTAAGTTTTGAGTGCTCTTTTTCATCTGCAGAGTGCTGTTCTTCTCTACATTGAGCAGGGAAGCAAATAAGGACATCTCTGTTAGATGTGTTTTGTGTGTGCATAAGAGACTGTTACTATATTTTTCACGTCTCTTGTGGTTTAAAAAAATGGGTTGGACTGGCGGATCATGTACATGGACAGTCTAGTTGTGTCTATAACTTCCTTTTGAGTCTCCAAAACTACAGTTGTAACTTCTAATATCTATAGAACTCTTTCAAGAATTTCATGAGATATTTAGTTCTTCTTCCAACAAATCCACAAAAAGAACATCCACTGGTAGGGGGTATCAAGTGATGGGTTTTGGACCGGGTCCATATATCCAACCGGGCTGTATCCTGTATGATATAATAATATGCGTTGGAAATTGGGTATGTAGAAATGGGAAAAATCTATGTAAAGGGGCTAGTGTGGGTCGGGTACCCATTTCCACTCCTGCATACGTCACAACTCACATGATCCAGATTGGTTTGGAACCCAAGTGCGATGTTTTTATGGATCTTTTCCTGTCAGTACTTCAAAAGAAGAGAAACCAACAAAAATAGCCGTGGTTTCTTGTTCTTGTTGCAGAGATGAGACACGTGGCAAGTGAGGGGTAAAAGGAACCCTAAACCCTAGAAGCCGAATTTAATATAGGAGAGAGCGGCAGCAGCTACTACCAAATGTGCACGTGAGCGATGAGCCAGTGCTATGCTGGATCTGATCACTTTGGCAAGAAACAAGGAAACAAGGCGACCTCTCTGCTACACTATCACTCTGCAAATTCTAGGGTTGTGGCATGTGAGGGGAACTTTGTGCTTTCCTTTTCTTGGTCTATTTGGCTTAGAGCACAGCCAAGGGAGAAAGAAGCTATTGTGGAGTACTATAAATTCCTCTCTTTGTGGTTGTAAAGATGTGAGTTTGGGAAGTAAGGAAAAGATTCTTTGATTTGTTTTGATCCTCACCTTTCTGGGAAAGCTGAAAGCTCTGCCAAGTTCATCCTTTCCTTCACCCTGTTATCATATGTAAAACAATTGTTCCGATCCTCTTCCATCTCAGTAACAGACAAATAAGAAGCTCTAAGTTGGAATCTGGGCTTGAGCTGGAATCCTCAATGCACAGTCCTCTTTTTACAGGTGGCAGCCAAGGTTTTAAGTTTCAGAGATTTCAGCTGTTATGGGATTCCTGGGGACCATTTGGTAACAGATGAAGTGGCTGAAAATTGAACTGAATGACTTGCTGCTTTGTCATTTAGTAAAATAAATTATCACTGAGGTTTTAAAGTCCTTGATATTTTTTATTTAATTATTTTATCCAAAACAAAAAACAATAAGCCATTCAGTTCAACCGTTTTCAATTGACCCCAATTTTAGGTAAAATACTTTCAATAAATATTAATTGCTTTATTACTGGAAAAAATATACAACCAATCAACCAGTATAAAAAAAGTGAAAACAAATCAGATGGGTTATTATCATAATTCATGGGAGATTGTAATTGGTCAAAGCCTTATTAATATCATATCTTCTTTCCGCGGCATCATAAATTTTCCCCAATATTTTACATAAATAATTTTAGAAGAAAGAAGTGATTATTGAAATTTTAACTGAAACAAATCCACCCATTATTTCTCATATTTCCATGGCTGTAAATTTAAAACCATGATGACAGAACAAAATGGGTTCACATGGTTTTCCAATGATGATGCCTTTTTCATGTCATGTGGCAACCACCCATGATCCACCAAGGATGTGACAAAAGGAATAAAATTTTTCACTTATTTTATTAAAAAAAAATTCAATGAAATTGATGGGTTATTGTTCAATTGGAAAGAATGTGAGGTGGGCATCCCTAATCTTGGCCATCCCAATTCAAACGAACGGTCTGGATCTTCCATGTCATTCATATTCCCTTCTATCGTACGGTACTAGTTGCATCAAAACACAACCATACACTCAAACAGAAACAGTAGCTGTCTCGGAAATGACTTGGAATCCAAGTGAGCTATGACAGGCAGAGGGGCACTAGTCCCTATTTAAAAAGCAAAAAACCATTTACTGATCAAAGAATCTATGGGCCTCTAGAATGGTTGCAGTACAGATTACAGAACAGTCTAAGTCAAGCTCACGAGAAAGGATACTGTGGCACTGCAATTTTGCAACGAGAATGGGGCATCAACCATCACGAGAGAGAAGCTTCCTTCCTTTCTCTATCAGCTCAGCTCTCAATATCATCAAATGCTTTCGTGCTCACGGGAGAAGATACTGGCATTGCAACGGTAATGGTGATGGACTCCCACCATCACCAAAGAAGCTCCCTTCCTTCTCCTAGCGGTTCAGCTCACATGCTTCTTATTCTTAATCCAGACCATTTGAGCAAATGGATTGTTGGGTAGCCTTAATAAAGATCAACTCATCTGATGAAATCAACAATTTGAGCAAATGGTAGGATGATTGGAGAGTTAGTTCAGTTAACACCAGTAGGAATCCTCCATAGTCCACATCAGTCCAGCAAATGTGGGGTTCTTTTCCCTGCTTTCCCTACTGATAGCTATTTATCTTGGAAAAGTTACCAACACTTTGATGGGACAAAATAGCTCATTTGATAATGCCTTTTTATGGCTAAAATGGTCATTTTATTATTTACTAGGAAACTAAAAGAACATGGGTAAATGCACTTATCAGGTAAGTATTTCCTAAGAAACACTTATCCAGGTAACATTTATCTAGATAAATAACTTCTCGAAAAACAGAGGGGCCTAAATACATAGAAGTGATGTTACATTGCAGAGAATCAAGGTTCAAAATTTTGTCATGTATCAGTCAATACGTACAGTATCTTGGGGTTTCTAGCACAGGGAACGTATCGCATCAATGCCATATCGGTACCATATCGATGAGTTTCGGTCGTGTTGGCCAATATGCTATTGATACACAATGACTTTATTGTTATGGAAACGCAAATAGAAGTGGTTTTGAAATAGAGCTTCTAAACTCATTTCCAAAGCCCTATTTCTTCCCCAAACCCTCCAGAAAGCTTCTTAACCTTCCTAGAGACTCAGATCTTGCAAAAAATCTGCTAAAACATCTATAAATTTGCAAGATTCAACAAGTTTTTCAAAGTTCTGAAAAATGGAGCGAAAATAAATATGTTTTTGCAATTTTTTTTTACATTTTTAGCCAATGTTTTTGGGGTTTTTTTTTTTAGTTTAGATGCTTAAAAACATCTTTATGTATGTTGGTATGCTATTCTTGTGCAAAAAATCTTACTTATTTTGCTGCTATATGTAGATTTTTGTGAATATTTTAAGAAATTCCAGAATAGTAAAAATCTGAAAAATGAAAATTTTAGGTTTTTCTTGTGATCTACCTCTTAAAATTGATTACATTGTAGATCTATAGATAATCTACCATGTCTATAGATCAATTGAAATTTCTTCTAAATAATTGACTTTTTTAATTTTTGGAATTATATATATACATATGTATGTATGTATATGTATATATAATTTCTTCAATTTTATGCGATCTAACCCTATAGCTTGTGTATGTTGTAGAACTAAGACAAATCTAGAATGGTCCATAATTCCATACATCAATATATTCAAATATTATATGAAAATTTTAGTTTATTTTTCCTTTTTAGCTTATAAATATTTATTTATTTCTCTAATTTTTTGCTATGATTTAAATTGTAATAAAAAGTATTTACAATAAACATATGGATGATCTATTATGTCCATAAACCCATTCAATTTTTTTGTTACATATTTACTTTTTAATTTTTGGAATAAAACATGCAAAATAATTATTTAATCTATTATGTCCATAAATCCATTCAATTTTTCTTTTACACATTTACTTTTCTTAATTTTTAGAATAAAACATGCAATATAATTACTTGAATAAAAATAAATAATTATTTACCTTTTAAAGAATTAGAATGAAACATACAAAATACTTATTTGACCTATTATGTCCATAAATCGATTCAACTTTTTTGTTACATATTTACTTTTCTTAATTTTAATTTAATTTTTATAATAAAACATACAAAATAATTATTTGAATAAAAATAAATAATTTAGTTTTTATAAAATTAGAATGAAACTTGGAAGATTGGAACTAAATTAAGTACTTTATTAGATGGTATGCTTTTGTCCCCTATATTGATTATAATATTTTTTTCATAAAACCCACTAAAGTGTGTTATTTTTATGCATAAATAGCTCATTTATGTCTTATATTTAGTGATACTAATGTTTATTTATGATTTATTTGGGTATTTATAACATTTTCATACTTATCTTAATTTTTCATCTGTATCTAAGACGTATCACAATACATCTCTTAAATTTGCCTTTCCAATGTGCATAGTGTTTCGGATAGTTTAAACTTGAAGACAATACTATTTACTTCCTCTCATCCCCATGAATGAGGAGAATTGCATAGTCACTTCTGGTAAGGCTGTCATTTGGGGTACACTCTTCATTTCTTTAAAGGGACCCTTCTTCCAATTGTCTGACATAAGATCAGATCTTCCTTTGTTTTGTTATTAATATCTCAATTTTCTAGGAAACGGATTCAGGTAACAATCATCAATTTGCGATGCCTGCCTTCACTGCACGGTTTCAAAAAATAAAAAGAAAATATTCCGAATAGGAGAGGAAGCCCAAACCATGAACCAATGATACAAGGGAGTAATCAGATTTATATCTCTCTCCCCTTTTGAGAAAGCCCATTTTTCAATTTCCTCAATGTAGTTGTATTTTGTAAATGGACTGGACCTGCTATATGGGCTTTAAGGCCCAACCTGCATTTCAAGGCACCTTGGGCTGTAGTTTTTTGCATTTGCAAATACTGTCGCTAATGCTATGTTTAGAATGATAGAAAATAAGAGAAACACAAAATTGAGGGAAGAAGTTATTCATCTCTATAAAACCAAATACAGCAATTTCATACACCCTGCATTTTCAGAAAAGTTCCAACTTCCAATA
Source organism: Nelumbo nucifera (assembly GCF_000365185.1). The sequence goes on along the minus strand of NW_010729105.1, from coordinate 3,107,336 downwards.
GCCTACCCTATTTCTGAAAAATCTTCTTGACCTCCCCCACTCATCCTGACTTTTGAGTCCGTGATCTCATGAACAGAATGTGAAATGGAATTAATGTCCTGATGTCCAAACTGGCTAGAAAAATGAGATAATCAAAAATATATTTCACCAAAGAAAATTATAAAATAAAAAAAAAAATACCAAATTGAATTGGTCTTTCACTGTTGGAGTGAGAAGCCATGAGTGATCCCATAACACTGATGAAAAACTACATCAGCATTCACGATTGAAGCTAAGAAAATCTCCATTGCCTGTATCCCAAGGGTGGTTTTGGATTTTTGAAATATTTTAAAAATAATACGATTAAGTGTTGGCTTCATTGATGGACTCATGGACTCCTGACAGAAGGGATGTGAGTGATAATAAAAAGTGTTCCAACATTTGGGATAAGAAAAATTTTCCAGAAATAGAGGAGGGCAGTTAGCTTTTGTGAAAGGAGAGGAAGTTTTGGGGCAACTTGTGCAGTAGTCAATGCAACACTTGGGCACCCACCTAGTCACCCACCTAGGTGACAAGGCGCCCATAGAGGATCACCTCACTTAATCCCCAAAATACTTTTAAAATGGTCCTGTTGTATATTTTTATCTTAACCTTTTGAAATTATAATAATAAAACAGACATTATTAAACTAATCAGTTTGTGAGTTAAATTACTAGCTTCTTTCTATTGTTTATTTATTTGTTAGGGTTCAATCTACATGTATGCTGTCTTGAACCCTCAAAGACTTCAAAATCTGAACTGGTAATCAAGGAAGAATTCAAAATTTTGTCAAATCAATACATTGATTCTTATTTTCTTCTTTTCTTCCATCCTTTCTTCTTTTCCCAGGACAAAATTAGGTGTTCAGCCTCTCTATTTTCTGAAGTTTCTTTTCTACTAGTTAATGATAGTTGATGTTTGCTATGGAACCTAGAGAATTACCCTAGAATTCATGGTTTTTATTCAAAACAATCCATCACCTAGGTGACTAGGCAACAAATCACCCCCACCCCAGATACCTAATCTCGCCTTGGCACCTTGAAAACTATGCCACAGTCCAATGCTTGTGTATGAGTCTCACGGTTTGCAAGTTGAGGTTTAAAAATTGGTGTAAAACCAAAAGAAGAGCATGAAAATATAGTATACGATATATGTAATATCACTTGAACTGAATAAAAATGGTGATGATGAATCATTTTCCTTTTTTTCCCAGGGAAACAACACTCAGGTGTAACCAGGCATGTTAAGTACTTGCTTGCAGGAAATTTCCACCAACATAATGATAGGCACATCCTGAAGAAGATATGGAGCAAACAATAACCAAATACCTCAATGATTTTCAGATGAACAGATCTGAGAGACAAGCTCGACCACTCCCCACATGGGTGCATCATTCTGGAAGAAACAGTATTGCAAGTCAGCATTATCAGAATAAATAGCTGTAGATAAATCAAGATATTTTATTGAGCTATTAGCACACTTAAATCTACCATACCACAACCAAGAGATTGCACATGAAACAAAACTCAGAAAGCACCTCATCCTCACAAAAGAGACGGTTGCAGTAGTACTAAAGAATCCAGATTGTCAGCCCTTTATATTTGGTGTACAGCAATGGTCTAAAGTTGACCATACTGTCAAATGACAAGACCTTCTGGTAAAAAAGGCCTTTCTCATTCAAATGCCTACTTATAAAATCTATTGGAGGGATGAGCATCTAAAAAAATGTAGAAAAGTGTTATCTCCTTGCTTTTTTAGTAGGGTCCCAAATAGTTGTTTTGGGTAGTTTTCATGGTTAATTTGGTCTTGGGGCGTTTTCATTATTTCATAATTTGGGTTCTAGTCAAGCATAATCAAGTGTTGGTCCTTTGGACATTTTTGTAACTAAAGTTGCTCCTTTAGAGGGTGTTTGAAGTTACTTTTATTCTTCAGCAGTTACTTGAAGAGGGGTCATTGTAGGGGCTTATGTGTAAATATTTTGTGTGGATTCTCCAGCAAGCCATTGGATTTCATAAAAGAGAAAAGAGTTGTTTCTAGATGGGGATTTCTTTTTGATTGAGTTGCTGCTCAACCCCAACTTGGGTTTTCAAGTATTGGAAGCTTGGGTTTGTAGGAGACAACCCCTTGGGTACCATCCAATCCCTCTATCACTGCATATCCACATGAGAGGACAGCTTGATACCATAGTTACTATAGCAAATAAGTCCTAAAGGAGTTCATCAGGTTCTTTTCAGAGATCTGTGGCATCTAGTCTATTTTTAGCTCTGCTACTTCTTGACTTCTGTTAATAGTTTTTGATGGGGTCATAACTCACCCTGGCTGAACCACCACATGGATGACATGTGGCTGACATGTGGCTGAACAGTGGACTGTGACAAACCGTAAGCTCGGTTGACGTAGAGAACAACAACGTGGCATGCCCTCACTTGCTGCAAGGGGTGGAGTGCACCCTTGGACGAGGGCAAGCTTGGGACACTTGTGTCCCTCAAGCAAGGAGCCCAACAGCACTCCAAAACAGGTATTTAAGGGCACACCGCCCAAGGTACTTCTCTTCTTTCACATTCTCCCACTCTAGCTCTCCTACTTCTGTCACTGAGAGCCTTTGTTCTTGCCCTAGATCAAGTACGATTTGTATTCTGGTAACTGCATCAAATTTTGGGAACAAATTTGGGTTGGGGACTCCCCTTTGAAAGACCAATTTCCCTTTTTGTTTGTGATAAAACTCAGATCTGAACCCAAATTAGTTTGTTAATAATAGTGAAGAAAGATAGAAGAGAAAAGAGGGAAGAGGGAAGAAGAGAAGAGAAGAAAGAGAAAAAGACCAGTTCGAACTAGAGAGAAAAAATCACTCTCTAGTCGGCCAGATTTATATTTATAGTTTTCTATAATAAACAGAATGACTGCTATGCCCCTACTTAAATATGGGACACATAACTCAACTTAAACATTACACCTCACACAAAACATAAATGAAAAGACCAAACTGCCCCTATACAGTCGACACTAACACTCCCCCTCAAGCTGGTGAGTATATGTCATATAGTCCTACCTTGTTACATATGTAGTCCACTCTTCCCCGACTCAACCCTTTGGTGAACAAGTCTGCCCTTTGACTTCCAGTGTGAACATAAGCAGTACTTATCACTCCACTAAGTACCTTCTCTCTCACAAAGTGACAATCAACTTCTATATGGTTTGTCCTCTCATGAAAAACTGGATTAGAAGAGATGTAGACTGCAGCTTGGTTGTCACAATAAAGCTTCATAGGGGTGTCAATTGAGTACCCCATCTCCTGTAAAAGGTACTATAAAGTATAAACAGTTCAGGCTAACCCAGAATTTCTTGGTTCGTCTTTTGCCCTAGATCTCTGCAGAGATCTCATCAATCCCTAGGAGTTTCAGAAAAAGGCTGAAAAGGAGTTTTCATTTTTCCCTTTTGGAGGTCTTCATGCCTCCAGTTGGTTGTGTGGTGCTCATTTCATGTGATTTGTAGAAACCCTCTAATCGATGGATCGAAGAGAGTTGTTTCAAGTGGTGTGGTGATCAGATCAGTACAGTGCTGATTTATGAAGTTCAAACTGAAGGGATGAGATATCCATCGTTTGGATGCCCGAATCTTGCGGAATAGAATGGGCGAATTTCAAAAATTTTTCCCATTCCCCCTGGGAATCGTATTCCCTATTTTAGAAAAATCATATTTTTCAATGATCAATCTTGAACCAAGAACCGAACCAGATCTGAACAAAAGCAGTGGGAGAAAGATATACCTGATATAGAGAAATAATATCTCCCAATGGAGGTGTTCACGCCCAAGGAAGGAACCAAAAACTGCTCCCACTGAAGATGGCGCAGTGTAGGATGGAGCAGAATCAGCAGCGTTCTTCAAAAGAACCAGATCCTTCGCAAGAGTCAGCTGGATGGTACGTGAGCACTACTTCCAAT